>CM035406.1:216319328-216584328 GCA_020310875.1 Ceratopteris richardii
TCATACATGTCACATGTACTCGGGTTTTTATTGGGCAGAGTGTATTGTCTTTTGCTACACAACAGCATGGGAATGTTGTTGTAGCAAGATACAACATACTCTGCCCAAAAAAAATTTGCAAATATGGTCATCGATATAGGCGACGATATAAGCATCGGTATCCCCAGGCACATACCGATGCTTATACCGACTATTTTGTCCAGGGGCATACCGTCACTTATACTGTTGCTTATATCATCGCTTATACCGTCGCTTATACTGACGCTTATACCTACACTTATACGGACGCTCATACCGACGCTTATATCGATGCTTATATTGGCGCTTTGGTTCCGACGCCTACACCGACCCTTACACCGACATCGGGGCAAAATTGCACCCGTTCATTTTCCTCAGTAGAAGCCTCGATATACGCCCGATATGTTGTAGTGTCTGCACAAGTGAGCTATCTGGTATAACCTCATCAACAAAAATCAACTGTTTCTTCAAGTCTTTGATCTTTATTAAAAAACTCTCCATAGAATCACCTTCATTCATGTGCTCACTTTCCAATTGTTTTCGGAGGTAAGCAACACGAGCCTCATTCCTAGCTTGGTACAATGTGCTAAGTGTATCCCAAGCACCCTTAGCTATTTTGCAAGAGCGAATGTGAGGAATAATGGCACGTTTGATAGACAAAGCTATCAATGCATGTGCCTGGGCATCTCTGCCATCCCAATGAATCTGCTCTATAGTAGGTGCAGCAGAAACCACAACACAAACAAGAATATGTAGAATATCATCATCTTCGACACCTTCTACCTCAGCTTTTGTACCTGTAGTTGTAACAGTTGTAGGTGTGATAGGACATTTTTCAACACCCTGCACAATGTTCCACAATCCTTTTGCAACTAATACATGTCGCATCATATAAGCCCATAATGGGTAGTTGGTACCATCCAACTTATCCTCAATAGCCAACATACGGAATACATCACTACTTTCAGCCATGGTCGATGATTAAAATACCTTGATGCAAAAAATTGATTGTATCTCAAAAAGTTGAACAGAATTGCCCAGACAAATTCCACTAGACCTGTAGCAGACTTTGAGACGCTTATACTGGCAAACAGAAACTAGTATATACCTTTGGCACAAAAAGATGAAATAGCCTGCACAAGCGATGTGATAGTGTGTTTGGAGGCCGAAACGAGCTTAGCAAAATTCGTGCAATTCTGAGACTGCAACCGGAAGAGTGTCGATGGCGCCCTAGATGAAGCGACGACCTGCTCTGATACCAATTGTCGGAGATAGACGTCTGTGAAAGCACACGAACAACACAAGTAAGGAGAAGAAGCTTGGAGCACAACACACAATGCTGAATGTATTACTAGAGAATGTACAAAGATAAGTAGCCCATTAGGGCAATAGGCGTATATACAAGTCGGGGGAAAAAACCTCCTAAATAGGGAAAAAAGTGCCCCGGCAGTCCTAGTGTGTTCAGACACATCACAATCTCAATATATCAACAACAATGGGGTGGAATGCACTTTTGCAAAAGAGAATATTGAGTTATAAACAACCACTTCACTCAACTCCTGGGAATGACCATGCCACTCAATTCTTAGATGCAAGATTGCATGGCTACCATTGTTGATATATTTAGGTAGTGATATGTGTGAACCCTCGAGGACCATTGTGGCACTTTTTTCCCTCTTTAGGAGTTTTTTTCTCCCCTGGCTTGTATATACGCCTATTGCCCTAATGGGCTACTTATCTTTGTACATTCTCTAGTAATACATTCAGTATTGTGTGTTGTGCTCCAAGCTTCTTCCTCTTCCTTGTGTTGTTCGCATGCTTCCGCAGACGTCTAACTCCAACAATTGGTATCAGAGCAAGTCGTCACTTCATCTAGGGCACTATCAACACTCCTTCGTTTGCAATCTCAGAATTGCATGAATCGCAATCTGAGCTCGTTTCTATCAGGGGAGCACTAGATTGTGCTCTTTGACTACAATAGACAAGATTTCGGAAATACACTTCTGATTACAAGATTACCCACGAAGGGGAAATGATACAAGAATACGTGACTGATACAAGATGTCCCACAACCCGGGACTGATAGGTATGAATAACTCAACTAAAGATGATACAGGAGATCCCACAACCCAGGATCGTAAGTATGAGACAAGATGTCTGGATTACAAGAACTCCCTTCTGAGAGATGAACTGGATACATAGAAGAACTTGACAGGATCTCGTACTACGAGATTACAAGGGGACAAGATAGTATGTCCAAGAACTAGACTAGAACAAGGAACAAGGCAGGAACTAGAACTCGAAATGAAGAGTACTTACTTGACGGTCACGACTCCTTGAGCTCCCAAGACTGGTATTGGCAAGACTGATTATGAATGTGGCCAACCCCTCCTTATATAGGTTTTCAAGGGCGGTTCCCAAAGGCGGTTGCGACTTGATGATGTCATCATGATGTCATCATGATGTCATCGACTCGAAGCATGGTCTCTGGATATCCGAATCAAGCAAGAAGACAGACGATCTTAGGGTTTTTGCACATTTCGGACGCAATGGAAGCATTAGTTTCCCAAATTCTGAACCAAACATGAGATATAGGATTCACATGGAATCTGAGATTCAAGATGGTTTCCTTTGTCCATGACATTACCTCCCCCTCAAGCGACCAGTTCCACGAGGAGCGGTCATGTTCTTTGGTCTCGGCTTCATTGGATTTTTCTTATGGAATTCTCGAACCTTGATTAGTGCTCTCTGAAGGTTTTCTGTAGGTTCCCAAGTACGATCACTGATGTCATACCCTTTCTAATGAATAAGGTATTCCAATCTTCCTCGGGATATTCTGGAATCTAGGACATGCTTGACTTCAAATTCTTCATGATCATCAATCTCGATAGGTGGTGAAGGACTAGGTCTCTCCCCCCTGAATGGTGAAATCTGATATGGTTCCAACATGGATACATGGAAAACTGGATGTATTATCATGGTACTCGGTAATTGGAGCTTGAAGGTGACTGGATTAATCTTGGCCAAGATGGTAAATGGACCAAACCTTTGATGATCTAACTTTGCACAAGGCCTTGAAGTTTGTAAATTGTTTCAGAGTAACCATACTTTATCCCCAATTTGATATGATGGATTCTGGACACAATGTTGATCTGCATAGTACTTATATTGTTGAGCTTTATGGATCTCTTCCTTCAGTTCTTTGTGAATGTCCATCAGGTACTGGGCCTTGTCTCTAGCAGTTGGGTTCTTGACATGATTTGAGAGTTGTATATCCATCCTTGGATGTTGTCCATAGTTTGCAAAGAAGGGAGTTTGCTTAGTAGATGCATGAACACTATTGTTATAGGCAAATTCTGCAAAGGGTAACAACTCAAACCAATCATTTTGGTGATAGTTGCTAGTGCAACGGAGATATTGCTCTAGGACTTGATTCACCCATTCTGTTTGTCCATCAGTCTATGGATGATTTGCTGTAGATAGTTTAACTTGAACACCAAGGAGCTTGCAAAGACTGTTCCAAAAGCTAGATATGAATTGTGGACCTCGATCACTAACGATATCATGAGGCAATCCATGAAGCCTAAAGATGTATCTGAGAAAGAGTATAGCAGTGGCTGCACGTGTGATTGCCTTTGTAGTTGGAATGAAGTGTGCCATCTTTGTGAATCTATCCACAATAACAAGAATGGCATCATACTTATCTGACTTTGGTAGATCTGTGATGAAATTCATAGATAATGAAGCCCATGGCCTTTCTGGAATAGGTAAAGGTTGCAAGAGGCCATGAGGCTTATGTCGTGGTGCCTTAGATCTATTGCAAGTGTCACAGGTTCGGATATATTCTTTGACTTCCTTCCACATTTGAGGCCACCAAAAATCCCTGGATATGAGTTCTATGGTTTTATTTACTCCAAAATGTCCTGTTGCAAGGTTGTCATGACGTTGTTGAAGTACTTGGATCTTGGGCTTTCCTGGAGGGACATACAATAGGTTCTAATAAAATAGTAATCCGTCCTTTTCCTGGAATTCATTTACTTCTTGGACTTTCCCTTCTTGAGTTTTTTTCTTAACATTACAAAATAATTCATCTTGTGGTAGATTCTCACGAATCAAATGATTCAAGGCTGAATCTTCAGGATGGGTTGAAGAGATAGCTGCTAGCTTGAGATGCTCAGGCTTGAGTAATACACTCTCTTGTTGATCAAAGGCCTCTTCACCCTTCTTTGGTGCAAGGTAAGATCTTCTGGATAGGGCATCTGGCTGACATTGATGACGTCTTGGACGGTATGTGATGACAAAGTCGAATCTGGATAAAAAGTTACTCCATCGAGATTGCCTTCTATTGAGAATCCGAGTGGTCATAAAATACTCTAGGTTCTTGTGATCTGAATACACAATGACTTTATGAGCTGCTCCTTCTAGATGGTGACGCCAGATATCAAACGCGTCTACTATGGCAAGAAGTTCTTTATCATGAATTTCATAATTAATTTTTGGAGGGGAAAACTTCCTTGAATGATATGCAACTGGATGTAGGTGTCCATTATCTCCATATTGGGAAAGAATGGCCCCTAGAGCAAAGTCCGATGCATCTGTCTCAAGAAAGAAGGGCTTACTAGAATCAGGATGAACTAGAATTGGAGCGGTAGTGAATGCCGATTTCAAGGTCTGAAAGGCCTTCTCTGCTTCTTCGGTCCATGAGAATTTGGAGTTCCCTGTAAGCTTGGTAAGAGGTGTCACTATCTTGGAGTAATCTCTGATGAATATCCTATAAAAATTGGCAAACCCTAGAAAACATTGTACATCTCGAACACACGAAGGTGGTTGCCAATCAAGGATTGTCTCGATCTTCTTAGGGTCCATAAATATTCCTCTCTCTGATACAATGTACCCTAAAAACTCTACTTCTGTCTGATGGAAATAGCACTTCTCCAATTTTGCATATAACCCTTTTTCTCTTAGTTTCTCTAGGACTATCTTCACATGACATTCATGATCTTCTAGATTGTTGGAGAATATCAAGATATATTACCACAAAATCATCTAAATACTCTCGAAAGATATCATTCATCATATGTTGAAAGATTGCTGGAGCATTGGTGAGACCGAATGGCATAACTACATATTCAAAGTGTCCATACCTTGTTCGGAATGCTGTCTTCCATTCGTCTCCTTCTCTGATCCTGACAAGATTGTATGCTCCTGGAAGGTCAATCTTAGTGAAGAACATTGCTTTTCCGAGGCGTTCCAAGAGTTCTCATATAAGTGGTAGAGGATATCTGCTCTTTATTGTAGCTTTATTCAGACCACGATAGTCCACACACATTCGAAGAGTTCTGTCCTTCTTCTTTACAAATAGGATAGGTGCTCCAGCAGGGGACTTCGAGTGTTTGATAAACCCCTTGGCTAGATTCTCATCAATATTCTTACGTAATTCTTGAAGTTCCTCTGGGGATAGTCTATAGATTGGCCCGAAGGGTGGTTGTGCTCCCTCTTGAAGTTCTATGGCACAATCATAAGGTCTATGTTCCGGGAGCATATCTGCATTCTTTTTTCCAAAGATAACTTCAAACCCTTGGTACTGGTCAGGTAGCTTCATTGAATCATCTTTCTTGGGCTCTTGAGTTGGTATGGCATAGATCATATATGTCGGTTCCTTCCTTACTACATGTATGAAGGCTTTGGCTCCAACATATTTTGGGTTCCTCTGGATATCTCGACGGGTGATTTTATTATTCTCCCAATTAATTTCAGGATTATGTTTCTTTAACCATGACATTCAGATGATAACCATATTTACTGGACTCGATATTAGATTGAAACACATGTGTGAATCATGGTCACCAAGGTGTACTCTTAGTGGTATGGTTTCCATGGTTATATTCCCTGATGCTAGAGGCCGTCCATCTACTACTTCAGCGACTACTAGTCTGTTCTTCTGAAGTACTGGAATTCCATGTTTCTTAATGAGTCCTTCATCAATGAAACATGAGGACGCTCCTGAATCTACGAGAGCTATAAGGGAAAGGGTCTTCTTAGACATGATTAACTTGACAGGGGCAAGACATGTTTCTACGGGTGTGGATGGAATGATGAGACCCTTGCTTATATCATGGTCCGGCTGTATGGTCTCTTTTACAACTTGACTTCCTCGTTTCCCTGCTCTACAAGGGTGGCTGCGACTTTGGAGTTCGTTCTCTTGTTGGGACAATTAACTGCAATGTGGCCAGGGTTTCCACAATACAGGCATAACTTGTTGTCCCTCCTTCTTTGTTTCTCTTGTGGTGTTAGAGGCTGGAACCGAGTTACATCTATCTGTATAGGTTCAGGCATAGACTCATCTCTAGGAGTGGGCTGGAAAGGTTTCCATTGGCGAGGTCTTCCTTCTACTTGTTTTTCTTGTTTCCTTTCAAAAAGGCGGTTATCACATTGAATAGCTTGGTTGATGTATTCATTCAATGTCTTCACCTCTGGCATCATGAGTAGAAGGTCCTTCACATCATCTCGTAAGCCCCATCTAAATTGGCTTATAAAATAATCTTCGTGCCAAGTGAGGTCACATATCAACTGCCTAAATTCTGATGCATAGGTAGAGGCAGGGCGGTTACCTTGACGTAGCTTCCGAAGTTTTGTTTCTGCCACTCGACTCGTGTCTGCATCTCCAAATGTGGCGATGAGCTCTCTAAGAAGCCCCTCATAGTCATGAAGTACGGCCATATCCTTCTCCAAGATTGGGGCGAACCATGATAAAGCTTGACCATAGAGCAAGGTTCCAATAAAACCGACCTTGGATGCATCATCAGGGTATCTATCAGGCTGCATACGGATGTACAATTTGACTTGTTGCAAGAATCCTCGGAACTTTGTGCGATCACCATCGAACTTTTCTGGCATGTAGATCTTGGGTTCCTTCATAAATGATGTACTAGGCCGTTGATTCACTTGAATACTCCCTTGATTTGCTTGAAGACTCCCGATTCGTTCTTGTAATTCTTGGAGGAGTGCATACGGATGTACAATTTGACTTGTTGCAAGAATCCTCGGAACTTTGTGCGATCACCATCGAACTTTTCTGGCATGTAGATCTTGGGTTCCTTCATAAATGATGTACTAGGCCGTTGATTCACTTGAATACTCCCTTGATTTGCTTGAAGACTCCCGATTCGTTCTTGTAATTCTCGACTTGTGTCTGTCGATGACTTAGGTCTTCGACTTGTTGTTGGAGACTCTGAAGTGATGCTACAATCTGTTCATAAGCGTTCTCCGTGATGCTTGGTCTTGAATAGACGATAGTCTTGCCAAAATGTCAGGGGAACTAGATTGTGCTCTCTGACTACAATAGACAAGATTTCGGAGATACACTTCTGATTACAAGATCACCCACGAAGGGGAAATGATACAAGAATACGTGACTGATACAAGATGTCCCACAACCCGGGACTGATAGGTATGAATAACTCAACTAAAGATGATACAGGAGATCCCACAACCCAGGATCGTAAGTATGAGACAAGATGTCTGGATTACAAGAACTCCCTTCTGGGAGATGAACTAGATACACGAAAGAACTCGATAGGATCTTGTACTACGAGATTACAAGGGGACAAGATAGTATGTCCAAGAACTAGACTAGAACAAGGAACAAGATAGGAACTAGAACTGGAACTTGAAGAGTACTTACTTGGCGGTCACGACTCCTTGAGCTCCCAAGAATGGTATTGGCAAGACTGATTATGAATGTGGCCAACCCCTCCTTATATAGGTTTCCAAGGGCGGTTCCCAAAGGCGGTTGCGACTTGATGATGTCATCATGATGTCATCGACTCGAAGCATGGTCTCTGGATATCAGAATCAAGCAAGAAGACAGTCGATCTTAGGGTTTTTGCACATTTTGGACGCAATGGAAGCATTAGTTTCCCCAAATTCTGAACCAAACATGAGATATAGGATTCACATGGAATCTGAGATTCAAGATGGTTTCCTTTGTCCATGATAGTTTCGGCCTCCGAACGCACTATCACAATGCTTGTGCAGGCTATTTCATCTTTTTGTGCCAAAGGTATATACCAGTTTTTGTTCGCCAATATAAACGTCTCAAAGTCTGCTACAGGTCTAGTAGAATTTTTCTGGGCAGTTTTGTTCAACTTTTTGAGATACAGTCAATTTTCTACATCAAGGTATTTTAGTCACCGGCCATGGCTGAAAGCAATGATGCATTCCGTATGTTGGCTGTTGAGGATAAGTTGGATGGTACCAACTACCCGTTATGGGCTTATATGATGCGACATGTGTTTGTTGCAAAAGGACTGTGGAACATTGTGTAGGGTGTCAAAAAACGTCCTATCACACCTGCAACTATTACAACTGCAAGTACTGAAGCTGATGCAGAAGGTGTTGAAGATGATGATATTGTGCATTCTCTTGTTCGTGTTGCGGTTTCTGCTGCACGTACTGTAGAGCAAATTCGTTGGGATGGCAGAGATGCCCAGACACATGCATTGATAGCTTTATCTGTTAAATGTGCCATTATTACTCACATTCGCTCTTGCAGAACAGCTAAGGATGTTTGGGATACACTTACCACATTGTACCAAGCTAGGAATGAGGCTCGTGTTGCTTACCTCCGAAAACAATTGGAGAGTGAGCACATGAATGAAGGTGATTCTATGAACAATTTCCTAATGAAGATTAACGACTTGAAGGAACAGTTGATTTCTGCTGATGAAGTTATACCAGATAGCTCACTTGTACAGACCGTTCTGAATGTTCTTCCTGATTCATATCAGAGTTTTGCTTCTACTCTTCGGTTGATGATGTATGGTAATCCAAATGCCTTATCATTTGAGGAGTTAGACTCTGTTCTGTTGTAGGAAGATCAGTCAAGGCAGAAGAGGTCCATTATGCAAGTTGCAGATCAAGCTTTCCTAGCTAGTCAGAAGGGCAAAGGAAAATGGAGCTCTTCGACTAGTAAGCAAAAATCTGCTAATTCTTCACATTCGAAGAAGGAAGATAAAGATGAGAAGAAATCAGAAAAGCAGAAATTGTTTTGTATTTACTATAAAGGGAATGATCATATCATAAGGAACTGTCCAAAACTGGCTGCTAAAGAGGAAAAGAAGAAAGAGGTTGGAATGGTTGTTGCAGAGGCCTCTACACCAAAAACAGAGTCTGCTAATCTTGTGCAGGAAGAAGAATGGGCGTTTACTACTGTCTGCAGTTTTGACCCATCTTCTCATGAGCAGTGCATGTCTGCAGTAGACTCAGGTGTTTAGTATTTTGATAGTGGGGCAACCAAACATATTACCTCGCAGCATAGTTTCTTCTCTTCACTCGAGCCTACCCCTACAGGGAATATTGTTACATGCACCAACAACTCCTCTTATCCTGTTATGAGAGTTGGTAAGATCATTTTGACTACTGCTGGTGGTAGTTCTTTCACTCTGTCAGATGCTTTATTTGTGTTAGAGATCAAGAAGAACCTGTTATCAGTTTGTGCATTAGCTAAGATTGGCTTGGTTGTGAAATTTGTGATGACAGGTGTACAGTTCATGATCTATCAAATGGCGATGTGATTATTAATTCTGGCATTTTATGTCGTTGGTTGTATAAGCTCATAGAATATGAAAGATCTATAAATGATTTGGCACGTGAAGTAAATGATTCTGAGGCTATGTCAGATGCAAAGCTTTTGCATGCACGCTTTGGTCGTCTAAATTTTTCTAGTTTGCTATGCCTGCAGAAATCTAAAATGGTGTCCTCTTTGCCCAAAATTGAGGCACCTAGAAAACATGTTTGTGAAGGCTGTATTTTGGGCAAAATGCAGTGTTCATCCTTTCCAAAAGATGGTTCAGTTCGGGCTCCTCAGAAATTGTAGCTTGTACATAGTGATGTCTCTGGTCCTATGCAGACACCTTCTTTTGGGAATTATCTTTACTTCGTGACTTTCATCGATGATTTTTCCAGGCATGCATGGGTATATCCATTGAAGAGAAAGTCCGAAGTGTTCATGTGGTTCAAATAATTTTTGGTCTTGGCTAAAAAATCTGTGAGCATGTAAAATGAGCACCCTCCATTCTGATCGAGGGGGGAGTATATGTCTTCTGATTTTAATACATTTCTGGCTGAACGTGGGATAAAACACCCGTGTACAGTGCCATATACACCTCAACAGAATGGAGTTGGTGAATGAAAGAACAGGTCACTCATGGAGATGGCGAGGTGTATGGTCAAGAGTCAGGCTTTACCACATAGTTTCTGGCTCGAGGCTGTCATGTGTGCAGCATATGTATTGAACACGTGTCCCACTAAAGCGCTGTAGTCTATCACTCCATATGAGGATTGGCATGACCGCAAGCCGTCTGTTGCTCATCTGCATGTTTTTGGTTGTTTAGCATATGCATTAGTGCCTGAACAACATTGTAGAAAATTGGATTATAAGGCAATAAAATGTATTTTTGTTGGATACATTTCTGAAAGTAAAGGTTATCGTCTGTATCATCCACAGACTAAACGCATTTTGGTTAGCTGTGATGTTGTTTTTTTGGAAGATGCTATTCAACCATTGCTTTCATGTACTAAGGAGACATCTGTTAGCTCCAAAGACATGTATGATACTTTGCTACCTCTTTTTACAGGTGGACAGTCTAGTGCTGGTCCTAATGAGGAACTTCTCAGCCTTTGTTGGATTCATGTGATGATGCAGATAACTCCATTTTTGATGCAGATGTACATGATGCACTTATTGATGAGAGAGCTGATATTGAGTAGGCAAGAACTATGCCAAAATGGCTGGTGCAGACCTTGCGTGACAGCAAATTAGATGCATCTCTGTCATATCGTACTTGATCAGGCTCTCAAGGTGCCTCTTTTGCATCAGATTGCTATGCTATGGCTGCATCTAGTCTTTGTGATGAGAATGAGCCTGTTTCGTTTGATGAAGCACAAAATTCAAAAAATTGGATGGCGGCTATGCAATCTGAATATGATGCAATAATGCAGAATGGTACTTGGTCTTTATGTGACTTGCCTCCTAGAAAGAAGGTCATTGGCACTAAGTGGGTATACAAGTTGAAGCGTAAACCTGATGGTACAGTTGACAGGTATAAGGCTAGGCTTGTTGCAAAGGGTTATGCACAGGAAAGAGGCATTGATTTTGATGAGACCTTTGCACCTACATGTCGCATGACTATTGTTCGGAGCATTTGTGCACTTGCAGCCCATCATGGTTGGAATGTACATCAATTGGACATTAAAACTGCATTTCTGAATGGTGACTTGCATGAAGAAGTGTATGTTTTTCAGCCCCGTGGCTTTGTGCAGAAAGGGCATGAAAACCAGGTGTGCAGGTTAAAGAAGGCATTATGTGGTTTAAAGCAAGCACCACATGCTTGGTATGAGAAGATACATGCCTATCTGATTGCACATGGTTTTGAGCACAGTCCAACTGAAAGCACCTTATATGTTAAGCGTGCTAATGATGTGCTTCTGATCATTGTTGTCTATGTTCACGACATGCTGCTCATTGGTCCTATTGAGAAGCATATTGCTAATTTTAAGGCTGATTTACATGCCTCATTTGAGATGTCTGATTTGGGGCGTTTGCATCATTATTTGGGCATTCAATTTATGCAAGTTGATGGTGGAATGGCTTTGTGTCAAACGAAATATATTGACACATTATTGCAGCGTTTTGGCTTTGAAGACTGTAAGCCTATTGCCACTCCTATGGAGACAGGTTTAGGATTGAGTCTTCATGATGTTGGAGATGCATTTGATGCTGTCCTCTATCAGCAAGTTGTTCGATGCCTGATTTACTTATGCATTACTAGGCCATATATTCAGTTTTCTGTCTCATAGATGAGCAGGTTTATGCATTGCCCAGGTGTCAAGCATTGGTAGGTGGTTAAGCGCATCTTTTGCTACTTGAGTGGTACTCGGCTACTTGGGTTGTTTTATCCCAAGGGGGGATCACTACCGCCTGATTTGCATGCTTTTTCTGACTCAGACTAGGCCAGTTGTTATGACACTCGTGTGTCCACTAATGGCTTTTGCTTCATGCTTAGTAGCTCATGTATATCTTGGTTGAGCAAGAAGCAACCTACTCTGGCCACTTCCAGTTGTGATGCTGAGTAGAGGGCAGCTTTCACAGCTACTGTTGAGTGTGTGTGGGTCAGATGCCTTATGGCTAATTTGGGTGTTGGTCAATCTTCTGCCACCACCATCTTCACTGTCAATCAGAGTGCATTGGTAGTTGCGAGGAACCTTGTGTTCCATGCTCACACTAAGCACATTGAGGTGCATTATCATTATGTCAAGGAGAGGTTCTCTGCTGGGGAGATCAGCTTGGCATATGTGCCCACGCAGGAGAACATTGCAGACCTTTTCACGAAGGCCTTGCCCAGGGAGAAGTTTGAAGCTTTCTGCAAAGCTTTGGGCTTACTTCCATTTGTGGAGTGATTTCCACATAGCTTGGCACTTCCTTATACATGAGTGCCAGCTACTTGTTCACCGCATCACTCCCAGGGGGTATTTGTTGATATATTTAGGTAGTGATATGTGTGAACACTCGAGGACCACTAGGGCCTATTGCCCTAATGGGCTACTTATCTTTGTACATTCTCTAATAATACATTTACTATTGTGTGTTGTGCTCCAAGATTCTTCTTCTTCCTTGTGCTATTCACGTGCTTCCACAGACGTCTAACTCTAACAACCATCTTGAGAATCATATAAAAAAGAACTCCCCAAAACATGATGCACCTTCTTGACTCCCCTATCACTCACACATATATTTTAGAAGTTAGTGATGCTCTACCTAGTGGTAAAAGCTCGGGTTTGGATGCTCTCACCAAGGAGTTCTTCAAGACATTCAAGATTGACTTATTGAAATCGCTACTTTTGGTGTGGAAGGAGGTCTTGCACTTTGGTGCTCTTCCTGACTTTCTCAATGAAAGGGTGATTAAGATAATTCACAAAAAAGACCAAAAACAGGATTGAATTGGTGACCCATCACTATGTTACAAACTAGCTAAAAGATGTTAGCAAAGGTTCTTGCAAATTTCATTACTTTCCATTTGTGCTCATGGATCAATAAGGATCGAAAGGGATTCATAAAGGGCAGATCCATCTTGGAGGTTATTATTGATGTCTAAGAAGGCCTCAAATTGTCTACAGAATCTTCCTAAGATGACCTCTTCATCAAGATCAATTTTGATAAAGCATACGATTGCAAGGAATGGGACTTCATTTTGCAATCCCTAAAAGACATCAGTTATGGCCCCAAATTCATCAACATGATCTGTATGCTTATGGGGAATGGATAAGCTCAAATTAATATCAATGGTCAACTCTCTCAACGAATCAGGCTAAAATGCTCTATTAGATAGGGTTGTCCTCTAGCTCCTCTTCTTCTTTCCATTGCCACCAATGGCCTTAGCTGCTTGGTTAACCATCAAGCCCTTCAAGGAGAGATCCTCGATCTTTGACTCCCGCATATTTAGGACTAGATGCAAATGTGACTCTTCACCAATGGCATGAATGTTTTTGTGGATAATGACCCTAATAGTATCAACACTTTATGGCAATGTCTAAATGTTTTTTTCATTGCATCCAGATCTAAAATAAGTCTCCAAAAACTTCCTTCAAGGCCATTTTTGGGCCCTCACCACAATTCTTGACTAACCATGGATGTAAAGAAATACATAGTGGACAATTTTTTTGGGTCCTCAGTATCCTGATGGGTTTTGAAGTTTTAGTGGGCCAATGTTTAAATTGGCTTCTGGCCAAACTAGATACTAAACTAGCCTACTAGAAGGGCATGCAACTCAACCTAGTAGGGTGTGAAATGGTGATCAAAACCTTCCTCATTTCATCTATTATCTATTTTATAGGATTTTTGAGACCAAAAGACTAATTGTTATAGCAATTTGGTTAGGGATACTTTGAATCCATCCACTTCACATGGTACTCCCTAGATAACACATAGTGAAAACAATGAATTGGGCAGGGATATTTTTCTATTGGACTTTGTCATTCTTTCCATACTTTGCACTCAATTTAGCTTATCAAGTACAAAGTTAGATGGTGTTTTAAATCATTTAACCAAGGATGAAGTAGTGTTTTAAAAAAGCTAAGTTCTAGTTAAAGTAGATTCCTCTCTATTCACTTTGAATATGAGGAAAATCCCACCAGAGATATGAAAACATGCTTCATATTGTTTGGACCATGGGATAAAGGGTAGGCCTATAGTGCTTTATAGCTCTATTTTCAAGGAGAAAAATGTTTTGCAAAGGGGAGGGAGGGGGAACAATGTTATGAAGTAAATCAATGTCCGATTTGTTCAAACAAATCTGAATTCAGACATCATTTGGTAGGTTTCATGTAAGCCCAAATTCATGGAGTTGGACTTAAGTATAAGTTCTTGTGATCCTAAAAGCAAGTGATGTGGTGTGGCATAGTGGTTAAGTTGTTTGAGCCTCTAGAGGGAAGTCTTGGGTTCAAGTCTTGCAAGGACTAAGGAGAGTGGAGTATATTTTACTCAAACCTAGGCCCAAGCTTCTAGAAGGATCTAATTCTAGTTAATTGGGGCACTTTGAGCACATTTAGTTACATGGGTGAAAATTGTATGGATAATATCTACCTACTAGAGTAGGCTAACCCTTTGACACGGTGTTTGTCCAAATAATGGCCTTCAACAAACTTGATGGATAGTTTTTTCATTGAGTAGAAATAATGGAAGTTTGAAAGCATATCACATTGTGCTTCAGTCTCTCTAGGTAAGCCACTTCTCCTAGAATAATGATGTACATTTTCCCATATGCAATGGAAAATCAAAATGTCTTCGGGGCCCTCATGAAGTCCCAAGGGAAATTGTGATTATTGCACATCAAATGATTCCTTCACAATGTCCAGATGATTTCGCCTATGTGGAATAAGCATCCACATGACGTTTTTGCAAAACAAAATGATTTCTCTAAAAAATAATATCCCATGTGTAAATTTTTAAGCAAATGGATGGCTAAAATGTGTACAACAAGCTTTTGAAGTTTCACTCTCTCTCCTCTCTACAATCACACTCTATATCTCAAAAATGGTGTAGATGTGGGTCAAATTTCATCTTTTGGAGCATAAAGAGATGTGGATATATTTAGGTAGTGATGTGTGTGAATACACTAGGATTGTTAGGGCACTTTTTTCCCTCTTTAGGAGGTTTTTTCCCTCGCCATGTATATATGCCTATAGCCCTAACGTGTTACTTATCTTTGTACATTCTAGTGGTAATACATTAAGTAGTGTGTGTTGTGCTCCAAGCTTCTTCTTCTTCTTCCTTGTGCTATTTGCGTGCTTTTGCGGACATCTAACTCCAACAATCGGTATCATAGTAGGTCGCCGCTTCATCTAGGGCGTCGTCGACACCCGTCCAGTCATAGTCTCAAAATCGCATGAAATTTGGTGAGCATACCTTGGGTGACTAGGAGATCAAAACATCTTTACTTTGTGGTGCCAAAATCATGATCTGAGCTCGTTTCTGCCTCCAAATGCACAATCACAACACTTGTGTAGGCTAATTTCATCTTTTTGTGCCAAAGGTATATACAGGTTTCAGCTAGCCAATATAAGTGTCTCAAAGTTTGCTATAGGTCTAGCGGAACTTGTCAGGGTAGTTCTGTTCAACTTTATCAGATATAGTCAATCTTCTACATCAGGGTATTTTAGTTAGTGGCCATGGTTGAAAGTGGTGATGTATTCCATATGTCGGCTGTTGAGGATATTAAGTTGGATGGTACCAATTACCAATTGTGGGCTTATATCATGCCACATGTATTGGTTGCAAAAGGATTGTGGAACATTGTACAAGGTGTTCAAAAACGTCCTATTACGCATGCAAATACAAGTATTGAAGCTAATGCAGATGGCCTTGAAGATGTTGATATTCTTCAAATTCCTATTCGTGCTGCGGTTTTTGCTCCACCTACTATAGAGCAAATTTGTTGGGATGGCAGAGATTCTCACGCACATGCATTGATAGCCTTGTTTGTCAAATGTGCCATTATTCCTCACATTCGCTCTTGTAGAATAGCTAAGGATGCTTGGGATACACTTACCACATTGTACCAAGCTAGGAATGAGGCTCGTGTTGCTTACCTCCAAAAATAGTTGGAGAGTGAGCATATGAATGAAGGTGGTTCTATGGACAATTTTCTGATAAAGATCAAGGATTTGAAGGAATGGCTGATTTTTGCCGTTGAAGTTATACCAGATAGCTCACTTGTGTAGACCAATTCAAATAGTCTTCCTGATTCATATCAGAGTTTTGCTTCTACTCTTTGTTTGATGATAAAAGGCAATCCAAATGCCCTGTCATTTGAAGAGTAATTAGTTTCTATTCTGCTGCAACAAGATCAGTTTAGATAGAACAGGTCCATTATGCATGTTGCGGATCAAGCATTCCTGGCTAGTGAGAAGGGCAAAGGTAAATGGAGCTCATCTACTAGTAAGCAAAAATCTGCAAATGCTGCACATTCAAAGAAGGAAGACAAAGATGAGAAGAAATCAGAAAAGCAGAAATTGTTTTGCAAATAGTATAAAGCAAATGATCATGTCATTAAGAGCTGTCCAAAACTAGCTGCGAAAGAGGCAAAGAAGAAAGAGGCTGGAATGGTTGTTGCATAGGCATTTACACCAAAAACAGAGTCTGCTAATCTTGTGCAGAATGAAGAATGGGTGTTTACTACTATGTGCAGTTTTGACCCATCTTCTCATGAGCAGTGTATATCTGCAATAGACTCAGATGTTTGGTATTTTGATAGTGGGGCAACCAAACATATTACTTCACAGTGCAGTTTCTTCACTTCACTTGAGCGTGCCCCTACAGGGAATACTGTCACATGCACCAACAACTCCTCTTATCCTGTTATGGGAGTTGGTAAGAGCATTCTAACTACTCCTAATGGTAGTTCTTTCACTTTGTCAGATGCTTTATTTGTGCTAGGGATCAAGAAAAATCTATTACCCGTTTCTGCATTAGCCAAGATTGGCTTGGTTGTGAAATTTGTTGATGATAGATGTACGGTTCATGAACCGTCAAATGGCGACATGATTATTGCTTCTGGCATTTTATGTCGTGGGCTCTATAAGCTCATAAACTATGAGAAATCTATGAATGATTCAGCATGTGCAGTATATGATTCTCAGGCTATGTCAGATGCAAAGCTTTGGCATGCACGCTTTGGTCATCTGAATTTTGCTAGTTTGCTATGCTTACAAAAATCTGATATGGTGTCCTCTTTGCCCAAACTTCGGGCACCTAGTAAACATGTTTGTGAAGGCTATATTTTGGGCAAAATGCAGCATTCCTCCTTTCCAAAGATGGTTCAGTTTGAGCTACTTAGAAATTGTAGTTTGTTCACAGTGATGTCTGTGGTCTATGCAAACACCCTCTTTTGGAAACTATCTTTACTTCATGACTTTAATTGATGATTTTTCCAGGCATGCATGGGTATATCTATTGAAAGCAAAGTCCGAAGTGTTCATGTGCTTCAAACATTTTTTGGTTTTGGCTGAAAATCTGTCAGCATGTAAAATGGGCACCCTCCATTCTGATCGAGGGGGGGAATATATGTCTTCTAACTTTAATGCATTTTTGGTTGAACGTGGGATAAAACATCAATGTACAGTTTTGTATACACCTCAACAAAATGGAGTTACTAAATAGAAGAATAGGTCACTCATGGAGATGGTGAGGTTTGTGGCCATGAAGAGTTAGGCTTTAGCACATAGTTTCTGGCTTGAGGCTGTTATGTGCGCCGTATATATACTTAATAGGTGTCCCACTAAAGCACTACAGTCTATCACTCCATATGAGGCTTGCCATGGTTGCAAGCCATCTGTTGCTCATCTGCATGTTTTTGGTTGTGTGGCATATGCATTATTGCCTATACAACATCATAGAAAATTGGATGATAAAGTAGTAAACTGTAATTTTGTTGGGTACAGTTCTGAAAGCAAAGGCTATCGTCTATATCATCCATAGACAAAATGCATTCTGGTTAGCCGTGATGTTGTTTTTGTGGAAGATGCTATTCAGCCGTTACTTTCATGTACTAAGAAGACATTTGTTAGCTCCAAAGACACTTGCTGCCTCTTTTTATAGGTGGATAGTCTAGTGTTGGTCCTAGTGAGGCAACTTCTCAGCCTTTACACGTTTCATGTGATGATGTAGATCATTCCATTTCTGATGCAGACTTGCATGATGCATTTGTTGATGAGAGAGCCGATATTGAGGACGCAAAAACTTTGCCAAAATGGCTAGTGCAGACTTTGTGTGATAGCAAATTAGATGCACCTTTGTCATATCGTACTCGATCAGGCTCTCATAGTGCCTCTTTTGCATTAGATTGCTATGCTATGGCTGCCTCTAGTCTCTATGATGAGACTGTGCGTGTCTCGTTTGGTGAAGCACAAAATTTTGAACATTGGATGGCTGCAATGCAATCTGAATATGATGCTATCATGAAAAATGGTACCTGGTCTTTATGTGACTTTTGTCCTGGCAAGAAGGCCATTGGCACTAAGTGGGTATATAAGCTAAAGCATAAACCTGATGGAATAGTTGATAGGTATAAGGCTAGGCTTGTTGCAAAGGGTTATGTGCAAGAAAGAGGCATTGATTTTGATGAAACCTTTGCACCTACTTGCCTCATGGCTACTGTTCATAGCATATGTGCACTTGCAGCTCATCATTGTTGGAATGTACATCATTTGTACATCAAAATAGCATTTCTAAATGGTGACTTGCATGAAGAAGTGTATGTTTTTGAGCCCCATGGCTTTGTGCAAAAAGGGCATGAAAACTAGGTGTGCAGGTTAAAGAAGGCATTATATGGCTTAAAGTAAGCACCATGTGCTTGGTATGAAAAGATACATGCCTATGTGATTGCACATGGTTTTGAGAACAGTCCAACTGAAAGCACCTTATATGTTAAGCATGCTAATGATGTACTTCTAATCATTGTTGTGTATGTTGATGACATGCTGCTCACTGGTCCTCATGAGAACCATATTGTTGATTTCAAGGCTTATTTGCATGCCTCATTTGAGATGTTTGATTTGGGGCATTTGCATCATTATTTGAGCATTCAGTTTATGCACATTGATGGTGGAATGGCTTTGTGTCAAATGAAATATATTCACACATTATTGCCGTGTTTTGGCCTTGAAGACTATAAACCTATTGCCACTCCTCTGGAGACATGTTTACAATTGAGTCTTCATGATATTGGAGATGCATTTGATGCCATTCTCTATCAGCAGGCTGTTGGAAGCTTGATTTACTTATGCATTACTCGGCTAGATATTTAATTTGTTGTCTCACAGATGAGCAGGTTTATGCATTGCCCATGTGTCAAGCATTGGCACATGGTCAAGCGCATCTTTTGCTACTTGATTGGTACCGCCTACTTGGGTTGTTTTATCCCAAGGGGGGATCACTACCACCATATTTTCATGCTTTTTCTGACTCTAACTGGGTTGGTTATGACACTCGTGTGTCCACTAGTGGTTTTTGCTTCATGCTTGCTAGCTCATGCATATCTTGGTTGAGCAACAAGTAGCCTACTATGGCCACTTCCAATTGTGAGGCTGAGTATAGGGCAGCTTTCATAACGATTGTTGAGTGTGTGTGGCTCAGATGCCTTACGATTGATTTAGGTGTTGGTTAGTCTTCTGCCACCACCATCTTCACTGAAAGTCAGAGCGCATTGGCAGTTGTGGGGAACCCTGTGTTCCATGCTCGCACTAAGCACATTGAGGTGCATTATCATTATTTCAGGTAGAGGTTCTCTACAGGAGAGATCAGCTTAGCATATGTGCCCATGCAGGAGAACATTGTAGACCTTTTCATGAAGGCTCTACCTAGGGGGAAGATTGAAGCTTTCCACAAAGATTTGGGCTTACTTCCTTTTGTGGATTGATTCAACATAGGTTGGTGCTTCCTTACACATGAGTGTCCGCTCCTTGTTCAGTGCATCACTTCCAAGGGTGATTTTTTGATATATTTAGGTAGTGATGTGTGTGAACACACTAGGACTGCTAGGACACTTTTTTCGCTCTTTAGGAGGTTTTTTTCCCCCGACTTGTATACACACCTATAGGCCTAACAAGTTACTTATCTTTTTACATTCTAGTGGTAATACATTCAGTAGCGTGTGTTGTGCTCCAAGCTTCTTCTTCTTCCTTGTGTTTTTGGTGTGCTTCTACAGCCGTCCAACTCCAACAAGAGTAGTGTAAAAACCTCGATATCCAAATTGGGAAGCATGCCATCTTCTTCTTTACCTATTTGAAGCTCAAAAAATGCTTTCTGATTCCTTCTTCACCTATTCTAGTTGTCTTACCTTCTTAATGTGTGCATGGTCCTCCATACTTGCACACACATTTGAGATACTCATTCCTCAACATAAACCTCACAAAATAGACAAGAATGAAGAGAAAAGTGAGGAAGAACATCAAATTATGAGATTTCTTCAAGATAGCTCTATTCACAATGAAAACGTTCTACAAAAATGAGCTCTCATTGAGCTTTACACAATTTGGAGTGGCCCTGTTCATACTAAAATGATCAAGTCAAAAATATTCTTTAACTACTTATAAAGCTAAATTAACTAGTTTCTTGAGGCATCTAATCTAAGAAAAAAATGAGGTAATTGCATCAAGTATTTTCCATGCTTTTGGGAATTAAAAAAAATAATTTAAGTCATAAAAATGGGATTGTCATAAAAAGGTGATTTAATTACAAAAAGTCGGTATCAAAAAAAATAGTGGCCACTTTGTCTTCAAAGTTGAATTTGAGTTGTCTCGTTCTTCTTCATTTCATTTGTCACTTCTCTTCAATTGGCCTTTCTTTTTGAGTATGTGTAACTTGGGGATCCATTTATTTTTTACCTTTCCACCTTGGATTATAAAGACAATCAAATGCCAATCTAATCAATAAATTTTAAGGCCTTTGATCCTAAATCTAAGTAGCGAGAGATATCTTCCTCTCAAAGATCATTATACATCCTGTCCTCCATACTTTTAGTGCACATCTCCTCTAATGGCATTCCATAGAAAAGTCAATCTTGCCACTTCCCCAAGAATGGATTGTCGATATGATATATTTAGATTCATCTCTATAATACACAAAACCCTATCCCAAGTATAATCATTGCAAGAAGTCATTAAAAGGGGATTTTATCCACTCATAAAAAGATTAGTTAAAAGGAGAGTGATTCTTAATTCCATTAAATCTCATTGGGAAGGTATGGATCAAGCTAAAGATCACCTGTAATACCTCTTTTTCTTCAATATAGAAATTTCAAGAGTGCATGATATGTTTATATTGATCTTTATTCCACTCTATTTGCCTTATTGTGGTTCTAAAATTAATTTCATTAAGCTTGTGTGATATCTCTTTTTTGGCCCATGTGGTTTTGAATCGTCCTACATTGAACCTTTTTTAAGTAGCCAGATCTGTAAAACAAGAGTGCGTCCCCTTCCCTTTTATCTTTGCCATTCCTTGGGATTCTCACAATCGGCTTATTATTCAATTTAGGGCTTTGGGTAAAGTTGAAGGTTTTCTTTTTAAATGTAGTGAAAGTAACATGTTCCTGCATAATTATGCAAAGTACACTAATTCTAGTATTCCTACTGAGACCTTTATGTACAAAAAAATTGAGTATTTAAGAATATTTTGGTAGTGATGTGTGAAAACACACGTAGACCATCAGAGCACTTTTTCCCTCTTTAGGAGGCTTTTCCCCTAGCTTGTATATATGCCTATAACCCTAACATGTTACTTATCATTGTACGTTCACTTGGTAATTCATTCAATGTCGTGTTGTGCTATAAGCTTCTTCTTCTTCTTCTTCTTCTTCTTCTTCCTTGTGCTCTTCATGTGCTTCCACATACTTGAAATTCCAACAATTGGTATCATATTAGGTCATTGCTTCATCTAGGGTGTCGTCAACATCCCTCTCGTCATAGTCTCATAATCACATGAAATTTGGTGAGCATACTCATGGTGATTAGAAGTTCAAAATAGCTTCGCTTTGTGATGTTGAGATTTTGATCTAAGCTCATTTTGGCCTATGAATGCACTATCACAGTGATTATGTAGGAAATTTTGTTCTTTTGTGCAAAATAGATATATAAGTTTTGTCCTCTAGTACAAGCGCCTCAAAGTCTGCTACATGTTTAGCAGATCTCGACAGGTGGTTCTTTTCAACTTTTCTTTTTTTTTTGCATCATGGTATTTAATCAGTGGCCATGCTTGAAAGCAATGATGTATTTCATATGTTGGTTGTTGAGGATAGGTTGGATAGTACTAATTACCCATTGTGGGCATATATGATGTGTCATGTATTGCTAGCAAAATGACTGTGGAATGTTGTGTAGGGTGTTGAAAAACGTCCTACTACTCCTACAAATACAGTTACGGAAGGTGAGGCAAATGGCATTGAAGATGATGATCTTCAAATTCATGTTTGTGTTGCAATTCCTACTTGACCTACTGCAAAGCAACTTTGTTGGGGCAAAGATGCTCAAGCATAAGAAAGAACACACACATGCATATGTGTGTGTATGTGTATGTATGTATGCATGTGTATATGTGTGCATGTGTGTATGTATTATGTGCGTATATGTGTAACCGTCAAAAACCCTAACCCTAAAACACATATATGTGTGTGTATGTATGCATATGTGTATGTAATATGTATGCATGTGTGTATATGTATCTCTATCTCTGTCTCTTTCTATCTATCTATATCTCTCTCTTTATCTCTATCTCTCTCTTTTTTATCTCTCCCTCCCTCTTTCTATCTCTCTCTCTCTCTCATTCTCTCTCTCTTTCATCTCTCTCACTCTCTCACTCTCTCTCTCTCTCTCTCTCTCTCTCTCTTTCTCTCTCTCTCTCTCTCTATTTATAAAAAAGAACAAAACAATCACTTACATCGATGTAATTCTTTTGATGGCTCTCGTCAAAGCCCAATTGACGTCGTCTCTTGTCAAATTCCAAAGAGTTGATGCCATAAAGCTCGTGCAAGACAAAAGAAAAGAGAAATTAAAAAAGAGAAGACATAGAGAAAGAGAGACGGTGAAAGAGTACACACTTCACTTACCAAGATGTGTGTGAGAGAGAGATGTGTGTGTAGGGAGAGAGAGAGAGAGAGAGAGAGAGAGAGAGAGAGAGAGAGAGAGAGAGAGAGAGAGAGAAAGAGATGTGTGTATAAGGGGAGAGAGAGGGAAAGAGATGTGTGTATGCATGTGTATATGTGTGCATGTGTGTATGTGTTATGTGTGTATATGTGTAAAAGTCAAAAACCATAATCCTAAAACCCAAACCCTAAAACATGTATTGTGTATGTATATGTGGTGTGTGTGTATGTGTATGTGCATGTATGCATGTGTGTGTATACATAGCATGTGTATGTAATGTGCATGTGTGTATGTATGTATGTGTGTGTGTACATGCATATGTGTGTGTATGTATGTATGCATATGCATGTGTGTATGCACATATGTGTGTGTATACATATGTGAGTGTGTATGTATGTGTGTGTGTATGTATGTATGTGTGTGTGTACATGCAAATATGTGTGTGTGTATGTATGCATATGCATGTGTGTACGTATACATGTGTGTGTACATATATGTATGTATATGTGTGTATACATGTATCTATGTGAGTATGAGTATGCATATGTGTGTGTATGTAATATGCATGTGTGTATGTAATATGCATGTATGTATGTATATGTGTGTATGCAAAACAAAGAAAGAGAAAGGGTGCTATAGTGTGTGCGATATTCACCAAAATTTCAGATCGAGAGAAATAGAGAGGTGTGTGTAGAGAGAGAGAGAGAGGGAGAGAAAGAGAGAGATGTGTGTACACAATATGCTCAGAATGTAGTTCCGTGCGCAAACTCGACAATAGCAAACTTTGGTTCAAAACGTGAGCAAATGTTGAATTTTTGCTCTCGAGTCCCGTTAAAATGTTGCCTCGGTATAAGCGTCGATACGAGCGTTGGTATAAGTGTTGGTATAAGTGTCGGTATAAGTGTCGGTAATTTCCAGTAAATTACCGATGCATATACCGATGCTCATACCATTGGTATTGCATCCATGATTTCTCAAGAATTTTCAACGGTCATACCGACGCCGAACCATGACTGTCGGTATGGACAACGTCGGTATGCCCCTCATATGTTGTAGTGAGACCGTTCTGAATGGTCTTCCTGCTTCATATCAGAGTTTTGCTTCTACACTTCTGTTGATGATGAAAGGTCTCTGTTTTGTTGCAGGAAGATCAGTCCAGGTAGAACAGGTCCATTATGCATGTTGCA
This sequence comes from Ceratopteris richardii, assembly GCA_020310875.1. Lineage (NCBI taxonomy): Eukaryota > Viridiplantae > Streptophyta > Polypodiopsida > Polypodiales > Pteridaceae > Ceratopteris > Ceratopteris richardii. Next base: position 216,343,727 of record CM035406.1, read on the forward strand.
GATCAAGCTTTCCTAGCTAGTCAGAAGGGCAAAGGAAAATGGAGCTCTTCTACTAGTAAGCAAAAATCTACAAATGCTGCACATTCAAAGAACAAAGATAAAGATGAGAAAAAAGTCAGAAAAGCAAAAATTGTTTTGCAAGTATGTAAAGGGAATGATCATGTCATAAAGAACTGTCCAAAACTGGCTGCTAAAGAGGCAAAGAAGAAAGAGGCTGGAATGGTTGTTGCAGAAGCCTCTACACCAAAAATGGAGTCTGCCAATCTTTGCATGAAGAAGAATGGGCGTTTACTATTGTTTGCAATTTTAACCCATCTTCTCATGAGCAGTGCATGTCTGCAGTACACTTAGATGTTTGGTACTTTGACAGTGGGGCGATCAAACATATTACTTCATAGTGTAGTTTCTTCTCTTCACTCGAGCCTGCCCCTACAGGGAATACAGTTACATGCGCCAACAACTCCTCTTATCCTGTTATGGGAGTTGGTAAGATCAGTTTGACTACTGCTGATGGTAGTTCTTTCACTTTGTCAGATGCTTTATTTGTGCCAGGGATCAAGAAGAACTTGTTATCAATTTTTGCATTAGCCAAGATTGGCTTGGTTGTAAAATTTGTTGATGACAGGTGTACAGTTCATGATCTATCAAATGGCAATGTGATTATTGCTTCTGGCATTTTATGTCATGGGCTGTATAAGCTCGTAGACTATGAAAGATCTCTAAATGATTCGGCATGTGTAGTACATGATTCTCAGGCTATGTCAGATGCAAAGCTTTGGCATGCATGCTTTGGTCATCTGAATTTTGCTAGTTTGCTACGCCTACAGAAATCTGAAATGGTGTCCTCTTTGCCCAAACTTGAGGCACCGGGAAAACATGTTTGTGAAGGCTATATTTTGGGCAAAATGCATCGTTCCTCCTTTCCAAAAGATGGTTTAGTTTGGGCTACTCAAAAATTGCACTTTGTACATAGTGATGTCTGTGGTCCTATGTAGATACCTTCTTTTGGAAATTATCTTTACTTCGTGACTTTCATCGATGATTTTTCCAGGCATGCATGGGTATATCCATTGAAAGAAAATTCCGAAGTGTTCATGTGCTTCAAACAATTTTTGGTTTTGACAGAAAATCTGTTAGCATGCAAAATGGGCACCCTCTGTTCAGATCAAGGGGGGAGGATATATGTCTTCTGATTTTAATGCATTTGTGGCTGAACATGGGATATAACACCAGTGTACAATGCCGTATACACCTCAACAGAATGGAGTTGCTGAACAAAAGAATAGGTCTTTTATGGAGATGGCAAGGTGTATGGTCAAGAGTCACGCTTTACCACATAGTTTCTAGCTTGAGGCCGTCATGTGTGCAACATATGTACTTAACAGGTGTCCCACTAAAGCGCTGCAATCTATCAATCCATATGAGGCTTGGCATGATGGCAAGCCATCTGTTGCACATCTACGTGTTTTTGGTTGTTTGACATATGCATTAGTGCTTGAACAACATCACAGAAAATTGGATGATAAAGTAGTAAAATGTATTTTTGTTGGGTACAGTTCTTATAGTAAAGGCTATCGTTTGTATCATTTATTGACTAAATGCATTCTGGTTAGTCATGATGTTGTTTTTGTGGAAGATGATACTCAGCCATTGCTTTCATGTACTAAGGAGACATCTGTCATGTGATGATGCAGATCATTCCATTTCGCCAAAATGGCTCGTGTAGACTTTGCGTGATTGCAAATTAGATGCACCTCTATCATATCATACTCGTTCAAGCTCTCATAGTGCCTCCTTTGCATCAGATTGCTATGCTATGGCTGCATCTAGTCTCTGTGATGACAATGAGCGTGTTCATTTGATGAAGCATGAAATTTAGAAAATTGGATGGCTGCTATGCAATTTGAATATGATGCTATAATGAAGAACAGTACTTGGTCTTTACGTGACTTGCCTCCTTGCAAGAAGGCCATTGGCACTAAGTGGGTACACAAGCTGAAGCATAAACCAGATAGTACAATTGACATGTATAAGGCTAGGCATGTTGCAAAGGGCTATGCACAGGAAAGAGGCATTGATTTTGATGAGACCTTTGCACCTACATGCTGTATGACTACTATTCGGAGCATATGTGCACTTGCAGCTCATCATGGTTGGAATGTACATTAATTGGACATTAAAACTGCATTTCTGAATGGTGACTTGCATGAAGAAGTGTATGTTTTTTAGTCCCGTGGTTTTGTGCAAAAAGGGCATGAAAACCAGGTGTGCAGGTTAAAGAAGGCATTATATGGTTTAAAGCAAGCACCACGTGCTTGGTATGAGAAGATACTTGGCTATCTAATTGCACATGGTTTTGAGAATAGTCCAACTGAAAGCACCTTATATGTTAAGCATGATAATGATGTACTTCTGATCATTGTGGTTATGTTGATGACATGTTGTTCACTAGATCTCATGAGAGGCATATTGCTGATTTTAAGGCTGATTTGCATGCCTCATTTGAGATGTCTGATTTGGGGCATTTGCGTCACTATTTGGGCATTCAATTTATGCAAGTTGATGGTGGAATGGATTTGTGTCAAATGAAATATATTGACACATTATTGTAGCATTTTGGCCTTGAAGACTATAAGCCTATTGCCACTCCTATGGAGTCAGGTTTATGATTGAGTCTTCATGATGCTGGAGATGCATTTGATGCTATTCTCTATCAGCAGGCTGTTGGATGCTTGATTTACTTATGTATTACTTGGCCTGATGCTCAGTTTGCTGTCCCACAGATGAGCAGATTTATGCATTGCCCAAGAGTCAAGCATTGGCAGGCAGTTAAGCATATCTTTTGCTACTTGAGTGGTACTCGGTTACTTGGGTTGTTTTATCCCAAGGGGGGATGACGACCACGAAATTTGCATGCTTTTTCTGACTCTGATTGGGATGGTTGCGATGACACTCGTGTGTATGCTATTTTGCCTCCGAACGCACTATCGCAGCACTTGTGTATGCTATTTTGTCTCAATGTGCCAAAGGTATATATGAGTTTTTGTTCACCAATATAAGCGTCTCGAAGTCTGCTACAGGTCTACTAGAATTCATCTGGGCAGTTCTTTTCAACTTTTTGAGATACAGTCAATTTTTTGCATCAAGGTATTTTAGTCACCGACCATGGTTGAAAGCAGTGATGTATTTCATATGTTGGCTATTGAGGATAAGTTGGATGGTACCAACACCCATTATGGGCTTATATGATGCGCCATGTATTGGTTGCAAAAGGACTGTGGAAAATTGTGCAGGGTGTTGAAAAAGTCCTATCACACTTGCAACTGTTATAATTGCAAGCACACAAGATGAAGCAGAAGGTGTCGAAGATGATGATATTTTGCATATTCCTGTTCGTACTACGGTTTCTGTTGCACCTACTATAGAGCAGATTCGTTCGGATGGCCCTCACATACGCTCTTGCAGAACAACTAAGAATGCTTGGGATACTCTTACCACGTTGTACCAAGCTAGGAATGATGCTCCTGTTGCTTACCTCCAAAAGCAGTTGGAGAGTGAGCACATGAATGAAGGTGGTTCCATGGGTAGTTTTCTAACAAAGATCAAAGACTTGACGAAACAATTGATTTTTGTTGATGAGGTTATACTAGATAGCTCACTTGTGCAGACCATACTGAATGGTCTTCTTGATTCATATCAGAGTTTTGCTTCTACTCTTCGGTTGATGATGAAAGGCAATCCAAATGCCTTGTCATTTGAGGAGTCACTCTCTGTTCTATTGCAGGAAGATCAGTCCAGGCAGAACATGTCCATTATGCGTGTTGTAGATCAAGCTTTCCTCGCTAGTCAGAAGGGCAAAGGAAAATGGAGGTCTTCTACTAGTAAGCAGAAATCTGCAAATGTTGCACATTTGAAGAACCAAGATAAAGATGATTGGCGGACAAGAATTGACACTTATAAACCATAAAAAAATAGGGAAACAACTCTTTTCAAAACATTTGTCAGAGGGAGTCCAAAGGTGGTTTTGGACCAAACAACTATCCTTTGAGGCAAACCTTTTTTATCTCTCTTTGTTTAGCAAGAATGCTCTCCCTAGGAAGCGAGACGATCAATGGTTTAATACCAAAAAGATCAATAGAGACACCATTGGCCTTATCCACTAAAATCGGACCCAAATTGGTGACCACCAATGAGGGAAGGGGCCCCACCATTATCCTTAGTGAGGGAGACCAAGAAGGGGCAAGCCCATGGAGACCATATAAGGAACCCATCCACACACACCAACACCACCCCCCCCCCCCCCAACACAACCCTCCCACAAAACAAAAAAAACCCACTTCCCATTTGCAACAACTTGCTTTAGCTTGCCCCTTGTACTTCTCGACTGCACATAAGCACCACACCCTTCATATTTCTCTTCTTTCTAATTTCTTTCTTCTTTTTTAATCACCCTCCTTCTCTTTTCTTCTCTCTCTCTTTTTTACTTAAAAAAATTTGAAGCCTAACGGGCCCAAAATCCTCCTTCTCATGTCTTTTTAGCAACCCTTGGAAAAAAAGCAACCCTTGGAAAAAAAGATAGAGACCCACCATAAAACCCTCTTCCGAAGCATTTGGTCCGTCGTGACTCTAGACAGGTTACTTTCACTTTTGGGTTAGCTCACGAATAGTTCTTTACGTCTTGATTCCTCCCTTTGCTCATTTTACTCTTTCTCTCTTATTAAAACATCTTAAATAAAAAGCTTTGAGAAACCTCAAGCCGTCGGGATTCCCGAGCTGCCAAAGACGGAGCACACTTCCAACTGCAGGGATTCCCGAGCTGCCAAAGATGGAGCACACTTCCAACTGCAGGGCCTAAATTTCACGGCAAAGACAAAATGTCATATGAGAGGCAAAATTTTGCTTCTACCTTTTATAAGAGAATTTTTGACATGTTTATACAAGACATATTTAGTAAAATATACACACACAATATCCAACGGGCGTGATTTAGCAAATGTGCCTTGTACTCTTAGGCAGATGGCCAGTGTTCAAGTCCTACCTAAGACTGAATACCTCAGAGTTCCCCAAGATGGGTGCCTCTACTTTACGAGATTGGGTGTGTGTGTCTTTCCAATTCATTGTACTCTCAATATATATATATATATATATATATATATATATATATATATATATATATATATATATATATATATATATATATATATATATATATATCGTGGATCAAATAAGATCCGATACCTTTTTTTTTTGCATTTCCCAAAGGATAAGCTCACCTTTGGAAATGGAAAGAGAAGCGGTTTAACTCATGAAATAGAAAAAAATTACTATTTCATTTAAGCTCTTTTCTTTAGGAAATATTACATCTTTAAGCTCTTTCCTTTAGGAAATATTACACCTTTTAAAGATAAATTATGTAGTCTTCATGCAAGAGGGCGCTATTGCAAAGGTCACAAAACAACTCTCAAACTCTTCTAACAACAAGATGTTTTCATAGTTTCCTAATTCTTTGGTATTATGCACCATTTCGATAGCTTGAAAGTAAACTTGATACACACTTATTGAACTTGAAACTCAATTTGAATTTAACTTCAAATACTTGTATTTGATTTCCATCATCCTCTTAGATGGAATCAAGTGAGAGCTCTCTAACAAATTGTTCATGAAACATTGAAACTATGTTGAGGTATTATCCTAGATAGGATGCATGATATATTGCCCAAGCGTAAAATATCTTAATCTCTTGGAAGACTGTTTGTGATTTCGCAAAAAAAATATTTCTAAGAACCTTTTTCAAATAAATTCTCTCAGTATACCTTATAAGGAAGTGTACATTGAATATTCAAGGCCATTTTTACTAGTGTATACATAAATTCTTAGACACTTATGTGACAAGAAAAGTTAAATCTTTGAATGTAATTTCCTAACTTGTTTCCATAACCTTTTCTTACTTGTTTAGTAAGAAAGAAATACTCATTACTTAAGATGAGCTTTAAATTAAGTACTTGATAGCTAACTCAAATCTTTGAATGTAATTTCCTAACTTATTTCCATAACCTTCTCTTACTTGTTTAGTAAGAAAGAAATACTCATTACTTAATATGAGCTTTAAATTAAGTACTTGATACCTAATACCTAAGTATCATGTTGGAAAGGAAGCTTGTAGATACTTGACCTGAAAAGTTAGCTGGCATGACTTTGCAACTTAGCATCACTTCTTCGCAAATGGCATGATTTAATTTAAAAGTTAACTAATTTAGAAAGATACATTCACCTATTTATTTTCATATGTTTAACAAACAAAAGTATTTTTTATTCATGCAAATGCATGTGATTGCATGCGAAAACATGTTCCTGCATGTCATAATTGATTCAAACATTTATTTTGCTTTAAGCATGCTTGGCGTCCGTGCACTTAGTTTTATGCATATACATACTACTTTTGCTTCCATTTTTGTGTATGAATATATTGATGCACGTGATTCAATGCATAGGAAAAAGTCTCTAATAAAAATGGAAGCTTCATATGTGCATAAATAAATATTTATACTTATATGTTGTGCATGAAAATCATTCTTCTGGGAAGAAGAATGCACACACATCCATTGTTTTCAATGCATGGATGTATACAAAAGCTTGATGTTTTTTCAATACATCTATGCTTTCCTATAAACTTCTTATCTCTCACTATGATTCAATTATGAATCTATGCAAAATGGAAGCTATGTCCTTCCTTTGCCCTCAAGAAGAGCCATCCTCCATCTGTATGCTCACCTCCATGCTTCCTCATGTTCCAAAGCTACTGATAACAGAGCTTCACCAAATCATTCTTGATGAAGATAATTCCATGCTTGAGCCTCTCCTTTTATGAGATCCAACTCCCATAGCTTTTCTTCGTCCAAGTTGAATTTCATTATATTTGAAATAGCTCTACTTGTTCTCTATTTTTCTCATGATAAATGGAATTGAGAGGAGAATCAAGATTTTTTCTCGTGGTTAAGTGAATAACTCAAGGGCTAATGAAACACTCTTTATCCATTGCTCAGTAGCCACTAATAGAATTAGAAGAATAATTTCAAATTTTGGTCTCAGGAGGTTGCCAATGGAGAGATGCAAAGTGAAAAAGGTAAAGAATTATGGGGACTATGCGAGTTTCTTGAATAACCCATATTACCAGAAAACTTCTACATGAATAGAGTATAAGAAGACTTATTCTTTGATTTTAACATCTGCATGGGTGTTGATCAATAGTACAAAGCTCCTTGTTCTTCATCATCTAGGTGCTATGGGCATGATTATATTCTCTAGCTTGCATGGAAGATATACACACATGTTGAGCCGTCTAAAGAAAGGCTCTTTTGTAGAGGCACAAGAGGAAAAGATCATGTGAATTGCTCCCAAAAGACATATTTTTTCATGAGACTCGGGGATATTATCCCACATAAGTAGATAAAACAATAACAAAGAGGGTATATAAGGTCCACCAAAATGTACCATGTCATAGTGATATGAGAGAGAGAGCTCAAAGACTTCTTCCTCCTTGAATGGCTCTCAACAATATTGTGAATGGATATAGTTAGGCCATTGGGATGTTGGTGTACTCCATTGCATCTATGAATGAGCCACTTGTAGCAAAAAAGGAATTCAAAACTTTGAAGGGAAGAACTTCTTTTTGTATCATGCTCAGGAAAACGAGTTGAGAAACACATTCATCTCTTTGAGAAAAGGAAAAAGAAATCAAGTCGATACACAATCACATAGTGCCACTTCATGTGCATGTAATTGATGAAGTGGATTTTACATGATGAACGAGATGATTAACTCATCAAGGGATCCATGAAATGTTGAGGGTCCAAGGTCTGCATTAGATCTTCAAGGCTCTGATACCAATGTAGAGAGAGACTCGGATTACAACCACCACCTACAAAAGAGATGAATCTCCTCTCAACATTATGCCTCTATAGATAGCCTTGTCCAAGGGTTTGCCTACTTTTGCAGGTAGATACTATCCATCCAAGTGTCAACCACGTAACTAGATGTGCTCAAAGTGTCCCAATTAACTAGAGTTATATCGTTTTAGAAGCTTTGTCTTGAGTTTCAGTAAAATATACTCAACTCTTCCGAATTCTTGCAAGAGTTGAACCAAAAAACTCCCTCTAGAGTCTCAAACAACTTAACCACTAGTTCAAGAGCAAGAAGATTGACCAAATGATCAAATGATCAAATGACCAAATGATCTTTGAATTCAGATATTTTTGAACCAATGGGACATTCATTTACTTTATAACAGTTACACTCTCCTATAAAGCCCTCTATTAGATTATCCTCTCTAGAAATATAATATCTAAGCTTATTGACATGAAGCACTAGATGGATTCTACAATCTATAGAATGCTTTAATTGGTATGCAACATCTCTAAGTTTTTTAACTATCTTCTAAGGTCAACAAAACCTTTGTGAAAGCTTAGCACACCTCCTTATGGATAGTGAAGTTGATCTTACTGGCACTTGGAAAAAGACTCTATCTTCTTCCTCAAAGACTCTATCTTCTTCCTCAAAGCCTCTAGGAGATCTCTTCTTGTTAGCATCTTCTTTAGCCCTATTGATTGCTTGTTGCATCTTGGCTTTATCTATTTCTAAGTTTGCTTCAAGGTTTGCTAAGAAATCCACAACATAAAGACATTTTTGCCTTGTTATGCTAAAATATAAAACATTATTAGAAAATATGTGTGGACTTATGTATCTAATCCAAGCCATTACAATGTTCTTATAATGCATTGTATGGTCTTTTCAGTACTAAGATGTCATGAACAAGGAATATAATGGTTATCATGCATGAGTTTTCCTCTTAAATCCTAGGAATCTGCTATGAAAACCTTTTCTTTGCATTTAACAATTCCATTCTCCATTGAGAAATCGGAATATAGAATTTACTTGTTTTCTTTTCTAGGGGAAGAAGCAGATGGAGGTACCCCATCTCCTATAATAGAGTCATCATTGATGGCTCTAACAATTTGTAACGAATATGGAGCTTCAACATGTTCTTACTTTATCTCTTGATGCAATGAAATTTCTAAAACTACAAATATCATTTGATACATTATTCAAGAATGCATCAACTACCATATTCCCATTTCATCTTCCATATAGGATCTCCACATGAAATTCTTGAATGATCTCAAAATAATGAGCTTGTCTACCGGAGAGATCTGACTTCCTATAGAAATACTTGAGTTTATGGTGATATGTCTATAATTTAAAGTATGCACCATAAAGATAATGTGTCTAATATTTAAGATCATGCACCACTGCATACAACTCATGTTTGTGCACTGATCGATTGTAGTGTACACAATTTTTCTTATTTTCAAGAGTTATAGGCCTACCATCTTGGCTCAAAACAGGACCTATGGGTATGTCAATAGCATCTATCACAAATAAAAAATGCTTCTCTGGATCCAGGACTTTGAAAAATGGAGCCTCTAAAATTACTTGTTTCAGAGTATCAAAATAATCGTTGTTATTGCTTCCATGCAAATGATTCTTTGCCTGTAAGCAGATTTTTCATAGATGCCACTATAAAAAATAAGATAAATTGAAGTTCCAATAGAAACCAAAAAGTCCTAAAAGTGATTTGAATTAGCCCTCATCTTGAGGAGTTTGCCATATGAAATAACTGAAAACTTCTTGGGATCCATCTTGAACCCATCAACTAAAATCATATACCCTAGGTACTCTACATCTGGTAAGAATAACCAAGTTTTTTCAAGCTTTACGTACATGTGATTTTCTTTTAATTTATTTAAAACTAGTATAAGATGATTTTTTATGTTCATGCACTGATTTAATGTACACTAACAAATCATCCACAAAATCCACAGCAAACTTGCCAATGAAAGGATGTGATATGTAATTCATTAACATCATGAGAGTAATAGGTGCATTACTAAGCACAAATGGCATAACCAAATAATCATAATGAACAAAATGGATCCTCGAAGTTGTATCATGTACATCTTGCTCTCTAATTCTTATATGTTGGTAGCCACTTTTAAAATTTATCTTACTAAATATAGTGATATACTCATCCAAGACCATGCACACTTTGTTCTCCTCTTGTAGACTCATGCAACAGTGACAATCAATTAGAACCAACTCAATTTTATGCTCCATGTTCTTATAAGGAGATAACCATAAGGTAACTCACATACAAATAAGTCCTACAATTCTTCTCTCACATTTGATGAAAGTTTTTGATCATTCAAGCTAGAAATTCCTTAACTATTAGAATTCATCCCAATGCAAGATGAGTAAACTAAATATAAAAAATAAAAATATTTACATTCAATCTTGAGTAGCTTGGTTGTGGTCACTAATCCTGTATCTTGGAGATTAGCCTCTCTAGAGATCAACTATCACCGCCCCTCATGCTAAAACAGGTAAACATCCGATGCAAAATCTATGATTGGTTCTTTCCTAGCATACCACTATTTACTAATTTCATGTGAATGTAGATGCATCCAATCATGTTAGAAATTTATGTTGGCACAACCAAATAAGGATGGATGGATAGATTTGTTGATTTCGCACTCACCATGAGCTCAATGGTGTAGAACAAAAATCATACTACCAATGAAAGATACTGATTAGGCATGGTTTATGTAGTGAAGACATTCATGTACTACTTGCTTGGAAACACTAAGAAGACGTGTGATGGCTCCAAATCATCATAGATTTTGATTTGGAAGTAATGGTGAAACATTAGGGTTGCTCATCTTTCTAGGTTACCAAATGGAGAACTTGTCAAATGGGTCCTTGATGAAATCCTAGGCATGTATCTATTTAATTTAGAAGTTGTCCCTTCTAGGGTAAAAAAATTGTGGCAACTTTGGCATATGGATCGATGCAAAAAAATGCTCCTAAAAGTGAGAATGAATTGAAATAAATGTGAAGTTACAATATCATAGTAGGAAGAATATATAGGGGAGATAGTGATGTAGTGTTGTCTTATTGTGTAGGTGATGGAGAATGAAGGATTCTAGTGAATAATGGATATCATGAAATCTTCTGTGCGCACAACTCTAAGAGTAGAAGTGCATGGAACTTCCAAAGTTCAGGAGTGTGTCTATTAGAAATGGAGAGAAATGTCCATGAGTTTATCAAGACTTGTGAGACACGGCATCCCACTCACCAATTAAACATGCTATGCTATATCATGTAATGGTTGCACTTGATTGGAGTAAACGACTGTAAATAACAAGAAAACATGGGATTGGACAAGTAAAAATGATTTTAGCAAGTACAATGGGCCACAAGAGACATGGTAGCACTTAAAATAGCTCGCTATGTTTTTTATTCCAGTCATGTATTGTCCCCGTAGTGATTTTAATAATTAATCTTGTGAAAGGACCCAATTTTGTCATTTATAGCTCCATTGTTTGCAAGTCAAGGAGCCCTTGAGCTTGAGAATCTTTCTAGGAAGCTATGTATATTTTTTAGTACTTTTTGGTATCCTATTCGATCCCTCCAAATAGATTTAGGACCTTCATTCTAACTATGCCAACCAATAGGTATGAACCTGACCAAAGCTAGTGAAAAATCTATTAAATAGAGCTTGTGGGCTCATTCTAGGGGTCAAATTGTATGTCTATGGTTACACTCATTGTTGCTCTTCCTTTTGTGTGCAGACATTCATTACATGTTTATGATTTTTGTGTGTGCACTCTCACTCCTCATGTTCTTAAGATTGTCATATCATTCCCTTATCTCCATGGTTGATTATTTAAGGTAAGGATTCTCTCCTAAACATTGGTGTAATCATTATGATCTATAGTCGAAGTGTGCAACACCTTTTTGGAAACTTTTTTGGGTATTTTTTCATGGGAAGAGAACGTAATGCTAAGAGCTCATTGGAGGCATTTGGTAAGTATAGACTGTCAAATCATGTTTTTAGCATGAAAATTAGTTCCTAAAAGCTAGGAGATTAGCGTAAACATGTTGTAAATGCAACTCCAAAAATTTGAGTATCTCAAATTATTGCTCATGATTGTTTGGTTCTATCACAATCTACTTGGATTATTGTGACAATGTGCGCCATCATGATAGACAAATGCAATGACAAACTCCTCTATCATCCATCATGGTAGATTGGATATCTCGAGAAAACCCACACTATCACAACGACTTTTGACCATTGTGGTTATCCGATTTATCATGACAATTACATCCATTGCAATTGAGTCCCTCCATTTTGATTGATGAATCCATCATGAAGGTTAGTGCCTTATTGCAACTATCCACTCCATCTTGATAGTCCCCATTATTGTGCTCTCATCCATCATGAGAATTAAACCTCTTGTGACAATCCCAACCTATCGTGAGCGTGTGCTCTTTCGTGATAGTCCCACCTATTGTGACAAGACATTCTATTATGAAAACTCGGACCATCAAATTGTTGATATATTTTGGTAGTGATGTATGTGAACACACTTAGGACCGTCGGGGCACTTTTTGCCCTCTTTAAGAGCCCCCCCCCCTTGTAAGGATGCCTATAAACCTAATGGATTACTTATCTTTGAGCATTCAATTGGTAATACATTCAGTAGTATGTGTTGTGCTCCAATCATCTTCATCTTCTTTATGCTAAGTGCTTTCGTAAACCTCAAACTCCAACAATTGGTATTAGAGCAGGTCATCGCTTCATATAGGGCATCATCAACACCCTCTGGTCATAGTCTTAGAACCACAAAAATATTAGCGAGCATACTCAGGGCGATTAGGAGCTCAAAATATATTCTCTTTGTGGAGTCCAAATTTGGATCTAAGCTTATTTTGGCCTCCAAACATCATAGAACCTATGTAGGAAATTTTGTCCTTTTGTGCCAAACATATATATAGGTTTCGATTTTCTAGTACAAGCACCTCGAAGTGTGCTACAAGTTTAGCAACGGTTGAGGGGGTGGATAGAGATAGAGTCATTTTTTTGCATCAAGGTATTTTAGTCAATGTCCATGGCTGAAAGTAATGATGTATTTTGCATGTTGGCTGTTGAGGACAAGTTGGATGGTACCAATTGCCCATTGTCGGCATATATGATGTGTCATGTATTGGCCGCAATAGGATTGTGGAATATTATGCAAAGTATTGAAGAACGACCTACTATACCTGTGAATACAATTGTTGAAGGTGATGTAGCTAGTGTTGAACATGATGATTGTCAGGTTTCTATTCGTGCTTCGATTCCTGCTGCACCCACTATAGAGCAACTTTGATGGGATGGTAGAGATGCACAGGCACGTGCATTGATGGCTTTTTCTATAAAACTTGCCATTATCCCTCATATTCACTCTTGCAAAACAACAAAGGATGCTTGAGATGCACTTACCACCTTATACCAGACAAGAAATGAGGCTCATGTTGCTTACCTCCAAAAACAGTTGGAGAGTGAGCATATGAATGAAGGAAACTCTATGGACAATTGTTTGATAAAGATCAAAGATTTTAAGGAACAATTGATTTCTACTAATGAAGTCTTGCCATACAGTTCACTTGTGTAGATTGTTTTGAATGTTCTTCCATATTCATATCAGAGTTTTTCTTCTACTCTTTAGTCGATGATGAAAGGAAATCCAAATGCCTTAACATTTGAAGAGTTAGTATTTTCTTTGTTGCATGAAGATCACTCAAGGAAGAATAGGTCGATTATTCATGTAGTAGATCAAGCTTTCCTAGCTAGTTAGAAGGGCAAAGGTAAATGGAGCTCTTCTACTAGTAAGGAAAAATCTACTAATTCCACACAATCAAAAAAGGAAGACAAGAACTAAAAGAAATCAGAAAAGGATTTTTTTTTTTGCAAATATTGCAAAGGAAATGATCATGTCATTAAGAATTGTCCGAAATTGGATGTAAGAGGCAAAGAAAAAAGAGGGTGGTATGGTTGTTGCAGAGGCCTCTACACCCAAAATAGAGTATCCTAATCTTGTGCAGAATTAAGAATGGGCATTTATGATTGTTTGCAGTTATGAACCATCTTCTTATGAAAATGTATGTCTGTAGTAGATTCAGATGATTGGTACTTTGGTAGTGGAGCAACCAAACATATTACCTCATAACCCAGTTTCTTCACTTCACTTGAGCCTGCCCCTACAGGGAATACTATCACATGTGCCAACAAATCCTCTTATCTTGTCATGGGAGTTGGTAAGATCATTCTGACTAATGCTGATGGTAGTTGTTTTACATTGTTAGATGCTTTATTTGTGCTAGGGATCAAGAAAAATTTATTGTCAGTTTCAGCATTAGCCAAGATCTGCTTGGTCGTCAAATTTGTTGATGATAGATATACATTTTATGATATGTCAAATGGTGATGTAATTTTTTATAAGCTCATAGACTATGCATGTATAATTCAAGATTCTTAGGCTATCTCATATGCAAAGCTTTGGCATGCACGCTTTGGTCATCTAAATTTTGCTAGCTTGCTATGCCTACAAAAATTTGAACTAGTGTCTTCTCTGCCCAAACTTGAGCAACCTGGTAAACATGTATGTGAAGGTTGTATTTTGGAAAAAAATGCAGTGTTCCTCCTTCCCAAAAGATGGTTTAGTATGAACCACTAAAAAACTAGAGCTTGTTCACAGTGATGTCTGTGGTCCTATGCACACACCTTTTTTTGGGAACTACCTTTACTTTGTGACTTTTATTGTTGATTTTTTCAGGCATGCATGGGTGTATCCATTGAAAGCAAATTCCAAAGTGTTTATGTGTTGCAAAAAATTTCTAGTTTTGGCTGAAAGTCTATCCACATGTAAAATGGGCACCCTCCATTCTGGGTGAGAGGGGACGATACATGTCTTCAGATTTTAATGCATTTTGGGTTGAATGTGGGAAAAAACATTAGTGTATAGTGCTGTATAGACCTCAAAAGAATGGAGTTGCTAAAAGAAAGAATAGGTCTCTCACGAAGATGGCTAGGTGTATGGTCAAAAGTCACTATTTATCTCATAGTTTTTGGCTTGAGGCTATTATGTGTGCATCAAATGTACTTAACAGGCGTCCCACCAAAGCACTGCAGTCTATCAATCCATACGAGGCTTGCATGGTCGCACGCCATCTGGTCTCATCTGTGTGTCTTTGGTTGTTTGACATATGCATTAATGCCTGTACAAAAATGCAAAAAAATGGATGATAAAGTAGTAAAATGCATTTTGTTGGGTACAATTCTGAAGGCAAAGGATATCATCTGTATCATCCACATACTAAATGCATTTTGGTTAGCCATGATTTTGTTTTTGTGGAAGATGCAATTCAGCTATTAATTTTATGTATTAGGGAGAAATTAGCTAGCTCGGAAGGTCTGTACGACACTTTGCTGCCTCTTTTCATAGGTGGAGAGTCAAGTTTTGGTCCAAATGATAGATTGTATATATGCATATAACCCTAATGGGTTACTTATCTTTGAAAATTCACTTGGTAATACACTCATTTATGTGTCTTGTGCTCCAAGCTTCTTCTTATTCCTTGTGCTACTTGTGTGCTTCCACAAACCTCAAACTTGAACACGTATATAGTGGATATCATGTGGTTCAACCTCTCAAGACAAACTAATTGCTATGATTTTTTGGGGTAATTTTTGCAAAATTTGACCTATTGTTTGGTGATTCCAAGGTCTTTGGAACCTTGCCAAGGTAAGCAATCATATGATTGAGTTTGTGCATACTTGAAAACATGAGCTAGTGCTATGTTTTTGGGCTTATTGAGCTTTTATTGAGCATACAAAGTGCTTCGACAATCTTATTGAAGCTCTAAGTGTGAGGCTGGAGCCATAATAGCTCCTTTTGTCAATTCTAGCTTAAACTAGGAACATAATGTATAGTTTAGTCATTCAATGAACCAAAACTTAAGAGAACAATTAAGGGAAACAAATATCAAGATGGATAAAACAAACATGAAAACTTAAAGGAATGAACTTAATAACAACCACACAAAAAATTAAATGATCAACTACCATTCCTAATGAATGTGGAAAGATAAGCTAAAAAGTTAAGGCTTGCCAAAAAAAAATCAAATGAAAGGGTCTACATTGACATGGGAAATAAAGAGATTAGGGTTAACTGGAACTTCATGAACTTTGTATAAGGAAATTAAGTATGATTTCGATTGAAAAGCATTAGTAGTAATCCTAGTGTCAAGTGTACTCCCAAGTTGTGAACTAAACAGTAGGATCACGTCCTTCAAGTTTTGACATTCAAAATTGTTAATCAAATAGTATCTAGAGCATCGAGCGGTAGACGAATTCATGTCTTTTCTATCTAGAATGGGTTGAGCAAATTAATTATGCAAGTCTGAAATCCTAAACACGAATTCAAGATTATTCACCTTATGGTCAAATTCAAGAAGGATGCTCTATAGACAACCAAGGAACCAATGAGAAGAGATGTTTGACATGCGTCTACACAACTTTCTTGATTTCGCCCATGTTACTTTCATCTGTTCGATGATATTTTTTGGTAATCTTTTAATTCATTTGATCTAGCCAAATTACTTATGTGGTGGTAGAGAGACATAGCTAGCTAGCTATAGAAGGTCTAGCTCATCATGAAGTGCTTGCCTTGTAAATTCAAAGCTTTGTATAGAAATGGGATAATGTCTCCTTCTTATCATTGCTTGCTTGAGATCGGATACTCATGGCTAGTGGCCTCTCTCAATTGGTGGACCATTTCTATAGATGGGATACTCATACTTTAAGTTCCACTATGAAACAATTTAGAAAAGTTTAGACTAGTTAGATTACAAAAAATAAGAGTATTATACAATGGGAAATGGATTTTCCTATAGACTAGGACAATATATAAGACCTATGGCTAGATAGATTAGGTCACACAAGCCCCTAGAGGTCTCTTCTATTGACTCCACAGACATCACTTTATTCATGATTATCCTCATCCACTCCCTCACAACACAACTGAGGTTGTTACCATTCAAGGCTACTATTCTAATTGTGGCAAAGAACATATGAACAACGATTGCTCCATGAATCTTGCCAATGCAACCAAGATCATTAAAACGAGCGAAGTAGGGTTAGTTAATAAATGACGTGAGACACAAAAGAGATAGCCCTTTTTAAATCACTTTCTTGTGCCTTCTTACTAACGATTTGATTGTTTATCTAAGTCCCAAGAAAAACTTGTGAACTTGGAGAAACTCTAGAATAGAGTTAGGTACTTTAAGAAATACATCCCTACACTTTTTTTCATAATCCTCAACTGTTTGGTTTTTTTGGCTAATGAAAAACCAAGTATCTAGAGCCCTAGAAATCTCTTTTGGTGGCATAAAATTATTGTAAAATAGGACTTTAAACTGCTCCCAAGTAGTGGGATCTTTCTTCTCTTACTCAATTTTATGCCACAAGCTATGGGTAATGTCCATGAGGTTATAGGTAGCATGCTGAATCTTATGCCTATCATCCACAATATGGCATAATCAGAAGCTCTACTCCCACTTCTTGAGCCAATGCTCAAGAACATCAAGAGTTCATGTACTAGTGAAGCTGTGATATCGTGGCAACTTAAGGTCCTTAAGCTACCATCTAGCCTCTCTGACTAGGACACTCTCACTAGGAACTTTTGTAGTCCGATGCTCACCTAGAGCATCTAACTCCATTCATGGAAGGTCACTCTTTGGTATTGCTTCATCTTTCTTGGAGCTATGTACATGCTCCAAGATGCTCTAAAGTGTACTCTTTAACTGGGAGATCCTAGTTTGCATGGTTTCTATGGTATTTGCAGAATGGTCAACCATGTGCATGTCTTCCCTATGAGGTGAAGATGCTCCCAATTCCATGACTAAGAAAATGTAAGATAATTTTCATGTTTTGATTTTTTTTCTTTTTTTTAATGTTTTTATCTATGAGTTTTTTTATGTACACCTAGAGCAAAGAGTGGCAATGAAAAGTAACTAGTCACAAGCCTTTGTATAAAAGAAGAAGAAAAACAATACTCAATACGATCTCTATGTTTTTTTGCATCAATCAACTATGCATGCAATTTGGTAGGAAATTGTGTTTGCTTTGTTGTCTTGTTCATTTGATTGAACTCATTCCATAAGTGATTCTTCCTAGCTTTGGTGCTAACAAAAAAGAATGTATGAAGTGCATCCTAGATTCCTTGTGATGTTCTGCAACCTCTAATGTGTGGTAACAAGAAATCAGAGATATATTTTAAGATATAAGATATGCCTTGAGCATCTCTTGCACACCGTAATGTAAGCTTCTCAGTCTCTTCTTATGCAGGTCCTCTTTTGGATCTTGGAGTTGACATAACTTCATCACCTCTTACAATTCCATAATGATTTCTACCTTGTAATTAAGCTTCCACTCTGATTTTCCAACCGGCATAACTACTCCTACCAAGCTTCTCAATCATTGAAGGAAAACCAACACCCATTTTAATTTAGCTTTGATAGCATTGAAAGTTCTTCGAGAACAGAGTAGGGTAGAAATCAAGTGTTGAAGTTTGGTCCAGTTAACCAACATAGGATCTTCCCTTAGCTACTAGAGACTTTAATACACTTCATAAGTTTCAAGTTGATGCAATAAAAAACTTTTTGGAATATCACTAAGAAAATACTGGTTCAAAACAGATAGCTTTGAGCTAGTGCATGAAAATTTACTATTCATGATTGGAACATGAAACTTCAATTACTCATTGCTCCCAACACATGATTACAATTGACTAAATTACTCTTAGAGGATGGTGTTCTATATTTTTAAGTAGATATTATGCATAATAATGAGACTTATAAGCAAGAAAATTGTAACCTTATTATCAAAAGGTGGCCATCCCACTTGTTCAAAAATGTGTAGAGAATGACCCAGAGAGCAAGTGTTTCTCATAAAATATGAGTGAAAATGCTATAAGACTTTATATACAAAAAATAGACACTAGTAACTTTTCAATGAGCTCTTACTCATAAGCATCAAACTTCTAAGGAGTGCAAAGAAATCTCTATAAGTCTGTAGACTTTGGAGAAGATGATGGAGAGAAATGAGCAACAAGCAAAATGAAGATAAAAAGTGATTGCATATTCATCGAACATATTTTACAATTTCTTTAGAGTCTTTATATAGACTCCTTGTGGATTTCACAGCTTCTTTACAATCAATATGAGTTCAAAGTAACTCACAAGGTAAGTTGTTGTTACTAAGCTCTCTTTTCCTATAATCTAGGAAATAGAGAATCAAATTCAAAAGTTGATTTTGGTAATCGGTTGAATACAAACGTCATAACTCATGGATTTTGTGTCTCCCATACTTATTCTTTCACAAGAATGAACATATATAATCCATAAATACTTATGGATTTTTACAAGGATGGAAAATCATATGTACCATGACATTGGCTCACCTAAGTAATGACTTAATCTAGAACAAATCTTCATTCAAGCATGATGTAAGTTTGATTGTTCTAACAAAGCATAGTTATGGATTTAATGATGTGGTACTTTATTTTGGAGGGATTTTGAAGTTAAAAAATTTATGAAATAAAATTTAAAATATGAGTCAAAAAGGCACTTCTACATATGTATTAAAAAAGGGCCCTTTGAAGTAAATATGCACTAAAAATGAGACTTAAAAAGAAATGCAATTTTATTCACATAGATGCATGCATTTGATGATGTGGAAAGTAGATTCTCTTTCCCTCTCTCTCTAGAACAAGAGAGAGAAGAGCCTAATAAAACCTTAAAAAAAGCATACTCTAGCCTACTAAAAAGTATCCTATTAGATGCACTTTGTCTCGTTAAACAAGAATAGGATTAGTCTTAATCCGTAAAGATTAGGGATCCTTACAAGGCCCATATAGGTTCAATTTTTACCCTAATGTGAATGGTAGGCCTCCATAGTCTTAAACAAATATTATTGATGAATCTTTCTACTGCAAAGTGACCTCTAGCCACATCAATATGAGTCACTTGCAACATGGATAAAAACTCCGTTTCATGTACACATAACTACAAAAATCCATCTCAAACTTGTCTATATAGTTGATCATCAATGATGGTACAACCTTTAGCCTCTAAAAGTAGAGTCCACTATCTAACTAGGGTAGTATTTGAAGAGAACTTTGTAGTGCATAAATAGTCTACCAAAGATGCACTCCAATTTGGCACTAGGATACATGATATATTATAGCATGTTCCATTTGTTTTTTGTAGGCACATATTTGATACTACTTCAAAAGTATATGTATGTCTCATTCTTAATTTTCCAATACATTCTTAATCATTTGATATTTTTGAGTGTTCCTTGTTTAGAGCAATGTTTACACACCATACATACATGCAATTGTGGTAGTAGAACCTCATGTTAATTATCCTCAACACGACAAGATAGAATGCCTTGAGTGTCTTGTGTATATATGTTTCCTAATAAGAAAGGATATCTTTGTGAATGTAAAAGCTCACTGGCATTTGGATGTGTATGTCTGTATGATAGAACAAAAGTTTGGATTGGTACTAAACTCTTTTCCCACTTGGAAACAACTTCTAAATTAAAGACTACCCATCAGATACTTTGTAGAGACTCCCTCTATGGGTTCACCTATAGTAAGTTGAGAAAGATGGTGTGCTCATAAGTGGTTTTCCCTTTTTTGACCACCAAATCAAAGTCATAAATATTCCATAAGTAAGATAAATAATCTTACTAAATGGAGTCTGTTGCAAGGTTTCTCGACCAAGTAGAGAAACCCTTAATGATCCATGAAAAGCTTGAGCTTAATCGCCAATAGGTAGTGTCATAACTTTTGAAATGCAAAACCGTGCCTAATCCCATATGCTCCATCACTGAGTAGCTCTTCTCAATCATATTTAATTATTGATCAAAATAAGAAATGGTGAGATCTAAATTTGCTTCTCCTTGGGTTGTGTGAAGTTGCATCCAATGGTATAATTGGATGCATGTACATGAATATGGAGCAATTTCTTCCAATCATGAGTATTCAAAAATGATTTTGGACACAATAAATATTTAAGCTCTAGGAAGGAGTTTTTAAATTTCTCAATCCATTCAAAATTTGTTAGAAACCATAAAGAGGTTTAGTAGTAATAGCATACATGTGGATAAACATATGGTAATATCCACATTATCCCATAAAGGCTTGTAATTCCTTGATACTATTAGGTAATGGAAACTCTACTATGGATCTAATTTTATCTTCATCTATAGAAATTCAATTCTTAGAAACTATATGATCCAAAATCTTACCTTGGAAAACCATTAAAATTCACTTCTTGGGATTTAAACACATCTATTATTCCATAAATTTATTAAAAAGCATCAACTTAGAAGTTTGTGTCTCTTGCTCATTTTAATGCACAAAATAATCAACAAAATATACTCTTATAATATTCTACAAGGGTTCTTTAAAAATGTGGCTAACTAATCGTTGACAATGTGGTAGCAAGCCTAAAATGCATCACCCTAAAGTGCATGTGTCGAATTCAGTGGGGAAGGCCATCTTGTGATGGTCCTACAAAGCTATAACTACTTTTTTGTAGCTTAAAAGATGGTCAAGGAGTTTCTACACTTCCTTGTAAGAAAGTCTTTGTAGAAGATGTTCCGATAATGGGAAGCAAATAACTTCCCCTTGTGGTGGTTTCATTAACTTATTTCAAGTTCACACACACAATTTACCTTTTCTTTTGGAACAATCATAGTGGGAGATCATACCCATTTGCTATGCTCAATTTCATAGATAAATATTTTGTCCTTCAAAAAATTGATCTGCTTAATATTTGCAAAAAAAGTTCTGTCACATCTGTATTATCTTTGTTTGGTGGCCATGGGAATTTTTAGAAAAAATGTCGAATTCTACATACGAGATCCTTACAATTCAAGGCAAAGATATCTTTGTACTCTCCCAATAGATCTATTAGCTTCTCTTATTTCTCTTGAATTAGGCAATCACCTTAATAGGTGCATCCTTCCTCTTGATCCTCAATAGCCACCATAATTTTCTTTGTGTTCTCTTTGTTATCATAGTTCCTCTAGCCAAAGCATGTGGCTTGGGCATTCTCACAAAAATCTTTTTGTAACCAATGTCATACTTCCTAAAGTTCCTAATACCTCAAAAATTAGCACAGCTTCTTTGTTTTTTTATTTCTTACTCATTTTCTCCTTGGAGGTATTCTCTTGGGTTATCATTTTTGTATCTACCTTGTTCTCCTTAAAAGATTTTCTAGTGCCTAAGATGTGTAGAAACTCGTCATCTCGCTCATCAAACGTGTCCATAATGATTAATTAATCAATATCATTCACATCCCTAGTGTGTTCTACTATTGGCTTGTACATGAACAATGGTATTTCATAATCATCCCCATGATAGTATGGTCTGCATTCTTCTTCATTGGCAGATATGTCGATGGTGTCTAAAATTTATATCCTAGATATGGGGCTCAAATTCATCATTCGAAAAGGTCATAAGGCACATGTTGGTTCTTTGATAGGTAGGTAAGAGGTGGAATCTCCATGTAAACCAGAAGCTAAATGTTTCTCCTCTATATTCACCACCTTGCACATCCATAAGTGAATATTTGAATCATCTCACAAGCATTTTCATTCCCAAACTCACTAATTGAAAATTTGTGTTTGGAATCCAGACAACATGTGGTTAGAGTAATTCCTTCAAGTAATCCTAATGGTCATATATGGCCATCAGCTATTTGGAACTTCATTCTTGAAGGTGTTAAGGATAGCTTGCCCCACTAAACACATGAGGATGTGGTAGCAATGGCAACACCCATACCTGAATCTATGATTTCATTGGTGATATACCCTAGATAGGTCTAATATAATAGCTCTTGAAAGCAACAAGTTGAGTAGTGCACAATGCAATTGACAAGTGCAAGAACAAGAGTTATATGTAGTGGTGCATGCTCTTAAAGTTTGGAGACATTATCTTTTACGTGTAGAGTTTAAGGTATACACAAATCACCATACACTCAAGTACTTTTGTAGTCACTCATATCTTCAAGGTTGAAAAGCTCATTGGGTTGAGCTCATGATGGAGTTGCACATGGAAATCATGTATAGATGAGGCAAAGAGAATGTTATAGCTGATGCATTATCATGGATGATGTATCAAATGAGCTTTATGGTTCTAGAAAGCTCTTTGCTTCAAGAAATAAAGGAAGCAGAAGTGGAAGATCCACACTTGTTACATATCATTAAAGTCATCAGTGATGAATCTATTATAGGTGGTGAGGAAGTTCTAGATGTTTCTTCCCCTAGTAAAGCAAGCAAGTCAATTCTGTATTCCAATTTCTGAATGGAGAATGGAATAATTAAACAGAAAGGAAAAGTTTGCATACTAGATTCCAAGGATTTGAGAAGAAAAGACATGCATTATAACCATGATGTTCCTTGTGTAGGGCATCCTATTGTTGAAAAAAACCATTCAGCTTGTTAGAAGAACATTTAGGTGGCTTGAATCAGCTAGAGATTTCCACACATACTTTCAACAATGCTTTATGCCTCGAGTCAACAAGGCAGAAAGGGTTAAGATAGTAGGTCTTTTACATCCTTTATAGATTCAAGAGCACAACTAGGATAGTGTATCCATGGGCTTAATAGTTGTTGAGATATCAATCTCAACATGTGATGATGGAGGATGACATGTACGACTTTTTCATTTCTTTGACACGTATAGTGGTCATGTCGGTATATATCAAGAATACTCTAATACGATTTACTTGATTTATCTATCGGGAGTGATGGAACATTTGTTTTTCTTGCTAGCTCATTCATTTGTGGACACTATGATTCTCGTTATGTACTATTCTTTATATATTGCATTAATTGTATTGTTGTATTAGGTCATTCTTGTATATTCTCTTTATGTAATAGAAGAAGAAGAAGAAGAAGAAGATCATTCTTCCTTGCATCAACCTCTATGTGATCCTTTCTTTGTCTGTGAGAGATATCTTCCTTATCTCCTTTCTCTTGACATTGTATCAGTTGCAGTGTGGATGTAGAGAACTTATGGAGAAGGCTGACAATGAAGAGTACATGAGAAGGCAAACATATTTCTATTTTAGAGCCATCTTGATCTCCATTTTGAGCCTGCGTGATGGTGCCCACAACGAAAATAGGTCAATTTACAAAACTATAACTTGTGTTCTATTCCACAACACTCCATGTATTGTTGATACATGAAAACTGTGTTTTTCTAAGATCGAACTATCATGTCATAGAGATACTCTTCTCATGTTTTTGTAGTGCTGTGAATTTCTACAAACATGGAAAATGCTAACAAAATGAGTCAATGTATGAGCGATAAGTTGGACAAGAACAAATTTCATGCTTGAAGATTCAGAATGATGAATTTCTTGATGGGAAAAGCCTATCAAAATTACATTAAAAGAGAGAATGAAAATGATCCATAGTTATAAGAGACAAATTAGATTGCAGACCAACTAAGAGCGTACGAAGAGTGGAATCAAGGAGCACACAAGGTAATAGATTGGCTATCTATTAGCATATACGATAGCATGATTGGACACATATAGGATTCCAAAACTTTGAGGGAGGCTTGGAACAATTTGATCATATTATATGAGATGAATAAAAAGGTGTGGAAATTTCAAGTCAAGAATGAGCTTCATAAATTGGATAAAAAGAGCATGTAGGTAAGTGACTACACCCTAAAAATCAAAAGCATATGTGAGTCACTTGCATCTATTGGCATCAATGTAGATAGTGATAAGGTGGAAGTGTTCCTTCATGGTTTAGGAACTACATATAAGCAATTCAAAACTTCTATTCACACTAGGGAAAATATTTTGAATTTTGCTGATGTGGTGTCCATGTTAATAATTGAAGAAAAGAATCTTGATGAGAACTCAAAATCCAAGGAAAGCCAGGTTTTGAGTAGGTTTTCTAGTCCCACAAAGGAAGAGGTAGATGTAGAGGCCTCATAAGTGGAAGAGGAAACAAACAGTAACCATGACCAAGGTCAATAATAGGATCATGCAAGAGGTAGATGATAGTTTGGAGGCAAGGGGAGCCAAAGAGGCCACATATTTTTTCAAAGAAATGATTTAGGTAATGAAAATAAGGGATGCTAGAATTATGGTAAACCTAGTCACTTTGAACATGATTGCAAGTTGAATAATCAAAATAGCAGAAAGAAAGAAAACAACTATGCATCCACAAGTGTAGATGACTTAGAGAAGCTATTCATGGTCCAACATCATATGATGAATACAATGTCTGATGGTGTTTCAAAATCAAATGGTAATGTGGGCATGCAAATTTGTGAAGGATGAAGTTGATGCAATCAAAGGAGCTTGTCAATGGACTACCAAATTTCAAGGTTGCAGAGATGTAGAAGGTATATGCAACATGTCAATTTGGTAAACAGTCAAGGGCAACATTTTTGCATGACAAGCATGTTAGTAACAATGTGCTAGAAATAGTACATACAGATGTTTGGGGTCCTGCAAAGACCCCATCTATGGGAGGATATAGGTTTTATGTCACTTTCATTGATGATCATACATGGAAAGTATGTGTATACTACATGAAAGAGAAGATTGAGGTGCTTACTTACTTCTAGAATTTAAAGGCTATGGTGGAAAATTAGATAGGGAAGTATATTTAGACATTGAGATCTAATGGAGGAGGTGAATACAAGTCAAATCAATCACTTTCTAAACAATCATGAAATTTGACGATAATTTTGATGCATGTACACACCACAACAGAATGGCGTTGTTGAATGCAAAAACAAACATATTGCAAAAATAGCAAGAGCCTTGATGGCAAAGAAAAATATGCCTCATTATCATTGGGCAAAAGCTATGCATACCGGTGCACACATCATGAGTATAAATCCGATTTTTGTACATGAAGTTACACCTCAAGAGAAGTTTACAAGTAAAAAGCCAAATTTATCACACATGAAAGTATATTGCATATGTACATGTTCTAGATGGGTTGAGGAAGAAGCTTGATCCAAAAGCAAAAAAATGTATCTTCATGGAGTACTCCCTTGAGCAAAAGGGATATAAATGCTACAACCCACTCACTCTACAACATATTAGGCATATACCGAGGCTTCTACAAGGGTAAATGCATGGGTGCGATTTTGCCCCGATGTCGATGTAAGGGTGGGCATAGACATCGGTAACAAAGCATCGATATAGGCACCAGTATAGGCATCGGTACAAGTGTTGGTGTAAATGCCGGTATTACGGATACTCATACCGACACCTATACCAACACCTATATCGGCACCTATACCTGTGACCTTGCTGGGGGTACCATTGCACATACCGGTGACCGTGCCGAGAGTACCGACGTGCATATTGATGAACATATCTAGAATTTTGTTTTTGGGTAGAGTGTGTTGTCTCTTTCTGCAACAACATTATCATTATGTTGTGTAGCAACAGACAATACACTTTACCCAAAAAAACCGAGTACATGTGACGTGTAATCTAATGGAAACCAAAACATGATTTCATAAAGCAAAATACTATTGGACACAAAAGAGATGAGCAGAATGAAGAATGAACCATGTACAAAAAAGTTATCTATTCCATAAATGAAGCATGTATAAGAGCGTGGCAAACTATTGCCATATATGAGCCAAATACAAGATGTGGCAAATCACTGCCATATAAGAACCAAATACAAAATTCTAGTGCACCACTACCATATATGAGCCAAATACAAACTTGTGGCACACCACTACCATACACATGCCTTGAAGGATCAAAACATCTATATCAGTAGTCCTACAACAAAGAAGGTTCTTGAAATGAGATAAATTGAAATTATATTTACAAACAACAACTAAAAACACCAAACCAAGTTTATAAGTTCATCACATCATCGTAGATGCTCCCATGAAACGACCACACCGATTTCCTCGAAGTCCTCGAATAGTGCAACCAATCCATGATGATATCCATAAGCCTCCTTGGTTCATGTTAGAGGATGACCCACTATCAACTCCTACAATAAATATGGAAAATGTTAGATGAACATACATGACATGCTTAACACAAACAAATTCAATACACCAAATGATACTTACAAACTCGTGACACATAGTATCATATCTGCCGCTACCCAAATGGGACGGTCCGACCATATCTAGACGTGGGGTTGCCACATCTCACTGCTGGCGATATTGGTCAAGAGTTTACTATTGCTCGTTTGAAGATTCTATCCTACTCCTCAGCATCTAACCATAGGCTTTGATAAGCCTGCTCTAAAAGCATCACGAGCCTCGGATTGTCGATGGGACATAACCTCATGTGCCCTCAGTTGAATCCACTATGAGTTGACAATAGGATGCCCATGTGCTGGCTGGAACTCTTGATAGATCATTTTTGTGATATAATTTTTACGATCTTTATCCTATTCACTCCATTTCAACATGACTAAGTGTCCAAACTATATGGAGCAAAGTTGTCATATATGCTAATGCATGGCATTTCTAGCCATATCCATCACCGGAGCTCCATCACAGATACTATACACCTTGGATTCGTCATGGTCATGAGCCCCCCAAGGTGTACGTGGTGTGCCAACTGGCGTACCATGTCGCATACCTACATCTAAGGTACTTGCTCTAGGAGTAGATGTGGGCGACACAACGTCCCTTGCACTGCCTCCACAACATCCGCCTCCTCCACAACCACTTCTAGATCCACTCCTGGAACCTCCTCCTCTAGAGCGTGATCTAGACCTAGGGGACAAGCGAACACCTGTATCACATTGAGGTGTCGAAGGCACATGTTTACTACTAGAGCCACTAGGGGATGGACGAGAAGGTGGTGGTGATGGAGTCATAAAGCCAAGAGACGTACCTCTGACAAGAGTAGCCTCGCCCATAGGAATGACGCCGGTGGGAGTGATGCCAATGGGAGTGACACCGGTGGGAGTGAGGCTGGGGGGAGTGCTATCACGAGCGATCCAGTACTCTGATGCAACAGCCATATACGAGGGAGGCACCTGAGATATAAACTCCAAGAATTGCTCCTCTATCATGGAATGTGGAGTGACTGGAGGATTGTCTCCCATCATGCTCTGTAACAAAAGAACTCAAATAATTAGCATACGATAATAAAGGTAATATAGAGAAATAGTAGAGCACAAAAGAACATAGAAAAAAAAAAAACATGAATCAATACGTACAAGTGTTTGATTCCAAAATCCTCTATTCTAGCATCCTCTCTCATGCACAGAGGATATCTATCTCTACATTGGTGACTTGTAGATCTCTTGGTATGCTAGCTTCTTCTTGATCATCATCTGTTTCTTCATCCTGTATCTTGTCTTCTTCAAAGACCTCTTCATCTCGGATAATGATATCTTCCTCGTTAAGTATTGAATGAATCTCAGACTCCACTTTAAGAAGCCTATAATAAGCAATTAGAACGATATTACTAAATAAAGTTATTTTGATACAACAATGGAAGTTTATTTCAAATCCACTTACCTAAACAATTCAGAGAGACTACTATCTGACCATCCATAAACGGATTGCAGATTGAGGATCGCTAGTGAAGCACATAGTATAGATATCTTTGCCCCACTGTACAGTGGTAAACGGTCTAGTCTTCACAGATTGAGCATCGCTAGTGAAGCACATAGTATAGATATCTTTGCCCCACTGTACAGTGGTAAACGGTCTAGTCTTCACATGTTCTTGTATTCATGATCGGCTTATGATCGTAGAAATTCTGTTGTCCTTGAAACCCACGACATCTTCTCCACCATCGTGATCTTTGTCTATCTCATAAAACACTTCGAGCATTTCTTCCATGTCCTCATTCTGTGTAATGCTACTAGTACCTTGTACTTCTACCTCCCTCTTTGTTCTCTTCTATTCATGAGAGGTTATTGGTGCAATGTCATTTGGGCCCACCTGCTCATGAGGGGGACCATACAAATGCTAGGTTTTGTAGTCGACTTTTATCAAAGGATCCATATTCTCTAAACATCTGCAGTACAAATCCATCATTTTCGATAAATTTGGTACTTGCACTAAGTGCAAGGACATGCCATTCTCTCCTCCGGATATCAACTAGCCATCTGATACAATATGGACATTTTAGAACATTTAATTTTCTTATTAAACCTAAAAACCCTAATCCTAAAGACCTAAACCTAAAATATGTATATGTGTCTATGCATGTGTATATATTATATATATTTAATATATATATTTAAAACACTAGCTCTTTTCTTTTTTCTTAATTTTTTCTTTTATATATTTAATTTAATTAAAAAACCCTAAAACCCTATTTTATATATATTTGATTATATATATGTAGAAAACCTAAAAATCCTAAAGACCTATTTTTTATATATTTATTTATATATATTTATTTTTATTGTATGTATGTATGTATGCACGTGTAAACAACCTAAAAACCCTAATCCTATTTTTTCTATATATTTGATTATATATTGTACTTTGTTTCCTAATTTTTAAAAAATATATGATTATATATGTTAATATTAACCTAAAAATCTATTTTTTATATATTTAATTATATATATTTAATTAATTTATTTAAAACACTAGCTCTTTTTTATTTTTATTTATCTATAAAATTATCCTATTTTTATGTATATTTATTTAAATATTCTAATTTTTTTCTTATATAAATATAATTGAATTAGAAGACCCTAAAACCCTATTTTTTAATATATTTATTGATATATTTTAATTTTCTTCTTAACTTTTTCTTAATTTTTTATATAAATCCAATTGAATTAGAAGACCCTAAAACCCTATTTCTTATATATCCGATTATATATAAATGTAAAAAACATAAAAATCCTAAAGACCTTTTTTTTATATATTTAATTATATATATTTATTTTTATTATATGTATGTAATAAACCTAAAAGCTTAATCCTAAAGACCTAGACCTAAAACATGTATTTGTGTGTATGCATGTGTATATACATGTATATATGTAGATGTATTATATGTGTATATGTGTATATATGTTATGCATGTGTAAAAACCCTAAAAGCCTAATCCTAAGGACCTAGACCTAAAACATGTATATGTGTGTATGCATGTGTATATGCATGTATATATGTATATGTATTATATGTATTATATGTGTATATGTGTATATATGTTACGCATGTGTAAAAACCCTAAAAGTCTAATCCTAAAGACCTATACATAAAACATGTATATATGTGTATGCATGTGTATATACATGTATATATGTATATGTATTATATGTGTCTATGTATATATATGTTATGCATGTATAAAAACCCTGAAATCCTAATCCTGAAGACCTAGACCTAAAACATGTATATGTGTGTATGCATGTGTATATACATGTATATATGTATATGTATTATATATGTATATATGTATATATTATGTATGTGTAAAAACTCTAAACCCTAATCGTAACGACCTAGACCTAAAACATGTATATTTGTGTATGCATGTGTATATATATGTGTATGTGTATATATATTATGTGTGTATATGTGTGTATGCATGTCTAAATAGCCTAAAAACCCTAATCCTATTTTTATATATTTAATTTGATAAAAAACCCTAAAATCTTATTTCTATATACTTAATTATATATATTTAATTAAAACACTAGCTAATTTCATATTTATTTATCTATACTAAAATCCTATATATATATATATATATATATATATATATATATATATATATATATATATATATATATATATATATATATATATATATATATATATATATATATATATATATTCTAATATTTTTCTTTTCTTTTTCTTATATATATTTAATTTAACTAAAAAGCTATAAATCCCTATTTTTTATATATTTGATTAAATATATGTAAAAAACTAAAAATATAGTGGAAATATATTTTTATATTTAATATGTATGTATGCATATGTGTGTATGCCTATGTGTGTATATATGTATGTATGCATATGCATGTGTGTATGTATGTATGTATATGCATGTATATGCATGCGTATGCATATGCATGTGTATGCATATGCATGTGTATGCATATGCATGTGTATGCATATGTGTGTATGTATATGCATATGTGTGTGTATGCATATGCATGTGTATGCATATGTGTGTATGCATATGCATGTGTATGTATATGCATGTGTGTGTATGTATATGCATATGTGTGTGTATGTTTATGCATGTGTGTATGTAATATGTATGTGAGTGTGTGTGTATATGTGTGAATGTGTATGTATATATGTGAGTGTGTGTATATGTATGTGAGAATGTATGTATATGTGTGTGTATGTATATGCATGTGTGTACGTAATATGTATGTGAGTGTATGTAATATGTATGTGAGTGTATGTATATGTGTGTATGCATGCATGCATATGCATGAATATGTGTATGGGGGTATGTTATATGTATGTGTGTGTACGTATGTGTGTGAATGTATGCATGCATATGTTTATGTATGTATACATGTATGTGTGCATGTGTTTGTGTATGTATATATGTGAGTGTGTGTATATGTATGTGAGTGTGTATGTATATGTGTGTATGCATGCATGCATATTCATGAATATGTGTATGTGAGTATGTAATATGCATGTGTGTATGTAATATATGCATGTGTGTAAGTAATATTGTATGTATATGTATGTGTGTGAATGTATGTATGCATGCATATGTTCGTGTATGTATGTGTGTGTATGTATGTGTGTGAATGTATGTATGCATATGTATGTGTATGCATGTGTGTATATGTGTGTGTGTATGTATGCATGTGTGTATATGTGTGTATATGTATGCATGTGTGTATATGTGTGTGTATGTATGCATGTGTGTATATGTGTGTGTGTATGTATGCATGTGCGTATGTGTGTGTGTATGTATGCATGTGTGTATATGTGTGTGTGTATGCATGTGTGTATGTGTGTGTATCTATCTCTATCTCTCTCTCTCTCATTCTCTCTCTTTATCTCTCTCTCTCTTTGTCTCTCTTTCTCTCTTTGTCTAGATCTCTCTCTCTCTCCCTCTCTCTCTCTCTCACTCTTTCTCTCTCTTTCATCTCTCTCTCAGTCTGTCTCATTCTAACTCTCTATCAATAAATAATAAAACAATCACTTACAAGTATGTTCCTCTTTTGGATCACTATCATCAAGCCCTAATGAACATCGTCTCTCATTCAATTCCAAAGAATCGATGCCAAAAAACTCCTGTGAAACCAAAGAGAAGAGAAGTTAAAAAACAAAAAGCATAGACAAAGAGAAAGGATAAGAGTACACACACCAGTTACCAAGATGCTAAATCTAAAGAGAGAGAGTGTGTGTAGAGAGAGATCTCTGTGTGTGTGTGTGTGCAAGACAATGCAGGTCACAATCTAGTTTGCGCACACAAGTTCAACAGAAGTAGAGCTCAATTCATGATGCGCAAAATGTCAAAGTTTTGCTCTCGAGTCCCGGTATGTTTAAAACATGGGACCAGTATATGCATCAATATATGCATAAATATAAGTTCCGACATGCACGTTGGTAGTTTTAGCAAATTAATGACACTTATACTAGCACATATACCGATGCATATATCGACAACAATGTTAGACATCGATGATCCATTTTAAACGGTCATACTAACGATCAAGTGACTGTCGGTATGCATAACGAGATCTTTAGAGATATTTCCAACAATCATACTGATGCCGGGGGGTGACCGTTGGTATGGAAAGTGTCGGTATGCCCCTCATATGTTGTAGTCTCAAACAACAAGTGAAGGTAAGTAGAGATGTTGTGTTTGATGAAATGTCAAGTTTCTATGCAGATGCCAAAGAAGGACTTAATCTTGACTCAAATGACAAAAGAAACTTTGAAAATGCAAGTGCAAAATCTCAAGTTCTAAGTGAATCGTATGTGTCATGTCCAAGCAATAGTTCCAACTCAAGTCCATACATTGGAAGATTGCATGGAAATTTTAGTCTAGCAAATTCATTGATTGCATCGAAAAAAGGCAAAGAAAAGGTTTCTACTAGTAATAGAACATGTACAAGTTTCAAAGACATGGATGGAGAATCAAGTGGTTCAGGAAAGAACCTTGATGAGGAACTTGAATTACCCTATGTGAAGACTCCAAGAGTAAGAAAGACATATGCAAACCATACAACAAGAAGAAGTGACCTAGGACCAAGAAGATCTGGAAGGATGCATCATTGAGTGTAGCAACTAACATATGATATCGACATGGCTCATCATTGTGATGACATGAACAAGGTAATATAGGATGCTAAATCTTCTTGTTTTGAAGATGCAATTGGAAGTGTAGATTGGGAGAAAGCTATGGATGAAGAGGTGGGTCCACTTTATGGGAATGAAACATGGAAGGTGGTTCCATTGCCATAAGGAAAGAAACACATAGACTGCAAATGGGTTTACAAGGTGAAGTACAATGCTGATGGTAGCATAAACAGGTAAAATCACTATTGGTAGCAAAAGTATATGCATAAACATATGTCATTGATTATGAAGAAATGTTCAATCCTATAGCTAAAATGACTACTATCACAACACTTGCTGCATTGGCTACAACAAAAGGATGGATTTTGCATCAGATGGATGTGAAGAATGCTTTCTTAGATGGTGAGTTGCAGGAAGAAGTATACATGGACCAGGCACAAGGATACGAGGACTCAATGCACCTAGAATATGTTTGTAGATTGCAAAACACTTTGTACGGGCTTAAACAAGCCCCTGTGCTTGGCATGCAAGGATTGTAGGTTATCCAATCACCATTGGATTTTCTATGTGTGATGTGGATCACTCATTATATGTAAGGAAGGATGATGATGGCATCACGATTGTGGCTATTTATGTTGATGAATTGATTTTAGGTGGTGATAATGAAGAAAACGTTGAAGAGGTATAGCAACTCCATATGCAAGAATTTGACATGAAAGATCTTGGTGTGCTACACTATTTTTTGGGCATTGAGTTTATAGATATAGATACAAGTAGATGGATGTCACAAATGCGATATGCCTTGAGTATGCTGCAAAAGTATGGTATGACTAATTGAAAGAGAATTTCTATGCCATTAGATCAGAATTTGAAGTTGGATACTACATCAAGTGAATCATTTGAAAATGCTACTATCTACACGAAAATTGTGGGAGTTTGATATATATATAACAATTAAAAGACCTAATCTAAGCTACACTATGGGATTTCATAGTCAATTTATGTAGGTTCCTAGAAAAACACATTTAGATGCTCTAAGATGCAGTCTACATTATGTGACTAATACTTTGGATTATGCATTGTTTTTTGAAGTTTGTGTAGAATTGCAGGTTCATGGATACACTGATGTAGATTGTCCTTCTAGTATTCTGGATAGAAGATCTAATAGTGGATTTCTATTCTCACTTGGGAGTGCAGCTCTTACATGGAGCAGTAAGAAGCCATCCATTGTTGCTTTGTTGAGTATAGAAGTTGAGTATAGAGGTGCTACAATAGCAACATGTGAAGTATCATGGCTAGAGATGCTACTTGGAGATTTAGGTGTGGAAGTGAAAATGCCTATCATCAAATGTTGTGATAATCTTAGGAGCATCCAACTAGCATGAAATATTTTTTTTTTCATGCAAGAACAAAGCGTATTGAGGTACACTATCACTTCGTTAGAGGAAAACTATTAGTGGGTGATATTGATATTGTTTATGTGAGGATGGGTGAGCATGTTGCTCATATTTTCACTAAAAACTTAGAGCAGAGAAGTTGAAGAAGTTTCAGAATATGCTTGGATTATAGGACATGATGGTGAGCTCGAGGGGGAGTGTTAAGTTATTAAGCTCAACATGTTATGATCGAGGATGACACATATCAAATTTTCATTTCTCTAACATGTATAGTGGTCACACTGGTATATGTCGGGGATACTTTAGTGCACTTTACTAGATTTATCTACCAAGAGTGATGGCACATTTTTTTTCTTGCAAGTGACTCATTGGCGAACATTACAATTTTCCTTGTGTACTATTTTTTATATATTGCAGTAATTGTATTGTTGTATTATATCATTCTTGTATATTCTAATAGAAGAAGAAAAAGAAGAGGATTCTTCCTTGCCTCAACCCATGTGTGCTCCTTTCTTTGTGTGTAAGAGCTCTCTTCCTTATCTCCTTTATCTTGACAATAGTTGGGTTTACAACATACCCAATGGAAGTGGGACACTATCCTAGTAGTGATAGATATATTGAGAAAGATGGCTCACTTCATACAAACATAGGAGAGGATAGAAGCTCCATAGTTAGCAGAGCTATTTATCCAACATGTCTCCAGATTACATGGGTTATTGACATCCATAGTTTCAGATAGGGATGTTAGATTCACATGACACATCTAGAAGTTTGTATTTGAAAAACTGAAAGTCTCATTGAAAATGAGCAGTGGTGACCATCCACACATAGATGGTTAGAATGAAAGGGTCAATCAAACTCTAGAAGACATGTTGCGAGCATATGTGTCTGCAAGGTAGAGATATTGGATAGATATTTGCCATTAGTAGACTTTTCTTACAATAATAGACCTCATAAAGTGACATGAATGTCTCCTTTTAAGATGAATTATGGCATGAATCCAATTTCTCCCCATACCATACGAATGCTAAAGAAATGTCTTAGTACTTTGGAATTCCTAGAAAATATCCAAACAAATTTAGAAATAGCTAAAGACAAGATGCAACAAGCAGGAAATAGGGCAAAATAATATACTGATAGGAAGAGATCTCATAGAATCTTTGAAGAAGTAGATAGATTTTTTCTTCAAATTCGAGCTAGATGTACTTCATTATCCACAGGGAAGTGTACTTTCAACAAGGTTTTGTGTACCTTCAAAGATAGTTAAGAATCTTAGTGATGTTGCTTATCTATTAGAGCTTCCTCTAGATTGCAGAGTCCATTTAGTGTTTCATGTCAATAAACTTCGAAAGTATATTTCCAAAAATGATAATCTAATAGAGGATATTATTTCTTTGCAAGAAAGTGACAATACAAATCATTCTCCAAGTAGGATACTAGACGAGAGACATAAATGGTTAAGAAACCATGTCATCTAGGAGTATCTAGTAGCCTCAAGAGGATTACCAATTACAGAATCTACTTGAGAATCAAAAGCTCTAGTCCGCAAGTACTTTCCCTAATTGATCATTGAGGACAGGGACAGAGTGTTAGAAATTGGTCTACAGAGACCATCACATGGCAGATGGGCTAGTCATAGCCAAGGCGTAGCTCGAGGGATATCCTAAGGTATTTGAAAGGTAATCTGAATGAAAGAAAAAGAGAGCACAATTGAGAAGTTAAAATTCAGTCTCCAATAGTTGAAAGATATTTTGCTTGGTATGGGATATAGGAGATGTTTAGTAACATCCTTTGATGCTCTTTTAGTTGATTATGGAGCATGCAAAATGTGTATTTTTTGATGAGGTTTGTATTTCACTTGTTTATTTTTTCATGAGGCTTTCATATTAATTTTTATATTGTTTAGGTCTTGCATTGAAGATTTAAGTGTTTCATGAACAACAAAGGATTTGCCCTTACAAGGTATCTCCAAAGAAGAGTACCTCCAATAGGATGTAGTTAGTACTCTTTGAAACTTGTATATGAAGATATTATCTCTATGTCGATTATCATTCAACTACAACAAAAAAGGAGTTGGAAATATCATCTAGAAACGAACTCCCTTACACAAAGTATGTTGGAGTTTGAGGTGTGTGGAAGCACACAAACAACACAAGGAAGAAGAAGCTTGGGTAGAGCATGACACTAAAATGAATAAGATAGTGAACGTACACAGATTACTAATCAATAGGGTCATAGGCATATATACAAGCTGAGGAAAAAAAACCTACTAAAGAGGGAAAAAAGTGCCCTAACGACCTTAAGTGTGTTTACACACATCACTACTAAAATATATCAACAAATCCCACTGAGTAATGGAGTGAGGAAGGAGCTATCACTCATATATAAGGAAGTCCCAAGCTATGTGGAATGAGGTCAATCCACAAAAGGAAGTAAGCTGAGTGATTTGGGAAAAAACTTTAAACTTATTCCCTGGTAGAGCCTTTGTGAAAAGGTCTACAATGTTATCCTCTATGGGCACATATAAAAAACTGATCCCTCCAATAGAAAACCTCTCCTTGACATAATGATAGTGCAACTCAATGTGCTTTGTGTAAGCATTGAACACAAGGTTCCTTAGAATTTTCTAGTGCACTCTGACTATCAATGAAGATTGTGGTGGCACAAAATTGACCAACATCCAAATGATCAAAGAGCCATCTAGGCCACACACACTCAATAGTCATTGTGAAAGCTTTCCTATACCTCACAACTACATGTGGCCACAATATGCTTCTTCTCGCTCAACCAAGATATGCATGAACTACCATGCACGAAGCAAGAAACACATGTGGAAACATGAGTGTCAAAGGAAGCAACCTAATGCGAGTGAGAAAAAGCATGTAAATTTCACAAAAATGATCCCTCTTGAGATAAAACAATCCAAGTAGGTGGGTACCACTCAAGTAGCAAAAGATGTGCTTAACCACTTGCTAATGCTTGACACCCATGCAATGCGTAAAATTGCTCTTATGAGAGACAACAAACTCAATATCAGACCAAGTCATGCATAAGTAAATCAAGCATCCAATAGTCTATTGATAGAGAACAACATCAAATGCATCTCGAGCATCATGAAGAATCAGCCCTAAACCTGTTTCCATTAGAGTGGCAATAGGTTTGCAATCCTCAAAACATTACACCAATGTGCCAATATATTTTGTCAGCACAAAGCTACTCCCCCATCAACTTGCATAAATTTAATGCCCAAATAATGATGCCAATGCTCAAAAGTTGACATCTAAAAGGAGGCAATCACCCTTAAATTCAGCAAGATGCTTCTCAGGAGGACTAATGATCAATTTTTCATCAACATACACAACAATGATTAGAAGTACATTATCGCATGCTTAACATATAAGGTGCTCTAATTTGGATTATTCTCAAAACCATGTGCAATCAAGTAGGCATGTATCTTTTCATACCAAGCATGTGGTAAAGACCATGTACCACTCTTCATAATAGCATCATATTCTTATTGCATAGGATCCATCCAACTTTTTGATTTTTTTTGCTTCATCACAAGAAAGAAGCTCATTCTCATGACAAAGACTAGAGGCAGCCATTGCATAGCAATCTGATGCAAATGAAGCACTATGAGAGACTAAACAATTATAGTATGATAGAGATGCATGTGATTTGATATCTTTCAAAGTTTGCACCAACTGTTTAGGCATATTTTTTTCTTTCTCTATATTAGCCCTCTACAAAACAAGCACATCTAATTCATGTAAATCTACATCAGAAATGGAATGATATGCATCATCATGTGGAACCTATAAATGCTCAAAAATTGCCTCATTTGGACCAACACTTGGCTATCCACCTAGAAAAAGAGGTGACAAAGTGCCATACACATCTCTAAAGCTAACTGAAGTCTCCTTGCTACATGAAGTAATGGATGAATTGCATCTTCCGCAAAAGAATTATCACGACTAACTAAAATGCATTTAGTTTAGTGATGATATATATGATAGCCTTTGCTTTCACAATTGCACCCAACAAAAATACATTTCACTGCTTTGTCGTCCAATTTCTTCCTTTTTTATTCAAGCACCAATGCATATGCAAGACAACCAAAGACACATAAATGAGAAACATATGGCTTGCGACCATGCCAAGCCTCATATGGAGTGATAGATTGTAGTGCTTTTGTGGGATACCTTTTAAGTGCATATGCAACACACATAAGAGCTTCAAACCTGCTCAGAGAAATGAACAATTCTCTTTGTTTCCTACCAATTGGACAAAACCCTATTGGGAATATCTAATTAACTTAGATAGCTAACTTACACAAGTTATTTCACTCAAACTGATCAATTAGGCAAGGATAATGATCTTTAGCAAGTCTAGGGTGTATCCCGACTTTTTAGGAGTTGCATAGATAGCAGACTAGAGAGTAGTAATTCTTGCTTCAAACCATATAATGCCTTTTTGAACCTACACACTTTGTTTCCATGTCATTTTTGCAAAAAACTAGGGGCTTGAAATACATACACTTCTTCATGTAAATCACCATGTAGAAATGCATTTTTAATGTCCAACTGACTTACATTCCATGTATGATGAGCTGCAAGTGCATAGATGCTATGAAAGATGGTCATTCCGCAAGTGGGTGCAAAGGTGTCATCAAATCAACGCATGTCTCTTGAGCATAATCGTTTGCAACAAGCCTAGGCTTATTACTTATATTACAGTCATAATGTATATTGGCATCATTTCCATATATTGCTTATTTATTTTCCCAATTCGTGTTGGAGTGCTTATTCCTTAATCATGCATTGCATTAATTATACTCATGCGCACTCAAAACCACACATAAAGATCACCTTGGAACTGTTTACAACTATGCCTTGGAGGCCAAGATAATCGCTTGCTGTGTCTTAGCTTGCGTTTAAAGTTCAAGTATAATGAATCTGTCATGGATTTGGCGACGCCCTCTCTTGTGAGAAGTAACCTGGCCCCTCCCCCTGGGGAGACCGATAACCTGGCCTCTTTGTTGGAGGAGGGCTCGTGTGCCGCCCTCGGGGCCCCCGAGAGCGTTGAACCCCCCGTGGTCTCCCTCAGTAGATCCGTAATTCTGTCAGCTCAGGAGGAGCTCAAGAAAGTTTGCCTCGTCGGCCAAATGTTCGGCCCTAAGCCCCCGCTCGAAACTGTGCGACAGTGGCTTCGCAATGAGTGGTTCCCCCGCGGGCTAGTTGTTTGTAAGTGTCAGTTCTTACCGGCAAGCCACTTGCTGCTAGTCTTTGAAAATGAAGATATGGTGTTTCGGGCCCTTAGTGTCGGAACTTGGCAACTCGGCCGGGCGACCCTGTGCCTATTCAGATGGTCCCCTGATTTTACTCCCGACAAATCGAAATCGCTTCGGTACCCTCTCTGGGTTGAGCTCCCTAACCTGCCTTACTTCTTGTACAACTTCGTGTGGGACATCGTGTCTCCTATCGGCAAGCCGTTGGCCTCACGCGAGGACATTGGTGGTCTCATTTATGAAGGTGCAAGACACTCGTTCAACGCTCGGTGGCACCCTCAAATCTGTGTCGAGGCTGACCTCAGTATGCCACTTCCATCGAAGATCAAGCTGGACTTGGGCGAAGGGGATGTATGGGAGCAAGACATCAGTTACAAAAACCTTCCCAACGCGTGCTTTCGTTGTGGCCAACAAGGTCACAGGATCAAAGATTGCCCTTTGAGACGTAAAAGCAAGCGAATTCAAGAAGCCCCCAAAAATGCTCAAGACAGCAATGGAGCTTTGAATCACTCGACGAAAGTTGAGGAATTCAAGGGTCCCCTTAATCCAAAAGCTGATGTAGACGGGTTCATCGAAGTCAGAAGAAGAAGGAAAAGAAGCCCTAGGGCAACCTCTGAGCGAAACAACAAGTCAGTTACCCCCTCCAGCAACTTGTATTGCAATCTGGAAAAGGAAATCAATGAGTTTGACTACCCAGGTGGGAACCAACTTGAGGTGGACACCGACTTCAAAGGCCTAGAGATCCCTGACAGTAAAGAAACCTTGCAGGAGGGTTACACTACAAGCAAAGAAGACGGATTTACTACTAGCAACGAAGGTAACATGGATAGTGAAAGCTCCATCATCGGATCGACTATTCTGGAAACGGAGCTGAAAACGGTGCCCTGTTCTTCCCAGCAGGAGGCATCCCGCAAAGGAAAACAACCTATGGAGTTACCGTGGAAAAGCCCCCACAAGAACCTATTGCTAACTCGGGATCCGATCCGAGCGAAAAAGAAGATGAACACAGGAAAAGAAAGGACAAAGCTCCCTCCCGCAAAGAGGGATTACTACGACAATGATCATCATCTCGTTAAATGCTAGAGGGCTAACCGACCCCTCAAGAGCGACCATCATTGGTCAATGGCTTCGCGACATTAGCCTAAACCCAGATTTTATATGTATCCAAGAGATTAAAATTGACGGAGAAGACCTCCAGAAACGGCTTAGACATGTCTCCTCGACCCATGTTTGGATTTCAACGGCGCATCAGCGGGGGTCCGATGGAACGGTAATAGGTATTAATCAACGCTGGTTTGAAAAGCTTGAGAACTCCACTGAAGATGAATGCCATCGTTGGATTGCTGTTTCTTTCGGTGCTCCCTTTTGTTTTACCTTAGTTTCTTTGTATGCCCCTAACGGGGAGTTAGAGAGACTTAACACTTGGGCCTCCTTGGACTCGCTCCCCCACAACGTGCTTATTTGTGGTGACTTCAACATGGTTGAGGACCCTATGGACAGATGGATGGGCAAGGGTAGGGTCATCGATTGTCGCGAGAAAGAAACGTGGGACAAAACTAAACTACACTTGGATCTGGTCGAATTCAAAGACCCGAACGGCTTTTCTTGGTCAAATCTCCAAGCAGGCGAGGACCTGAGGAAAGCTAGACTTGATAGATGCTACATTTCTCAGAGTTTTACTCATCAGTGGGGCCACCCTTCCCTCTCGCAACGCACCGACCTCACCATCTCTGATCACTACCCGATCGTCATCACCTTTCAACCTCCCACCAAGATCCGTAAGGCTCCTTGGTTCCATGCCAGTGTGCCCTCCTT
Source organism: Ceratopteris richardii (assembly GCA_020310875.1). NCBI lineage: Eukaryota > Viridiplantae > Streptophyta > Polypodiopsida > Polypodiales > Pteridaceae > Ceratopteris > Ceratopteris richardii. Next base: position 216,385,468 of record CM035406.1, read on the forward strand.
CTCTCTCCCCTCCGTCCATCAAGAAATTTCTGATGTGTGGAAGGAGGCTTTCGCCTCTGGCTTGTCCCCAGCCAAGTGTTGGAGAAGCGCGGTCGATAAGTCACGACAGATCATGATTAGATCCAGGAAGATGCTTGAGACTGTGCGGCGGGCCCGTAGAGAAGCTCTATATCATAGACTCTGGAGGCTCGAGGAGGAAGTGAACAAAGGAAAATCTCAAGCCCAGAAAGGACTTCGAAAAATCAGAGCGCTGCTGCGATACGAGGAAGAGATACAAAGGAAAAATCTGCAAATTTTCTTCAAGGAGTGGTGGGCTGGCAAAGCCGACAAACCCACCAAAGAGATGTGCCGTATCCTCAAAAGGAAGCACAACAGAGAATCGATCCCCTTATTGCTAGACGCAAATGGTAATGTATGCAATACGGAAGAAGATAATTTTGGGATCATTGAAGGGCACTTCAGGAGACTCCTGGGGACCTCAAACCCCCTCTCCCACCATAGAAGAGACTGTATGGCAGCCATTTCTAGGGTTTCCCCCCACAGGATACCACTCAACCTCCACTCTCTGCTTCATGCCTCTATCTCTAAAGCCGAAATCATTGAGGTCATCGATGCCCTCCCTTTAGGTAAAAGCCCGGGACCCAACGGGCTCACTAATGAGTTCTTTAAATCCTTCAAGTTGGTGGTTGCCACCCCTCTTCGCTTGGTTTGGCAAGAGGCACTCAAGTTTGGCGCGCTACCTTCTTGTCTCAACAATGGCATTATCAAGTTAGTACACAAAAAAGGGGAAAAGAACAGAATAGAGAACTCGCGTCCATTACAATGCTCCAAACAGGATACAAGATCATCGCCAAAGTCATTGCCAACAGAATCTCTTGCCACTTGAGAGCGTGGTTAAGCGAGGACCAAAAAGGTTTCATCAAAGGCAGGTCAATTTTGGAAACCATTATAGATATCTGGGAAGGGCTTGAATTTGCAAATGAGTCTAAACAAGAAGTAGTATTTCTCAAGATCGACTTTGATAAAGCCTACGACAGGCTAGAATGGGACTATATTCTACAGTCGCTACAAGATCTTGGATGTAGTCAGAAATTCACCAAGATGATCGCGACCCTCCTCGGAAACGCATCGACCCAAGTTAACATTAATGGAAAACTTTCAAAGGTGATCAAACTTAAAAGATCTATCAGACAAGGGTGCCCATTGGCTCCCCTTCTCTTTGCCATTGCCACGGAAGGGCTTAGCAGGCTGGTGGAGCATCAGGTGGAAGCTGGTAACATTAAAGGCCTTCGTTTGCCGCATGACCATAGTCAGATCACCATGAGACTTTTTGCCGATGACATGAACGCTTTTGTTCACAATGATAGCACCAGCCTGGAGACGTTCTGGAAGTGTCTTGCTACCTTTTGTGAAGCCTCTGGTTCCATAATCAACCACTCTAAGACCGCCTTTAGAGCTATTGGTGGGTCACGGCCCGACCTTCTCATTGATCATGGCTGTCAAATCATTCCGCAGGGCCAAATTTTTCGGCTTCTTGGGATTCCCTTGGGGTTTGGCGTCTCTATGGAATAGCGGTGGAACTGGGTGCTTGCCAAGCTCGAAAACAAGCTTAACTATTGGAGAGGTATGCAAATCAATCTTGCTGGTCATGCTATGGTTATCAACACGTTCCTCTTATCATCTACCATTTATTTCCTTTCTTGTTGGAGACCAAAAGAGCAAGATCTGTCCAAACTGGATAGTATTTGTAGAAACTTCCTTTGGACGGGCGACCACAATAGGCGGGGGTGCCTAAAATCAAATGGTCCATCTGCACCAGCCATAGAGATAGAGGGGGACTTGGTATCTTGGACATTGGGTGCATGGCTAACAAACTGTCGGCCAAATGGATGATTAAGGCTTGGTGCAACGGGGAGGCCTCGTGGGCCAAGTTGATCTTCAGAAACAAGAATGAGCTGGCGCTCATGGGTTTCCCAAATTGGAAGAATCTTGACATATTGACCTTGCTGTTTTCCTCGATCCCCGTCTTCCCGAAAGGCTCTAATCTGGTGTGCTCCCTTTGGAAGAGTTGGAATAAAGTCAAAAGCTTCACAAGAATCAGTGAAGACTGGAAGTGGGCTGCCGGTATCAGACAAAACGACTCTATCTAGTTTCCGGTCCATGGCATCCGGAGTGTGGAACCTTGGAACACTCAAAATGCCAAGAAGCTATGGAACAAAGGCTTCAAAAACTGGAAACATCTCTGGAAACAAGACACCAACCGCTGGATCAACTTTGAGGATATTGACCCTAGCATCAACATTTCGCACGAAGAATGGAACACTTTGCAAAGCAGATGTCTCGCCTGGGACCGACACAAAGCTCGCCTTCTCATGGGACACGACATGTCGAGCTCGCTTGGTCTCAAATGGCACAATGGGAATAGCCTATCAAAAATCCCGAACATCAAAGAAACGATCGACTATCAGGTTAACCTCAACAAAAAGTGGTGCCTGTCATGGACGCGGCTTCGGTGGGACATGAAGTTCATGGCTATCTGGCACCCCCTCATAGAAATCAAAAAGTCTGTCCTCTTATGGCAAATTCTTCATCATGGAATCTGGACCAACCTTAAGGCCAGCAAAATTTGTGGGAGCCCTCCCTGGTGCAAACGCTGCTACCGGTCTATCGAAGATGTATCACACATCTTCTTTACCTGCCCCAACTCCAACAGACTCTGGCAGGTGGTTGGAAAGAGAATTGGACTTCAAAAACGTCTCAGTTGGCAGCAAGCCCTGCTGGGAGAAGCGATCGGCTGCTCCGCGACTCTCTGGAACGCCATCAGAGGGGAGGTTCTATGGAAAATCTGGCGGGAAAGATGTGCTTTCAACTTCGGTGACTCCCCCAAGGAGTGGTCAATTGAGAAATCGCTGTTCCTCCTTGGCAAAAGGATTGTCAACTGTAAAAAATCCCCCCCCTTTAGGCATCATCAAGTACTCCTTTTGATCGATAACAAGCTTAAACCCAAGTGGGCCCCACATGAGGGTGATGAGAGGGTAATTAACCTTCTTTGTAATGTCATCTAAGCTCTGTAAAAGCTTCCCCTGCTTTGTGGGATTTGGGGGGTCCCGTGGGCACTAGTCCCCTTCTCTTGTACTTTTCTTTATTTAATTCAAGTCCGGGAGAGTAGGCTAATGCCGAACTTCCTTTATAATTAAAAAAAAAAACTATGCCTTTCACATTATACCTTCAATTGATTCAAGTTAGCAGGAAGCGTAGATCCAAGATCGAATCCCTTTAGTCTTGGAAAAAAAAAGAATCTACCTCAACCGATACTCTGATCTGGAGGAAAAAGCTTTTATGAATTTCCCCTGTTGGAACGTAGTTTTAACCTTGTGCTCATGATGATTATTACAATTTACGAGTGTTATCGGACTGGAAACAACAGATCACGACCGATCGTAACGATTGATCTTGCTATCTCTCTCTCTCTGATTGTTCTCTGCGTAGTCATGCCTTCAACTCTACGCCATGTGTAGAAGCTTGATATTCTTACACGTGAAGTGTTGCACAGAGATAGTGAGAACATTTAAGAAGTCGCCATTATTTGCGTATAGGTGCACTCGGATTGTCACAAGATTCGCTCATAGGTGTATACAGGTTCACTCCGATTTTCACGACAAACTGTCATCACCATGGTTTCAGAATCCCTTCGTAGGAGATGACAGAGATGGATGATTCTTTCGATGAATATATTTTCCTCATCTCCGAGAAAGTAAGATATGATTCTGACACCACGAGCTGCGTCCTCCTTTCGTACTACACGTGGTAGGAAAGAGCATCCCCTAGAATGTCTCACTATACTTTTGTCAATCTTCCTGGGAGCAACGAGGAAGAGGAATAATGAGCTCCAATCAAACAGAGGATCAATCCAGTATTCATTTTCTTCCGTCCTATTTAGAAATGCCGATGCCTATTTTTTCATACTCATTGCTGATCCATTATGACCGAAGGACAAGCAGCTCCTATTCCATCCAACTTCCTACACCACTCTCATGTCAGATCATCTTTGCCAAGGAAATTTTAATTGCTGCCAAGTTTCATCCCAGCAATTAATACAAAGGCATAGTCATATCTAGAATCTGGATGCTCCTTTTTTTTTCCCATTCCATGTCTTTGTCATAGTTATATTACCCATTATGCATGGAATTTGTTCACGTACATTTTATCATGCTTTAGTTCCGAGTTCCCTCATGTCTTACACCATTCATTTCGAAGAATCAAGATTCAGAAAAAAAGAAATGTACAATGTTTCGAACATCCAGAGAAACAAAGCTGTCTACTTAGTTTCATGTACCTACTGCTATAAACTTGCCTATCATGAACAATAAGAACATGCTCCTTCTTTTACGTCCTTCAAAATGGAGCAATGAAGAAGAAGCCCATGCTCATAAATGCATTCAGGAGTCAAACGTCGTTCAGAAGAGGGGGGAACCCCTTGATGATAATGTTTCACACAAGTGATAGCAGAATTTGAAATCATATAATCCTTAAAAAAATGGACTAGTATTTATTTTTATGCATGTAGCAAGTGCAAGTTATCTACCATGGATATTCATGTTCATCCAATCCTAGTACCACTTTGTCCGATGGCCGCACTTTGGTACATGATTACCGATGAGTTGTTCGAGACTCTTTTAAGACATATCTTTGTGTACGCCACTATGTGCCAACAACTTGTCGAGATGCACAAGGTGATAATGGAACAACAAGGTTATGCATTAGGTTTATGGTCAAGACCTTTGATTCCCTTTGAACCATCATTGCGTTCTCCTAATACATGCGCAAAGATGGTAAATGAATGTTCTTCATTTTATATTACACCAGTTTGTATTTCTATTACAATCAGTGATTTCATATGATGAGGCATATTTTCGTGCTATGTTCTCCCTTGAAAGATATGAGACTGTATATATCGGAATATCCGAATGTTTCATGTGCATTTGGAAGTTGATCAATGGAGGTAGACGAGCACGAACGCTGATATTTTTGACTCTCAGATCTTTTGTCATTGTGAGATCATACTTTGTCAACGAGCTGTAGGGAGGAAAGAAAAAAGACCAAAGCCTTTATATTTTTCTAATAAATGCTAGTGATCCAGGTCGGAGCTAGCACAGCTTTGCGTATTAATCTTCTGTTCAATTCAGAATGTGTCAGGGACTATACACTCCCTACGTGACAAACCCTATGGTACTAATTTCCCAAATAGTTAATCCTATTTTTGAATCAGTAAAGGAAATGCCAAATGCAAGCAATCAGGCCAATGAATTTATGAAGCAGTTAATCAGAGCTTCAACTATCAAGAAATTCAAACCAATATCTCAACAAAAGGTGGATGTGGATCACAAAACCAATCATCAACGTTACATAAATAAAACCTAGCACCGCTCTTGAAAATAGTGAAACGAAGATAAAACTGCTTAGGAAATAATTGAAGTACCCCTTATCGGCTTAATGTGGTGAGAGAAGAAATCAATGTAGAAGGAAACCCAATAAGGTAACGTAATATAGGACACCATAGATCCCAATGTAAACGTCCTCTGTGACATGCGCAATCTAGCATTCGATGACGTAACAATCTAGTCTTTTCCTTTACCAGGAAGAAAATGGCAGTTGTAAGGGCCTTTACAAAAATCTCTAAAATTGTGTGGCATTATAGATAAGATAAACCGTTATCCCCTTCCACCAACTAGCCGTGCCGCTATTCAACGCCCAAATGCATTCTTCCTTGTATATATGTATATTGTCGTTTAATGAAATGAAAGACACTTTATATGTTTATCTGCGTGTGTTCTTTCGTCTCCTTCCCATCATTTGCTCACTGTGTTGATTCTCCATCTCTCTCTCTCTCTCTCTGTGACTCTGACTTTCCTCTCCGTCGTCATGCCTCCAACTCGCCATATGCAGCAACTTCATATTCTTACACGTAAACTGTTGCAGAGAAATGGTGATAGCGCATGTTCCAATAGGAGTGCCACGCTCTTCTGTTCCCGGATAGTTGGTGACCAAAAACAACCCAATGATTAGAGACAAATGATAAACCGCACATAAAGATGGTATTGTTCGAATATCAGAAGTTCACGCTGTGCACAAGGCAGAATATGCAGCACCGCACAGCTCACAGAACGAAAGAATTATACCCGTCATTAAAATTGGTGTGTGGGAGATCGAAAAGGAATCATTCTTGGTCTAGCTATATATTGCGCAAATGATTCGTCAAAAAGTACAACAGAAGAAGAATAAAGTCGTATCCTTTCCCGGCAGAAAGAGAAAGAAAGTGAAAGAAGATGATGGCTGTTGTCTCGGAGCAGCTGGACATAAATATCCGATTCCGACAATCGGATGCGTCTAGAACAGAGAAATAGGGAACGGAATTAAATTCCGCCTCCTTCGTTTTGACCGAGTGATGCTATCGCCCCCTTAAGAATGTTAAAAACGACCATCGCCCAACAGCAAGCAGTGCAAAATCCTTCATGATTTAAGACCCGCCTCGTCACAGGGATGGCGGCATGGTCTAATCCCATTTAAGAAGTCGCCCTTATGTGTATAGAGGTTCTCTCCGGTTGGCACAAGGAACTGCCATAGCTTTGGTTGCACCATCACCTCCTAGAAGCTGAAAGAGATGGATGATAATTTCAATGAATATCGGTTCCTTATCCCCAAGAAAATAAAATAGTTATTCTAACACCAGGAATCGCATTCTCCTTTCATAGTGAACGGTGTAGGATTAACGGACACCCCCTTTGAAGTACTTCAGTCAATCTGCCTGTCGCAACAAACATGAAGATTAATCGCATTCTCCTTTCATAGTGAACGGTGTAGGATTAACGGACACCCCCTTTGAAGTACTTCAGTCAATCTGCCTGTCGCAACAAACATGAAGATTAGTAACGTCCAACTATCGTCCTCTGTAGAAATGCAGAGGCTTTCCTTTTATCACGTCGAACTAAAAAGGGGATCGATTAAATATTCATTTTCTTTCGCTCTTCTTGGAAATGCAGATCACTACAACATATCAAGGGCATACCGACTTTCTGCATAACTAGGTCACGCGTCGGTGTTGGTATGACCATCGAAAATCTTTGGAAAACCGGTTAGGCAATATACGCGTTGGTACACGTGCATTGGTATGAGCGTCAGTATAAGCATCCGTATAGGCATCGGTAAATTATTGTAAACTACCGATGAATATACCAACGCTTATACTGACGCTCATACCGATGCAGTATTTTAACTGGGCCCGAGCAAAAATTCGACATTCATCGCATTTTGAAATTGGACTTGCTACTGTCGAATTTGCACGCATGAGTAACATCTCCTTGTTTCTCACTCTTTCTCTCTCTCTCTCTATCTCTCTATCTCTCTATGCACACCTCTCTATTTCTCTAGATCTGGAGTTTTGGTAAGTATATCACACATACTCTAGCACTCTTTTTTCTTTGTTTATGGTTTTCCTTTTCTAATATCTTCTCTCTTTAGTTTTGCAATAGATTTTGACATCAAGTCTTTGGAATTCGATGAAGGACAGTGGATTTTCACAACAATTTAAACAATTACATCGATGTAAGTGATTGTTTTGTTTTTGATTGAGAGAGAGAGAGAGAGAGAGAGAGAGAGAGAGAGAGAGAGAGAGAGAGAGAGAGAGAGAGAGAGAGAGAGAGAGAGAGAGAGAGAGAGAGAGAGAGAGAGAGAGAGAGAGAGAGAGTTGCTTTCTTTAAATCATCCTTCACACCCTTCTGCTCACAATCCTAGAATCACACAAAAAATGGTGAGCATACTCATAGTGATTGGGAGTTCAAAACCACTTTCCCATATGGAATCGAAATATTGATTTGGGCTTGTTTAAGTCGCCGAATGCACTCTCACAATGATTGTGCAAGCAATTTCATTCTGATGTGCCATATATATATATATATATATATATATATATATATATATATATATATATATATATATATATATATATATATATATATATATATATATATACACATACACACACACATATATACATATATATATATATATATATATATATATATATATATATATATATATATATATATATATATATATATATATATATATATATATATATATATATATATATATATATATATATCTCCTAATAAAGGCATCTCAAAGTCTACTACAAGTCTAGTAGAGTTCAATTGGGTATTTATTTTTAGTGTTTTTGAGATATTATCATTTTTCTACATTCGGGTATTTAGTCACCGACCATGGTAAAAACCAATGAAATATTCTATATGTTGACTATTGATAATATTTTTGATGGTTTGTAAAACCCATTGGTTTGGTAGGAAAAGTCTTGAAGTATTGTGGAGGGTGTTGAAATACATCTTCCTACACATATAAAATTAGTGATTGTAGGTGATGTAGGTGGTTTTGAAGATGATGATTTTCAAAATTTTCATCTTGCTATGGTTCCTATTAGAGCTACTACAAAGAAAGTAGTTTGGGATTGCAAAGATACATGCACACATGCATTGGTAGCACGTTTTATTAAAAATGAAATTATCATTCACATTCTCTCTTGAGAACAAATAAAAAGATGCTTGAGATCATCCTACAGTATACAACGTAGGAAATGAGGCTCATGTTGTTTACCTGCAAAAGTAACTGGAGGGTGAGCATATGAACAAGATTCAATAGAAACTAATAAAGGCATCTCAAAGTCTGCTACAAATCTAGTAGACTTCAATTGGGTATTTATTTTTAGTGTTTTTGAGGTATTATCATTTTTCTACATTAGGGTATTTAGTCACCAACCATGGCAAAAACCAATGATATATTCTATATGTTGACTATTGAGAATATTTTTGATGGTTTGTAAAACTCATTGGCTTGGTAGGAAAAGGCTTGAAGTATTTTGGAGGGTGTTGAAATACATCTTCCTACACATACAAAAATAGTGATTGTAGGTGATGTAGGTGGTGTTGAAGATGATGATTCTCAAATTTTTTGTCTTGCTATGGTTTCTATTAGAGCTACTACAAAGAAAGTTTTTTGGGATTGCAAAGATGCATGCACACATGCATTGGTAGCATTTTCTATTAAAAATGAAATTATCATTCACATTCACTCTTGAAAACAAATAAATGCATGAGATCATTTTACAACACTATACAATGTAGGAAATGAGGTTCATGCTACTTACTTGCGAAAGTAACTGGAGGGTGAGCATATGAACAAGGAAGATTTAATAGACACTTTCTTGACAAGGATCAAGGATTTCAAAGAGCAGGTAATATCTGAGATAGGTCACTTGTGTAGACTATTCTTAATGGTCTACTGGTTCGTTATTATATTTTTGTATCTACACCTTTGTTGAGGAAGAAAGGCAATCCAAATTCTTTCATCTTTAAGGAATTAGTCTCTACTTTTCTCTAAGAAGATCAATCTAGGGAGATCAGGTCAATTATGCATGTTGTAGATCAAGCTTTCTTAGCTATTCAAGGGGCAATGATAAATGGAGCTCATCTACTAGTAATAAAAAACTTCCTAATGCTACATACTCAAAGAATGAAGAAAAACATGACAAAAAAACAAAAAAAATAAAAAATATTTTTACAAGAATTGTAAGGAAAATGTTTGTGCCATTAAGAGTTCTCCTAAGTTAGCTTCAAACGAGGTAGAGAATAATCATGTTGGAATGGTCCTTGCAGTGGCCTCTACACCTAGAATAGATTCTGGTAAACTTGTTTACAGTAAAGAGTGGGTGCTTAATCATCCTTGCATCTATGACCCATCTTCTCATGAGGAGTGCATGTTTGTAGTAGACTTAGATGTTTGGCACTTTGATAGTTGTGCAATCAAACATATTAATGCATAGTGTAGTTTTTTTTCACCACTACACTTGAGCGTGCCCCTATAGGGATTATGAGTGATTTGTTAATAAATCCTCTTTTCCTATCATGGGATTTGGAAATATCATTCTTAATTCTATTGAAGGTACTTTCTTCACACTTTCAAATGCCTTATATGTGCTAGGGAATCAAGAAAAATCTCTTATTAAATTCATTACTAGCCAAGGTTTCCTTGGTTGTTGGATTTTTTAGTGACAGATGTAGAGTACTTGATCTCTCAAATGGTTATTATATCATTGCTTTGGAAATTTATGTTGTGGAATATACAAGCTCAGAGATTATTAAAAAATTGAGAATGATTTAGGATGTGTACTTCAAGATTATGAGGCTATTTTAGATGCAAACTTTGGCATCCATGCTTCAGCCATTTTAATTTTTGTATGTTGCTTCACTTGTAGAAATTTGAGCTAGTGTTCCCTGTACCCAAACTTGAGACACCTTATAAGCATGTTTGTGAGGGACGTATTTTGGGTCAGATGCAATGTTCTTGCTTTCCCAAAGATGTTTCAATTAGACTTGTATATAAATTATAGCTTGTTCATATTTCCCAAAGATGTTTCAATTAGACTTGTATATAAATTATAGCTTGTTCATATTGCCCAAAGATGTTTCAATTAGACTTTTATATAAATTATAGCTTTTTCATATTGCCCAAAGATGTTTCAATTAGACTTGTATATAAAATATAGCTTGTTCATATTCATGTTTGTAGTCCTATGCAGAAAAAGTCATTCGGTAATTACCTATACTTCATGACTTTCATAGATGAATTCTCAAAAATGCATAGGTTTATCAATTGAAACCAAAGTTGAAAGTGTTTACATGCTTTAAAAAGGTCTTGGTTATGATTGAGTTTAATGCACGTATGGGAAAAAATATCAATGTAGAGTGCCATATACAACTCAATAAATGTGGTTCTTGAGAGGATGGATCCGTCTCTCATGGAAATGACAAGGTGTATGGTCAAAAGACAAATTTTACCACATAGCTTATGGCTTGAAGCTATTATGTGTGCAACAACATATGTACTTAACAAACGTCCCACCAAAGCCTTGCACTCTATCATCTCAATGTGATTCTTGGCATGGCTGTAAACCATCTATTGATAATCTACATGTTTTTGGTTGTATGGGATATGAATTAGTGCATGAACAACAATGTAGAAAATTGGATGCTAAGGTTGTCAAGTCCCTTTTTTTGTTGGGGACAATTGAGAAAGCAAAAGCTATGATCTCTATCATCCACATACTAAACACGTTTTGGCTAGTCATGATGTTATATTTTTGGAAGATGTAATTCAACACTTACTCTCTTGTACCATGGAAACATCAGTCATCTCAAAGGATGTGTATGATACTTTGGTACCTCTTTTTATATAGGGAAATGCTGCTCTTTTTGAGGCAATTCCTCTACCTTTATAGGTTCCAAATGATAATGCAAATCATTTAGCATCTGATGCAGACACATCAGTCATCTCAAAGGATTTGTATGGAACTTTGCCACCTCTTTTTATAGGTGGATAGGGAAACATTGCTCTTTGTGAGGCGATTCCTTAGCCTTTATAGGTTCCAAATGATAATGCAAATCATTCAGTGTCTGATGCAAACTACATGATGTAGTTGTTGATGAGAGAATTGACATCGAAGAGGGAAAAACTATGGCTAAATGGTTGGTGCTGACTTTGAGAAATAGCAAATTAAATGTTCCTTTGTTAGATCATACTCTTTTAGGCTTTCATAATGCTTTCTTTGCATGAGATTACTATGCAATGGTTGCACCCAATATTTGTTATAAGAATGATCATTTGTTTATAATGAAACACAAAATTTAGAAAGTGTATAGTTGTTGAGAAATAAAAATGTGATCCTATTTTGAAGGATGGAACTTAGCCTTTATGTGATTTGGCTCTTGAAAAAAGGCCATTGAAACTAAATGGGCATATAAGCTGAAATGTAAGCCGGTGTTACCGTTAATGTCCATGTGGAAGGCCAAATGGCCACCAGACACTTTTGTATATGTTCTTCAATAAAATATATAGTGGTTGGTCAGTCACAGACTGTATGTTCAATGAGATTTGTAAAACCTAAGAAGTTTGTGTTCGTGCTCTATGTATGGTGTGTTTTTTCTACACATTATGTAGTCTCTATGCAGAGTACCATATGTGGTGCTTGGAGCTCTTGAGAAGGAGAATGCACTATGGTGCATTGCATCAAAATACGTCAGAGCATTTTGATGCAAAAGCTTTGTTTCTTTTGTGCAAGTGAAGCAAGCACCCACCCACTCACCCAAGGCTTTCTCCAAGGCTTATGCCTAAGGCAGCCACCAAGGCATAAACCTTGGCATACCTTGTCATTCGAGTCACCAAAGTCACCATTGGCACCGTTAGCTGCACGTGAGGGAGGATCTCGATGATCAAGGAAGATAGAGGTTCACGATACTTCTCAAGAGGTCACCTATCCTAGTACTATTCCCCCCACATCTCGCTTAACCGTGGCAATCTCTTGCCACTAAGCTACACTCTTGTGGTGCTTGATGAAGGGGAAACACTAAGGTTCATATTATTTTCAACAAGTTTTGGACCCTCAAATCTTCATTCTTTGCTTTCAAAGCCTATTTTTGAAGAATTTGTGGGGTGTTTTTTGGAGCCATTTTGGAGCACTTTTGTGCATAATTCTCTTCACAGAGGTCAAAGAACATCAAGAAGAGTGTCCTTTGTGCTTGTTTGACTATGAATGTTCACCTTTTGGGCTCTGTTTTCAACCAAACTAGTTGATCTATAGGTTTCTTGAAAGGTTTTAGTTATGGCGGGAGCAGACACTACAAGTCTATGCAGGTATTTGAGCCTAAAGAACAGAGTTCGCAAACACTTGTAGGTGTTTTTGGCCACTGTTTGGGTAGTGAATTCATCCTTTCAATGCCAATTTACTACATATATTGAGCACATACACACTATGTATGCTTTTGTGGATATTGCTTATGTACGTCTATGTGGTCATTGATATAGCAATTACACATAATGCCTTCTACATTTGATAAAGAGGGTCATGGTGAGGTTACCTTAACTGGGAGACACCTAGAATTTGGGATCGCTTCAGTGATGCAGGTGGAAGACTTACCTAACCTTGCCATAGGAGATGTATGATAGTTGTTCATAGGTGCTCAATAAGCCTAGTCAGCTTCTTTTAGGTAATTTATTATATACATTTGAGTTAGTGAATCATTATGTAGGTAAACATATTAGTACTTGTAGTCTTATGAGATTTTGACACTAGTCATATGCTCATTTTGCATAGGATACTTTGGAAAATGTTTTCCAGAATTTTTGTTTTTGTCAACTTTACATTGGTCAATTTATTCCTTGATATAGGTATTGGTGAGGGCAGATTTTTTTATAACTTATGGAATATGTTGAATAATGCAATGTTGGATTGTAACATGGAATATGTTGAACAATGCATTGTTGAATTGTAACATGGAATATGTTGAACAATGCATTGTTGGAGTGTTAAATTATTATTGAACAGTGCATTGTTAGTGTGTTAAATTATTGATGTATTAATGTGTTTTTAATGTTTTTGATATAGCAGCTGAAGGTTTGTGAGGAGCGTGCAAAGCGTGAAAGGGCGGATATCAGTAATCCAAATAATTATTATTTAGCTTGTAAATAAACCTATATAGAAGGTTCTATTGTTAGAAATAGTTAGAAAAGTAATGGTTAGAATAAGGGTCATTGTAGACCATAGTTTCTGTTATTGAAAGCAATGGCTTTCTATAAAAGTTACCAACTTTTAGTTTCATTCTTGCTCTTCGAAGCTGCTCTCATGTAACCACTCTTTTCGACATAATCAAAAATTCCTTTAAATACATGCACTCTGTGGACTGTCGAAACAGAGTGCATGGGGGGAGATTGCACCCAATATTGCGTACTGTCTTGTCTCTTGTTGCGTCTATTGTTCTGTGTGTTTTTTGCATTCGTAACCTCTGTTTGCGCGTGAGCAAGATCCTGAAAACAGTGGTATCACAGCTCTGCACGCGTCAATACAGAGGGTTTTGTTCTCTGTTCGCGATTCTGATTTCGTCTCCATCTCCGTCTTCATCTTCGGTTCCGGTTCCTGTTTCTAGTTTTTGGTTTCTGTTTGTGTTCTAGTTCCAGAACCAGAATCTACATTTTCACCTACGTTTTCACCTACGTTTGCTCCTACGTTTGCTCCTACGTTTACACCTACGTTTACTCCTTCGGCTTACTCCGTCTTCAGTTCCGGTTCCTGTTTCTAGTTTCTAACTTCTGTTTCTGTTCCAGTTCCAGAACCAGAACGTATGTTTTCACCTACGTTTTCACCTACGTTTGCTCCTACGTTTACACCTACATTTACTCCAAGGCGTCGACTAAGGCAAAGAACTTAGGCAATAACTTAGGCAATAACCTAGGGAATACATTGGCAACATTGGCACCCAAGGCTCCCTTGGTGACCGTTGGTAGCCGTTGGCTACATGCGAGGCAATTTTAATTTTGAGTGGCAATAGAGAGGTTTAGATTCCCTAAGGTAGGAGGATTTGAACCCACAACCTCTTACTTTCAAGGGAAGTACTTTAACCACTCCTCCATCTCTTGGTGTTGATACTCAAGTTCTCTCTTCTTAAATTTAACATAACTTGCAGGTTTTCTCACTTTTCAAGGCGGCACGACGCGACGCGACACGACACGTCTCAGGGTACATCCTATCAGGGTACACTTCTCAGGGTACACGAGGGTACATCCAGACAGGGTACATCCTGTTAGGGTACATCCTGTTAGGGTACATCCTGTTAGGGTACATCAGGGTACATCCAGACAGGGTACTTTTCTGCTAGGGTACATTCCCTGAGGGTACATACCGAGAGGAAAGCACTAGTTTAAGGGTCCAAGAGCACCATGGAGGATTACAGTAATTCACCTCTACCTGAGGCAACACTCGAACAACAACTGCGCCAACGACCACTTTATGTTAAACCTACATTTCCTATGAAGCGTACTTTTAATGCCCCCTCTTACCCTAGTTTTCCTCGTCCTCCACAATCCAATTACTCAACTCCACCTGTTGCTTCATCTCTCCAACCAACCAAACCACCTACCCTTCAAACTTCAGCGGTGAATGCCCAACAAAAGCGACCACGAATCACTTGCTAGAATTGTGGTAAACCTGGACATACAAAAATAAGGTGCAGATTGTGACCTCTTCACATGAAACCGGCTACAGCTCAATTGCATAACATGGAGGTCCATAATGAAGAAATTCCTCCTATTTGGACAGAGGAATCATTGGAGAAGGACTTAAGTACCTTGGGTAACGATATCTCTCTTCACTCTCTACTTTGCATGGAGGGTACAATAAATAATAAACTAGTTAAAATTCTACATGATGATGGTAGTTCACATGACTTCATTTCACATTTATTAGTACAAGAACTTAAATTACAAACATTTCCTTCCTTATATAAAATGAAATCTTCATTTCAAGGTAGTCGTTATAATGTAACACGAGAAGTGCAAGATGTTACGATTAGCATAGGCCCAGATGTTGATTCACGAACATTTTTAATTGCACATTTGCAATCTTACAATGTTACACTATGTATGCCTTTTCATCACCATTATAACCCACATATTGACTACCATACGCATACCTTTAACTTTGAATTCAAAGATCAAATCATTACTTTGTCTGCACGGCATGGTTTTCAGCCATTTCAATTAATTAGTCACACTCAAGTAAAGGTGCATTTAGGAAAGGATTCAACTCATGCATTGTTTTGGTCAATGTCATCAATGATAATACTCATACACTTCCTGATGCATATGAACCTTTCATGAGTACTTATAAGGATTGTTTTATGTCTGAATATCCCTCTAAACTACCCCCATCTCGTGGATCCTCTGACCATAGCATAGACATAGTCCCTGGTAGTTCCCCTCCTCATAAAGCACCTTATAGACATGGCCCACTACACCAAAAGGACTTATAAGGCCTAGTTCTTCCCCATTTGGAGCACTACACCAAAAGGACATGGCCCACTACAGAAAGGACTTATAAGGCCTAGTTCTTCCCCATTTGGAGCACCAGTTCTTTTAGTAGAGAAGAAGAATAAAACTTATCGAATGTGCATTGATTATAGAGCCCTTAACAAGATCACAATAAAGAATATATACCCTATTCCTCGAATAGATGATCTCTTAGATGAAACGGAGCTCATGTCTTTAGTAAAATTGATCTTAAATCGAGGTACCATCAGATTCGTATGACACAAAGTGATATTTTTAAGACTGCATTTAGAACTCAAACCGGCCATTATGAATTTATGGTAATGCCCTTTGGACTTACTAATGCCCCTGCTACATTTGCACAAATGATGAACAATATTTTTCTTGGTTATCAAGCTTTTGTTCTTGTATTCTTTGATGATATACTTGTTTACAGTAAGAATGATACTGAACATGAAAAGCATCTTGAAACAGTTTTTCATTTGTTACGAGAGAGCACACTTTATGCTAATCCTGAAAAGAGTTACTTCTTTCAACGTAATCTAGAATATTTAGGACATATTATTTCAAGTGAAGGTGTGCATGTGGATCTGAAAAAGATTAGAGTTATAGTAGAATGGCCTACACCACAATCAGTCAATGATGTTCGTTCTTTTCTTGGGTTGGCTAGTTTCTATAGGAAGTTTGCTCGAATTTTTTCTTATTTAGCATTGCCTCTTACCTTGTTGTTGAAAAAGAAATTAAAAGTTGCATGGGGACTTACCCAACAACAGTCTTTTGAAAAACTTAAACAAGCACTTTCACATGCACCTGTTTTACAGTTACCTGATTTTTCACAATTGTTTCATGTCGTTACTGATGCTAGCCATTCAGGAATAGGTGCAATTTTAATGCAAAATGACCATCCCATTGCATTTGAGAGTAGGAAGATTAAGCCCTTAGAACAGAATTATAGTACGTATGATAAAGAATTGTTAGCAGTTGTGCATGCTTTGCAAATTTGGAAACACTATCTTATGGGCTCTGAGGTCTTAATCAAAACCAATCAACAGGCTATTAAGAATTTATTAACTCAGCCCTTAATCTCTAATAGGCATCTTAAATGGGCATCATTCATTCAAAATTTCCAACCGATGATACAATATCAGCCTGGTAAAGCTAATGTTGTAGCTGATGCTCTTAGCCGATTTTCTTTGCATTCTGTTGTTTTGAATAATATTTTTGCCATCCAAATACATTCTTTTCAAGAAATGGTTTCCACTTATGCATCTGATTTGTATTTTTCACGTGTATGGCATGATTTCAACTGCATCTTTATTTGATGAACATTATACATTTCATAATGGTTTTCTTAATTTTCAACATAGATTGTGCATAACCCAAGATTTTAAAGATTTTTTCATTAAAGAAGTGCACGTAATGATATGATTTGGACAATAGTTGATAGGTTTAGTAAATATGCATATTTCATTCCATGTAGAAAAACTTTGATTGGACCTCAAGCTGCACAATTATTCATTAAATGCATTTTCCCACATCATGGATTTCCTAAAGTAATGTTATCTGACTGTGATGTTAGATTTTGTAATCATTTTTGGGTTGCCTTATTTCAACATTTTGGTTCTAAAAAATAGATTTTAGTTCTGCATTTCATCCTGAAAGTAATGGACAGAGTGAGGCTACAAACAGTACTATTCTTGATTTAAGGCATTGTTATTCATTAGATAATCCTAATAACTGGGATGAAAAGTTGCCATTGCTTCAATTTGCTTACAATAACACTGCACACACCACTACTGGTCGTGCACCTTTTGAAATTGTTTTCGATAAAAAGCTTCCCACTCCGATGTCCGTCACCCAAACTGACATTCTGATGGCTGATTCTATTGCTCATGATCACGTTTCTATACTTCATGATGTTCACAAGCACATTAGGAAAAGTCAAGAGTGATATACACATAACATGAATACTAAACAATTAGCCAAAGAATTCAAGGAAAATGATTTTGTATGGTTGCGTATCATTAAAAGACGTCTCAAAAATATTTTGCAGCATCCTAAAATTAAACTTGCACCATGCTATTATGGACCGTTTCGCATTATAGAAAAAATTAATGGTAATTCATTTAGATTAGATATTCCATCTCATTGGACTATACATAACTCTTTTCATATTAGTTTACTTAAACCATTTATAGGAACTTTACCACTCACTCCACTTCTTGATGATCCCCCTTTCATTGAAGAACAATCTGAAATCTTAGTTCCTTAGAAAATCATTGATCATGATGTCACTACTACACGCACATGTACTCAATATCATCGATATTTGGTTAAGTACAAAAATCACTCTATTGAAGAATGTCAATGGATACATAAAACACAATTAACACCTCATTATGACCACTTAATTTCTGCATATCATACACAAACACATTAATGTAACAACTGTAATAAAGTAAGTCTATGATCCAAGGGTCTGGCCGGTTCAGACAGATCTGAAATCGGACACCGTTTGGTCATCCGTGTGTATGACCAAAGATCTCGAGTTTAGACTTACTAGGAGGTCTTGTGCTCTTGTGAACAAGTGATCCACTTAGCTTAGTGGTTAAGTCTCAAGGATGTGAAGGAGGAGGTCTTGGGTTCAACCCCCATGGGGAGCATGGGGAGAGTGTTTTGCCCAAAGGTCTCTAGAGCCTTCTAGAAGCATCCACTTGAGTTAACTCGAGTTAACTGGGACACTTGGCGCACATGTAGTTACATGGCTGACACTTGGCTGGCTAGTATCCACCTGCCCAAGAAGGCAGTCCCCTGGAGAGAGCTATATATAGAGGCATTTGGTTGGGAGGAGAGTCATCTCTCTAGCATGTGGTGGTCGTAATCCTTGTTCTCTTGCATTGGTATCAGAGCCAAGCTCTCATGGTGACCTTGGAGTGGGCTTCATCATTTCTCTCTCCATAGCTTCTTGCTCGTCAATCTCTGCTCGCGTCTATTTTGAAACATCCTCCCAAATCGACGTAATCTTGGCGGGCTACCTGGAGGAGGAAGTTACAAAAGGCAAAATCAAGTCTTATCTCCAGCAGTTTGCGCACGGGATTTGATCCCGTGACCTCACATAAGTGACTACCTCTCTCTTATCCAAGAGAACACACATCTTGTGTGGGCACCTTACACAGGAGAAACATTTAGAGCTGTGATTCACGCAGTACGAGCTTTTCAATCTGCATACGATGGCGCACAGGACCCGAGCACGCGACCATCAGTTGGACAAGGTATAGTGATTGTAGACAGCGCGCGAATTTGATCCGTGACGCTCAAGATGGCAGAGAACTCCTATATCCAAAGGAGCCAACAGCGTTCACGCGATAAGTCATGTAGATATTTCTACTGCTGTAGAAATTCGTACAGTACCAAGAAAAAAGGACGTGCAGCTGGCATGGATATTCTTCTATCCACTGTAGAGAGCCTGCGTCGAGGTTGAGATCTATGGAGACTTTTATCTTCATCACTTTGTTTGTACGCTCTTGCTGAGATGCGTGGAAATTCCATTGCTGTAGCACTTATTCATCGTTGTCGAAGTACTCCTCCCCGCGACGTGCTTCCCTTATCCAAGAAGGCGACAGCGTATGGTAATTTAAAAGTCGAGCTAAACATCCAGATCTTGTGACGCTGCTGTTCTTCTAACATCAAAACAGAAGAATCGAAGCTATGACTTCTACGTAGGCAAACGGCTATTCACACGATATAAAAGAATGGAGTCTTCAGTAGGTCGCTGCCCGGGTATTGAACCATTGACCTCTGATGAAGCAGGACTTACTCTAAACCACGAAGTCTCTAGCTATTCCACAATGGAAGCTGGGATTTTAATTTGGACACCTACAGAGAGATGCATATTGCAGTAACCACGAGGATAGGTTGACATACGAGCTTTCTCAGCTGACGCATATCTTTATATGACGTTTGCGCTGTGGAAGTCTACAATGGAGAAAGCAAAAGAAGATTTCTTCTCTGACAAAAGAAGCTCATGTCGACGCTAACTCCTGGGAATTGAACTCCACACCTGCGCATAGAGAAGTCATTGTGATATTCAACTAGGCATCTTTTTTATTTCCGATCAAGGCATCCAAGGAGCTTTTATCAAGTCTTATTGCATCGTCTTCTTTATCTTACACCCATTGAGGAGTGGGTGTGTCATACAAAGACCATGTAGCTGGAGGGCATGCATCCATGGTGGATGTTGCATGCGTTGAGTCTTCAAAAGTATGGAGACTGAACTTAACCAAGATGAAGAATCATTTTTTCTTGAGGATCAAGAGGACGAATCACTCTTCCAAAGAATCAATGGAAGGACGTAGCTAATTGGAAGATAAGTATTTTCCAAGTTATGTTTTCATTTCGATATTTGTTTGCTCGAATGCTTTCATTTAGGATGCATTAATTAGGACTAAAAGCATAGTCCAATTATGGTTATCTCAATATGAAAGCTAATTAGAGAGTTAAAGACAGTATTGAAATGACATAAAAGTATACAAGTACTTTTCAGCTTTAGGTATGCAATTGAAATTTTTATTTCCATTCATGCACAAAAATGAAAAGATTATTTGTGCATAAAAGAATGTTTTATGCACATCAAGTTCACACTGCTTGGAAAAGGTAGTTAATTCTCCAGTTCACGCACTTGAATAATTATCTTTTGCCAGAATAGCAAGCAGGTTGTTTTTTGCATGGATGCTTGTTTGCATACCTAATAAGCTCAAGATTTGCTTAAGTTCATTATATTTGCAGGAACTCACATGCATTTACACCCAAGAATGGGCATTTGCATACATGAACATGCATTTGCATGCAAGTAGATGCATGAGCATACGCATGTTCTTTTGGTAAGTAGCTGAACACGTATACTTTCATTCTTTTCTTTTTCTAACTTGACTTAGCTAGGTGGAAAAAATAGAAAATTACCTAGTTGCAAGGATCTTGATCATCATGCAACTAAGTATCTAGTCTATTTTTTCCCAAAAAGTGATACATAGGTACCACTTAGTAGGAGTCTTTTTGAGGAAAAGACATCAAGCTGAAAGCAAGTATTCATAGAGCTACTTTCCAACATGCATGCTCAGTATAAGTTTGGGAAAGAAACTTAGATATTCTTAGCAACTATCGAGGATTTAGTTGTTTTTTGGATGTTCATGTTCATGCATCCAAGTAAGGAAGTTTCTGTTGAAACTTGTAAGTTCCAAAAAATTTTTTAGGAGATTTAATACTTTATTCATCAAATTGATGAAAATAAGTAGAAGTATTGAACTTCTAGAATCCCAGGAACTCTAGTGGCCATAGATGTTAGTTTCCAGAAATGCATCTCAAGGCATGATGCAAGGTCTTCAATCGACGCGGAAACTTTTCAAGGAAACTTGCTTGATTCTATTTAAGCTAATTCAAGGCTTAAAAGTGAGAGACCAATATTAGTTGATCTTTAGGAATCAAGTAATTTCCTAAAGACATGCCAATTAATGAAATGATTCAAATCATTTTCATTTTTGAAACAAAGATATCTTAGGAAATCATGATATTTCCTAAAGACAATTTAGGAAACAAGTTCTTTCCTAAAAATTAAGCTTCAAGAGGTATAGCCTTGAATCTTATAAAAATCAAGAATATCTTTTATAAGATTAAGTAAATAATTTCAAGCATTCTTTGCTTGTGGAAAGTTTTCAAATATGGAGACTTTGTTAAAGCACTTTTCTAAAGATAAGAAAAGTATGCTTGGTGGTTTTTTAAGATAAGAAAAGCTTAAACAAGAGATCCAAGCCAAGTAATCTTTGGAATTAGGCTATTTCCTAAAGATAAGCTAATGAAAGAGTCTAATTAACTATTTCATTAGTTATATGAGAATGTCTTTTGGACAAGCAAAGCCTTAAGTCTTGGTCTTATCCAAAAGTCTAGAATTCCTTTTGAAGATCTTTCCAGTAAAGGAAAAGATTCCAAGATGAATCATTTGCTTCAAGTTATAGCTTAGTATTACTTGATTCCTTGGTAGGAATCAAAAAGTTCTTGAAAGAAAAATCTCCCTAGATGTGAGACTAGTATCTTTCAAGAGAAGTTTTAGAGTAAGTAGTTCCCAGTAAATCCCTAACCACCAGTTTTGGTATTTAAGTCCAAATAAGTGATATAACCTAACGATATATCAAAGATTCTTAGCTTTGGAATCTGAAAAGCATTAGAAAATGCTTGGACTTAAGTTGAGGGAAAGATCTCTAAAAATCCTGCAGGTAAGCAAAGAAGCTTAAGATAGTTTAAGAGATCCTAAAAGATAAAGACAAAGTCTTTATTTTTGTCGCAAGAATCAACCAGATTTGATCAAACTTGGCCATGATTGTCCAAGTAATGTGCGATTAGAACTACTTTGTAGATTGCCCAAGTATTGGCAATAAAATTCCTTTTGGGAATTATTCACTCAAGTTCCATTTATTGAATGGAAAAAATTGTGAAAAAAGTAAACTGTTCCAAGTTTGAACAGAGTAAAGAAATTCCAAGAATGTAGTCTGCAACCGTGAAGACGGTATTTAAGTCTGTGGAAGGTAAAACATAAGTGTTTGCCTATCCTTAAAAGGATTTTGGTACAAATCCAGAAAGCATGAGCGGATGCTTAAGACTTAAGCAGTAAAGAGATTCCTAAATAAAGTCCCCGGGGTAGGTACCTAAAGCAACAGTAAAGAAAGGAATCTAAAGACAAGAAGTCAAAAGCTCTTGTCGCTACAAAATTGGTCAAGGGTAAACCAATTGAACTTGAATTCGAGAAAATTCAAGAACTTGGAATTCTGATTGATATTCTGTCAAAGAGGTTTTCAAGTTTCCAAGGCAAAGCACATGATTCTGAGGTGATCATGCGAAGGAATCAAAACCTAGGAAAATCTAGTTAGAGGTAATGCCTGAAACTTCCAATTCTTGTAAAAGAATTGAAGAAATAAGGTACTCTATCAAGAGATGTTTAGACTTTAGGATAAGAATCACCCACACATTAATGTGAATATAAAATAGGGTGGTATGGGACACCAGATTTTATACTCAGATTGATGTAGGAAAGATGGAATGGGACATCGGACCGTGGGATGATGATTATCTTTTAGTCCTAGTTTGGATTTTGAAGTTAGGTTTCATCCTCAAGGGAATTAAGACTTCAAGGAAAGTTTAATTCATAAAGGATGTGAAAGTAGTATCTTACGATACTTCAAGGTAACTTCAAGATTAAGGAAACTGAAGATATGAAGTAAGTAACTTCCAAGATCTTCATAGAACACTTCAAGTTTAAGTGTTATTGATCAGAAATATTTGATAAATTCTGAAAGAAGTTGGACTTTGATTTTGAGTTGATCTTTTCAACTAAAGATTTGATTGACTAAGTCAAGCATCCAGTTCCTAGTGTAACTTGGAAAAAATTCACTCTTTTGACTCAAAGAAATGCAGAAGAATTGCATTCACGGAGTCAAAAAGACTGAATGTGACATGAACTTAGTCTCAAGGGAAGCATTATTTGAAAACTAAACTCATCGATAGAACCTCAGTGGGTCGACACACTGATGTTGGTTACCACACTAGTATCTTGTGGTTGGATGATGTTTTTGATTTTCTTTGTATCTTTCTAAGAATCCAGCTTATTTCTCTGAAAGATAAAGACAATGCTTCAATACCTTGTTGAAATTGATCATTGAAAAGTTAAAGCCCTGAGTCAACTAGACTTTGACTCATAGCAAGTTTATGTATGTGCGAAGTTTGAATTGGTTGTACAAAGTTTTAGTTATCTCTTTCCGCTTTCCAAATCTTTTGGAATTGACTCAGATATGGTATCTGATTCCTTTTGCAAAAGACCAGGGATAGCCGGTTAGAATTAGATAACTAACTTGAACATCCTAGATAGATGTTATGTACAAGAACCTTTTCAATCTTCAAACGATGATAAGTCTAAGTAGACTTATTCATTTGATTTTGCTTCAAGTTATAGCATAAATAATTTCCTGGAGTCCAGTATACTCTAGAATAGGGAAGTTAGGAATTACTCATCAGATTGACAATTCCCAAGAACTTTCAGTTAAAAGTCTTTGAGAAAAGTGTCCTAAGTTGGACAATTTTCATTTTGAATTTGAATTGGTCAAGTTATTATGGTTGATTCCACCGGAATGGTAAACTTTCTCGTACAGTTTACATAGGATTTTTTCAACTCATTGGGACAAAATAGTCCTCTAGTCGGGTGAAAAATCAAGTAACTGTTGGATCAAAGTAAACCATTGAATAAACATCTAAAGTTAGATGTATGGAACAATCAAACTTTAAGTTCTCCAAAACAAATTCAAGTGAATCAAGAATTCTCAAAGTCTTGCGAGGGATAAGAATCCCACTTTCATTTCTAAGCCCATGCACCAGTTATGCCTAGAAATGGACTAGTAATTTGAATCCACCTAATTCACATGTTTGTGCCTAGATCGCACATCCAGAAACTGTGAATTAGCCAGGGATATGTGTTTAGATCCACCTTTATTATTCATTCACTATTTTGTACTTTGACTAGTTTATCAAAGTGCAAAGCGAGATAGTGTTTAGAATCATTTGGGCAAGGATGCCACCACAGAGATGAGACATGTTCTTCCAGTTCTAGAACATGACCATGTTCTTCCAGTTTTAGAACATGAGGCTCGGGGGTTGCCTACAGTATGTATATAGCTCTATTTTCGAGGACGAAAATATTTTCCAAGGGGGGAAGAATGTAATAAAGTAAGTCTATGATCCAAGGGTCTGGCCGGTTCAGACAGATCTGAAATCGGACACCGTTTGGTCATCCGTGTGTATGACCAAAGATCTCGAGTTTAGACTTACTAGGAGGTCTTGTGCTCTTGTGAACAAGTGATCCACTTAGCTTAGTGGTTAAGTCTCAAGGATGTGAAGGAGGAGGTCTTGGGTTCAACCCCCATGGGGAGCATGGGGAGAGTGTTTTGCCCAAAGGTCTCTAGAGCCTTCTAGAAGCATCCACTTGAGTTAACTCGAGTTAACTGGGACACTTGGCGCACATGTAGTTACATGGCTGACACTTGGCTGGCTAGTATCCACCTGCCCAAGAAGGCAGTCCCCTGGAGAGAGCTATATATAGAGGCATTTGGTTGGGAGGAGAGTCATCTCTCTAGCATGTGGTGGTTGTAATCCTTGTTCTCTTGCAACAACTCCATGAACATTTCCATGCATGTGTTTTTACATGGAACAT
Source organism: Ceratopteris richardii (assembly GCA_020310875.1). Classification (NCBI taxonomy): domain Eukaryota; kingdom Viridiplantae; phylum Streptophyta; class Polypodiopsida; order Polypodiales; family Pteridaceae; genus Ceratopteris; species Ceratopteris richardii. The sequence goes on from CM035406.1 coordinate 216,410,660, forward strand.
GCCTATTGTTTTTTTATTCAGTGATGAAACATGTGACTGGCCATCCATGTTTATTATTTTATCAACTGAGGTCAGTTTCTTTTTCAACTGAGGGGCATGTTATAACTTATGGAATATGTTGAACAATGCATTGTTGGATTGTAACATGGAATATGTTGAACAATGCATTGTAGGATTGTAACATGGAATATGTTGAACAATGCATTGTTGGAGTGTTAAATTATTATTGAACAATGCATTGTTAGTGTGTCAAATTATTGATGTATTAATGTGTTTTTGATGTTTTTGATATAGAAACTGAAGGTTCACGAGGAGCGTGCAAAGCGTGAAAGGGCGGATATTAATAATCCGAATAATTATTACTTAGCTTGTAAATAAACCTGTGTAGAAGGTTCTATTGTTAGAAACAGCTAGAAAAGTAATGGTTAGAATAAGGGTCATTGTAGACCATAGTTTCTATTATTGAAAGCAATGGCTTTTTGTAAAAGTTACCAACTTTTAGTTTTATTCTTTCTCTTTGAAGCCGCTCTCATGTAACCACTCTTTTCGACGTAATCAAAAATTCCTATAATACATGCACTCTGTGGACTGTCGAAATAGAGTGCATGGGGGGAGATTGCACCCAATACTGCGTACTATCTCGTCTCTTGTTGCGTCTATTCTTCTGTGTGTTTCTTGCGTTTGTAACCTCTGTTTGCGCGTGAGCAAGATCCTCACAACACATTTATTCTCACATAATCCTTTTGGTTGGTCATTAGCGTTCTTTAATTCATTTCTATAGGAAGATTACTGAATTCTCTCCCAGAATTCGACACTTGGTCATCCCTCTTTGAGCCTTAGTGGTGTTTGGACTCTTCTAGCTCGGTTATCATTCTATTTAGTTCTCTACCATCATGGCATCAAAGGTCTTAGGCACATCTGGTGGATTAGGGTCTAATGCCATTGTTCTGAGGAGGATCTATAACTTGCAGGGTAAAGACCATTTGGAGATCCAAAAATTTGATTGCACAAACTTTGCTCCATGGAAGAATCAGATTAAACATGTGTTAATTCAAAGGAGGCAATGGAAGCCCGTAAACAGAATCTCAAAGAAGCTTACTCACATGGATGAAGATGATTGGAATGATTTAGATGAAATGCCCTAGTCTACCATTCGATTGCACCTGGCAGATAATGTTTACTTTACACTGCTAGACTGTGAAAGTGTAGAGGAGCTTTGGAAGAAGTTATGCAATACATATGAAACAAAGACAACATCGAATAAAATGTATCTAATGAGAAAGTTATATGAACTTCGCATGAAGGAAACAGATAGTGTTCTCGACCATCTAAATGCATATGATGCTATATTCTCTTAGTTAGAAGCTCAAAAAATAGATATGGATGATGAAATGAAAGCAGTCTTGTTGTTATACACCTTGACATCATCATGGTATATGTTTTGCATAGCTATTAGCAATAGTGCACCTAGTGGTAAACTGGTCTATGATGACATATGTGGAACACTCTTGAGTGAGGAGATTTGTAGAAAATATATGGTTGGAACTCAGAGTGGATATGCATATAATGTTCGTGATTCTTACCAAGGAAAGAATCAACAATGTGGCAGGAGCAAGAACAAAGAAATGAATGGTCAGCGGAATAAAAGTAGAAGTAAATCAAGGAAGAGGGATATCGAATGCTATTATTTTCATAAGAAAGGACACATGAAGAAAGACTGTTATGCATTAAAGAATGCTAAAGGTAAAGGACATATTGTTGATGGGCATGTTAATAAATAGCTACTTGCACCATCTACTTTGACTATGAAGATTGAGGAAATTAATGCTAGTTTTGATGATAATGTGTTGAGACTTGATAGCATTGTGCCAATTGAGGCTCTTATGGATGATTATCTTTCCCAAATGTGGTTGCTAGATTCTAGTGCTTCTTTCCATGTGAGACCAGATAGAGAATGGTTCTCTAATTATGCAGAAAAGTCTCTTGGCACTGTGAGGTTTGGTGACTCTTATGAGTGTGATGCTGTGGGGATCGGAGATCTAGTTGTGTAGTTCATTGATGGATCAAAATTTAGTATGCATAATGTATGCCATGTACCTTAATTATCATGTAGTTTGATGTCAGTTGGTCGATTTGATGACTTTTGTTATAAGGTGGTCTTCTATGCTCAGTCCATTTGCATATCAAAGGGCAGTATGGTAAATGCAAAAGGAAGCAAAGTTGGCTCACTTTATCCTTTATTTGTTTCACAAAAAGAACACTTATTAGCTATTACTGAAATACCTATGGATTGTACTTGCATGGACATTTGGGCCACATATCACGTAGTGGAGTGGAAAATATTTCTCATTCTGGCTACTTAACTTTGTTATCTTTCTCTGATTTCATTTTGTGAGCATCGTCAATATGGAAAGCAAACTAGGAATGTGCACAAGACACACATTGACTCTTCAATTCATCCTTTAGATCTCTTCATACAGATGTGTGTGGTCCTATGCCCACAAGGTCATTGGGTGGTTCTATTTACTTTGTCACTTTCATAGATGATGCTATTAGAAAAGTCTTGGTATATCCTATTAAGGCAAAGGATGAGCTATTCCCTAATTTCAAAAAATGGCTTGCGTCAGTGGACACTTAAAAAGGAATTAAGCTTAAGGATTTATGTTCAGATCATGGGACTGATTATACCTCAGATGAAGTCAGCCTTTTCTATTAGTCTGGAGGAATTTGTAGAGAGTTTACAGCTCCTTATACCCCAATATATAATAGTGTAGCTGAACGGATGAATATAACTATTCAAGATAGAGTAGTTTCTATGTTGCATCATGTAAACCCTTCAGAAGACTTTTGGGCAGAAGTAGTATTGACTACAGTTCACATGATTTACCTTTCATCTAGTACTGCCAAAGTTCTAAAAGTGGCACAAGCGTTATGGATAGGGAAGCCACCATATTATGTTCATCTTTGGGTTTTTGGCTATGAAGCATATGTTCATGTACCCAAGAATCTTAGACAAAAGTTGGACCATAAGTCAAAGAAATGCATTTTTCTTGGTTATGGTCAAGAAGAGCAATTTGGATGTTGCTTATGGGATCTAGTAGTGACGTCATTTTCAATGATTCCAAGATGCATAAACAACCCATTAAGGAGTTTGAAGTGAGAAGAGTGGTCTTTGAGGATACGAGTCCTCTAGTTAGCATGCATAAAAATGTTGCACATAGGGATTTTCAAGAGAATGTTTGATCCGATTAGTTTGAAAATATCCTTGTTCATCAACCATTGAGATGCTCTACATGTGTCTGACATCCACTGAATAGATATGTTCCCGGTTTGGATTTCGTTATGCTAACAGATGCTAGTGAGCCTTCTTGCTACAAAGAGGCTATTTCGACAATGGATCATGTCAAGTGGGAGCATGCCATGAAGAGTGAGCTAGATTTTATTCACAAGAACGGTACTTCGGATTTAGGACCTTTGCCAAAGGGCTGAAAGGCTTTACCATGTGAAGGGGTATATAAGCTAAAATTCACATCAGATAATGCTTCTCTGAAGTATAAAGCACGATGTGTTGCAAAGGGTTTTAAGCAACAACATGGTGTTGATTTTGAGGGAATCTTCTCTCTAATGGTCAAGATGACTACCCTGCACATGTTTCTTGGATTTGTTGCAATGGAGGACTTAGATCTAGTCCAAATGGATGTGAAAACTCCTTTCTTTCATGGGGATCTTACAGATGAGATCTATATGGAACAACTAGAGGGTTATGTAGTTCCTAGCAAAGAAATTCTAGTTTCTAAACTCAAGAAGAGCTTATATGGACTTAAATAGTCCCTTAGACAATGGTACCGAAAGTTTTATGCTTTTATGAAGTCTCAAGGCTATTCTTGAAGCAATGAGGATCACTGTCTCTACACATAGAGATACTTAGATGGCAGCTTGATATGCTTGACACTTCTGTCGATGATATGTTGATTGTTGGGAAGTACCCTTAGGACTTGCCAATTCTCAAAAAGAAGTTGAGTCAAACATTTGATATGAAGGATTTGGGGAACCCTAAATATATTCTTGGCAGGCACATTATTCATGATAGGAGTAAAGGATGCATATACTATTCTCAAAGTGAGTACATATCCAAAGTACTTCACATGTTCAATATGCAGGGTGGAAATGCATTGAGTATACCTTTACCCACACATGTGAATATGATCAAGGATGATCGCCACAAATCAGATGAGGAAAAGGAATTCAAGACCAAAATTCCTTATCAATCTGTTGTTGGTAATCTCATGTATGCTATGGTAGCTATGAGACCAGAAATTGCATTTGTAATGGGGGTTGTGATCAGATATATGTCTAATCCTTACAAGCAACATTAGGAAGTAGTCAAGATGATTTTGATTTTGAATATGTTTCTTGTGTAGACAATTGTAAGTCTACATTAGGGTACATTTTTCATTTTGCTGGAGGTGCTATCTCTTGGAGATCTCATCTTCAAGAATGTATAACTGTTTCCACCACAAAAGTAGACCATGTTGTAGCAAGTGAGTCATGTAAGGAAACATTGCGGCTTTCTAATCTTGCTTGTCATATGGTTCTACCTCAGCATGTACCTCGTTTGCTTAGTGATAGTCAAAGAGCCATTGCTTTCGCTCAGAATCTAGTCTATCATGCAATAACCAAGCACATTGAGGTGAGGTATCACTTCATTATAGATTTCCTAGTTAGTGAGTGCATTATTCTTGAGAAGCTTCATACTTGAGATAATGCTACAGATGCTTCAAATAAAGCTCTACCACAAGATAGCTTTTGAAAATGTTGTCACTTGATGGGGTTTACTGGATGCATGATCTTACATAGTCACTTGTATACTGTGTAACATGCCCATTAGGTGGGGGCCATAGTCTCTATAGTTAACTTAGGTATTCTTTTTTATTTTTGTCCCATAGTTACTTTGGCCATATTGGCCTTTGATGGGAGATTATTACCATTAGTGTCCATGTGAAAGGCCAAATGGCCACCAGACACTTTTGTATATGTTCTTTAATAAAACATATAGTGGCCTTGTGAGGCATAGAGTGTAAGTTCGACTGCATTTGTAACACCTAAGAAGTCTGTGTTCCTGCTCCCTATGTACTGTGTTTTTTCTACGTAATTTTATAGCCTCTGTAGATTAGAGGCATTATACACTGAGAAATGAGTTTCGCAACTCAAGGGGGCCATCCTGACATTTCAAGAGCAAGATGATGTGCAACCATAGTCTACTTCATCAATTCATATCTCAAGATTGGTTGAACAAAAAATAATGAAACTTGACATTTATATAGTATGCATTCCCTCTAACTATAACAAGTTAAAGTGAATCTAATGTTTGAGTACACATAGAGAAATGACTTCTACAAGATCAATAAAATCATGAACATGCAATAGAGAACATCATATAGAAATGAAGTTGAAGAAATGTATCAAATTATGTATGCTAATGAACATACAATACAAGCAAAGTGTGGTGGAATACACATAAATATGTTTCCCTCATGTTATGCTCAATGGTGTAGCTAAATAGTTCTCAAAATGAAACTTTCATACCCGCGACTAAAAGCCTCTCTATTTATACTCAACTAGTGTGTTTGAATTTTGATTTTCCCTCACCTAAAAGTGTTGCTATACTTTGGCGATGGTTTTAATTAATTTCTTCTACCACATGAGTTGTGAGTTCATCTCCCTAACTTCACGATATTCTCTTGCTTTTACATTTATCCAAAGGTAAATATACCTATATTGACAAGAAGGTATTCATATGTCGTCCTCCATGTGAGGTACATGAATTTGGGAAGTATTCTTGAATACTTAGCTAAGCATTTAGGATTGTTAAATGTATCAATAGCTCCCTCTCAATCCCAAGATGCTTGAGCCTTTAGTCCTTCACAATTTCTTGCAAACCAATCATTGATTTGAACCTATTTAACTTGCTTCCATTGAATGTCGTTATCATATCTGCACATTGTTGATGTGTGGATATATATGAGAGTTGTATCTCCGTACTCATGATCTTTTTTATGATACAATGGTAGTGAAACTTTATATGTTTGGTCCTGGCATGTTAAATAGGGTTAGCAACAAGATGTAATGAACTAGTGTTGTCTCCAAATATGTGTCGAGTAGAAGTATTCAACCCTAAATCTGAATATAGGGACCTTATCCACATAGCTTCTTGAGTAGCATTTGCAAGTGCTCTGTATTCATCCTCTATTGATGAAAGAGAAAATGTAGGTTGCTTCTTTGATGACCATGAGATCAATTTGGTACCTGCAAATGTGAGATGGCCTGATATGCTTCTCCTGTCATCTTTGGAACCTCCCCAATCTGCATAAAAAAACAATTTGACATCTATATCAGATATGTAAGGGTAATATAGCCCTTCATTAATTATGCCCTTCAAATACTTTAGGATTCTTTTAGCCGCTTCCATGTGAGGCTTCCTTGGAGTGTGCATGAATTGACTTAGTACAATAACTCCATAGTATATATTTACTCTAGTTAGAGTAGCATAGTTCAAGCTTCCAACTAGGCTTTGGTAGCTAGTCACATCTTCAATTAGTTCAGCTTCATGAGGAAATCCATCTCCCATGTTGATTTGTTGTTCCAAGAGAGCATATCTCCAATGTATTTTGTTTGAGTTAAGAACATACCTCTTTCTATATATACTGCTTTCAAACCTAGGAAGTAAGTGAGTAAGTCAAGATCACTAATCTTGAACTCTTCTTTCATTTGAGCTATGATCCTCTTGATTCCATCTTCATCATTCATTATAATGATTATATCATCCACATATACACAAAGTTATATGACCATTGAGTGATTCCTCTTTATGAAGAGGGAAGAATATGCCTTGCTCACCATAAATCCTATATGCTACAAATAAATGACTAATCTATGATTCTCAGCTCTAGAAGCTTGCTTCAATCATCAGCCTTTTTACTCTTGCCTTTACCATCTTTATTCTTGTTCTTATCTATATAGAGTAGAGGGTTGTTTACCTTTTGACTTGTCTCCATTCCTTATAAGCTTTGCCTCATGTGTGAACAATTTTCCCATGAGGGCATTGAAATAAAGATCCTCCATATCCATGTAGAGGTCCATGGCTATTGTGAAAGCCTCCCATTTGTCATCTGCCTTTATTCTATTGATCACTTTCCTGAGTATCTCCTCTTCGTCAATGACTTCTCCAATGCTCCCAAGTTGATGTGCTATGTCCTTCATTTTGGTGAAAAAAGCAATAACACTTTGCTTGGGCATCTTCTTGAGTGTAGTGAACTCAATCCATAGTTGGTCTTTCCTTGCCTTGGTACTTGATGAAAAGAATGCTTCAAGAGCATTCCAAGTCTCTTGTGAATTCTTGCAATTCTTGATGTGTGGAAGTAAAAAATCAGAGGTTGAGTTAAGAATGTATGACCTAGCTAGAGCATCCTTTGAGCACCATGTGGTTAACCTCTCTTGTTCTTCATGATTTGGTTGTCCTTTGCTTCTAAGGATTGACATCATCTCATCTCTAGAAATGTAACCATAGAGGTTTCTCCCTTGAAGATGAGCTTCCATTATAAGTTACCAGGCTAAGTAATTAGATCAATCCAATTTGTCTATTGATGAAGGAAATCCATCTCCCATGTTGATTTGTTGTTTCTCGGATACCAATGTGAGGAGATGGATCCGTATGTTCCAGAGATGAGCTAGTATTGCACAAAGCTTGCTCTACAAATGCCAAATTCCCTCTAGGGATGCTAAATAAACTCCTTTGGCTTCACAATAATGCATTTAGAACCAGTAGGTAGTTTGTAACATCACTCGCAAAAGTTTGCACTAAGACACATAGCTTGCATATTCTAGGAATCAGACAAAACCTTCTAGTTTGGGAATATATGTGCTCAATATTTTGGTTAGAGCTCACAACGAGCTACTAATTGGCCAAAGAGCTTTTGCAAACATCTTATTCAATTTTAGAGCTGACTAAATTAAGTTATTTCATGAATTTAGAGGCACTATACACTAAGAAATGAGTTTAGAACTCAGGGGGTGTCATCCCGACATTTCAGGAGCAAGATGATGTGTAGACATAGTCGAGTTCATCAATTCATATCTCGACATTGGCTGAATAAAAAATAATGAAACTTGATATGTCTAAAGAAGACACATCACTCTAACTATACCAAGTTAAATTACATCAAATTTTTGAGTACACACAGAGAAATCACTTCTGGAAAAGCATCAAAATGATGAAGATGCAACAGAGAATAGTAGATAGAAATGAACTTGAAGAAATGTATCAAATTATGTATGCTAATGAACATATGATACAACGAAAGTGTAGTGGACTAATCATACATATGTTGAGCTCAAGGTATGCTTAATGGTATAGCTCAATAGCTCTCAGAATGACACTTTCCTACCTGCGACTAAAAGCCTCTCTATTTATACTCAACTAGTGAGTTTGGATTTTGAATTTTGCTCATCTAAAAGTTTTCCTACACTTTAGGGGCGGTTTATATTGATTCCGTCTAACACATAAGTCGTGGTTTCATCTCCCTAATTTCACAAGAGTCCATATTCTCTTCCTTTTACATTTATTCAAAGGTAAATATACCTATATTGACAAGACGGTGTTCATATTTAGTCTTCCATGTGAGGTACATGAACTTGAGAAGTAGTCCTGAATATTTAGCCAAGCATTTGGGCTTGTTAAATGTACCAACATCAGCCTCCTAGAGGTATTGAAGTAGATGGTAAAAGAATTGTGTTGCTATACAAAGAAAAGAAGGGTGATTAGAATATATCAATGTTCATGCTTATCAATCTTCTGGACCTACTAGCTCTTCATCTATTCTAAACCCTAGTTTTGATCTTTGTGCTAAAGAAATACACTCTCAAAGAGGATTTTATTTGCATCTTACCTTATCCTATTTGTACTTGCTTTAGCTTTTTAAATCTTGTCACCATTACATAAGCTCCTATGAAAATCGTCTCCCCGATATTGAGGTTGATGTGAATGATGCTTCAAGTGAGTGACTAAGTTTGATCAACCTTTTAGTCACATCCAAAAGATAGCACACATAGCTTTGAGTCACATACACCAAGTTAAGAAATCTTGGTACTGTTGCATAGCTGTGTTTAAATACTTGTAGTACAAGAGAACTATATATATTTGAGACTTTCCAAATTAATTGCTTGAAAAGTTTATGTATTTTAATCCAGCAAATCTCTTCTCAAGGGCTATGGCCAACTTATAATCCACAGCGTAAAAAGTGTTTTTCTATGAATAGTAAATTGTTGAAGACACTACAATGTATGCTAATGGGTCTATGGAAACATGATGCTGCATTTCCTATACTTTTCTGCTTTAGAAGCATGAGAATTCATTCCAAACATACTAGAAAAGTATCATAAAAGTAAAGTTCTGATTCCCTTGGTCTCTATCATATCAACAGCCTTTTTCACGTGCCTCGTCCATCCTTTACAGTAGTGTAACCACATATTTCATTTCTTTGACTTGAACGCCAGTGGGACACGTTTTATTTTGAAAGATTACGTCAACACGTTTGTTTTCGTTGACGTCCAGCTTGCCAACATTCTATGTTTGTTCGAGACTCTCATTTTTCTTGTGGTCCTATAATTGGAACTGCACGTTTACTACGGAGCTTATAGATGTAAAAAAATAATTGAAAATGAGCAAATAGCTGAGCATACAATAGGAAACTTAACAGAAGTTGGCACCCACTAACTTCTATGAGGCGGTCATTCCATCTCTTGGACCATTCTATGTGCGTGTGTATATATATTCTGTGTGTGTGAGAGAGAGATAGAGAGGAGAAAACGATTGTTCGTTCTTAATACAATAATTTATTACAAAACTTTCATGGTGTCTGCTTTTTCTACTATAGAAAGTGACTCATCCTCAAAGTTAATTTTTATTATTTAAATTTTTCTTTATGGTTAGAAAGCCTTGAATGGTGAATTATCTACTCCATAGCATGGTTGCAGGAAAAGTAAACCTGAATAAATGTACAACCTTAAGACTAGATTAAAAAAACCCAGAGAATAAGTAAAAACCAGGGGATAATGACCCAAAGATGACCAAGAAGCGTGCGTTGAATATATAAGCAAGGGATGTTCGAGAAAAGCTACATCATACAAGCATCACTTCAACAGATAGAAATTCATATGTTAAATTCATATAAGTGTCACTTCAACAGATAAAAATTCATAAGCATCCTTCGATTGTTTCCTTTTTAAGAGGTTAAACATCTCTTTAGTAGGTTTGTCAGCCTTACCAACCCACCACTCTTTAAAGTATATTTGTAGATTTCTCCTTTGAATTTCTTCCTCCTATCTCAACATGCCTCTAATTTTTCGTAGTCGTCTCTGGTATTGAGAGTTGCCTTTTTTCACTCCCTCCTTAAGATGCTTGAGTCTTCGATAGAGCTTGTCTCTATGCAAGTGACAAACAATTTGGAGAGCCTTCTAGGTCCTGACTAGGATATGATGAGTCTTCATAACTGCAATCCTCCAACTTTTGGCCGGCGAAGGAAGAATTTCAAGCCTCGGTAATCTCTTATTGGATGGAGGGGAAAGAATAACATGTCAAGTTAGCATGAAACCAGGGCATTTTCTTTAGTTTGGCAAACGGCTTGAAGGTGAGAATAATTGGGTAGTGATCTGATATGGTAAGGTTAGTGAGTTGGGAGAGGTAGAGTTGGCCCCACTTATGGATTATGTTCTGCGTAATGTAGCTTCTATCAAGTCTCACATTTGTCAGATCATCCGCTAATTGGAGGTCTCACCAAGAGAAACAAGTCTTATCTTTAATCTCCACAAGATCAAGTTGGAGTTTGATTTTATCCCAGACATTCTTCTGCTGACCGTTTATAATTCTCCCTAAATTTCCCCATCTATCAGTAGGATCCTCCACCATGTTGAAGTCCCCACAAAGCACAATGTTGTGGGAACGAGTGACCAAAGGGCCCCAGGTGGCAATCCTCTGTGACTCCTAGTTGGGAGCATACATGCAGACAATGGTGACATGCAACGGCTCCCCGAAGGAAGCAACAATCCAACAATGATTCTGATCCTCGAGAGTGTTGATGAGTCTATAAAACCAAATGTTGTTAATTCTGATAGCTGCATTGCAAAATTTTTAAAAACTCAACTTTTAGCATCGCTGAAAAAATATCTCATTTCAAAGATTCTAAAAAATTGGATATTTTTTTAGGAAATGGAAAGCTATTGATGTATTTTGGCAATGTAAAGTAAGTGTTGGGGATCTCTAGAGAAGGTTGAACACTTTCAAAAATGATAAACATGGACTCAAAACTTGTCTTTTATAGATCACTCCAATTTATTGCAACTTTTTAAGAATGGATCACTATAAGTTGTGTAAGTGAGATTGTAGAGAACTGGCAAGTTATCAATGGACAACCTTCATACTAATTGAATGCACATTTTTTATTCAAATTTAGAAGGCCTCCACTTTGAAGTAGTAGCCATTGAATTTGGTGCTCACTTTCACACTGAATTAGCAAAGCATATATTTCAACGTTCATGAAAAGAACATAGCTGTAAAGGTAGAATAAGAAATTACAATGAAAAATTAAAATTATTTAGGTTCTATTCTTAGTATTCAATATTCCAAAATATGATTTCATGCCATGTTTCCTTGTTAATCTCATAAAAAAATATGTGATCCGCAATGGTGATTGTGATAAGAATGAAAACAATTGGCATGCATATTTCATTTGACAAAAAGAAGATGGCATCCATGATTGAAATGACGTTTTCAGATGATCCTTATCATTTTATGATATTGGAGATTATATCAAACTACTCATTATTGTATCCATCGATTTTGATTGATGCCCACAAAATAGAAGATTTTTGGTTGGGTCAAAAGATGTGAAACTTTTGGTGGATTTCCATAAATTATTTAGCCTTGTATGTGTAAGCCCTTCTTTGTTATGTCACACATTTTCTACTTGGTAACTTGAACGTGTACACCTTAGATGATTCCCACAAATTCTTTTTGGGTCATATATTTAGGCTTTAGTTTTTTGTTTTTGGTGACTAGAGTCATAATAGTTTATTTTACATGTGTATACCTTGGTTGTTTTCTTCATACCTTGTTTGATTGCTAGCATATTTGTACATCTCTATGGATTACCATAACTTGGTTTGAACCATGTTTAGAAGTAGTTGCTATTTTTGGCATACAAAGTCAAAATAACTTATTTTGTTTGATTGGAAATGATTTGCCTAAGTGAGTTTGAGGTTCATAAGATGTGCTCTATGTTTCAAGGAATGTGTGTAATTTTTTCTTTCATATAATGTATTGTTTTCCTTTGATAAGAATACATTTGATAAGGAATTCTGATCCTGTTCACTACCATAGCATCTTGAGAGGCTATTAACATGAACACAAAACATGATTTATTGTATGTTCTAAATTTTCATTAACCTTTGAACTATCTTTAATATGTGTGTTAAAGGATTTTCTCAAATTCTCTTTGTAGAAGGTGTATGATTTTTTGGAAAATTGTCAAAAAGGGACACTAAAATGTCCTATTTTGGTATCAAAATAGTTTTAAGTAAGGATGAGAAAGGATTCATCAAGCCTATATCAATCTTAGATGCTATCAGGGACATTTGGGAAGGTTGTGAATATGTTAAGGAGTTAAACCAAAGTTTGGTGTTTCTAAAGATTGACTTTGACAAGGCTTATGAAAGACTCGAATGGGAATTCATTTTGCAATCTCTCAAGGACTTTGGATTCAACACAGAATTTTTTAGAATAATTGCCTTGCTCTTTGACAATTCCTTTGCCCACATAAGGATAAATGGGAGCCCTTGAGACCCCATTACACTCAAAAGATATATCATGCAAGGGTTCCCTCTAGCTCATTTTCTTTTTGCTATTATTGTTGAGAGCACGAGTTGTCTTGTTGAAAACTACTTTGAATCCAAGAACATGAGAGGACTTGTGCTTCCTCAAAGTTAGGACCAAATGGTACTCTCAATTTTTGTTGATGGTACTAATGCCTTTAATCATAACGAAACAAAAAATATATCCAATTTTGGGTCATGCCTTGATATCTTCTACTACACCTCTAGTTGCAAATTACCCATGGAGTTATAGTAATGGGTAATTAGTACCATCCAATCTATCCTCAGAAATCAACATATGGAATACATCATTGTTTTCAACCATGGCCACTTACTAAAACACAGTGATACAAAAAAATATTTTTATCTCAAAAAGTTGAGCAAAGCTACCGTGTCACTCTACTAGATCTATAGCAGACTTCGAGGCGCTTGCACTAGCAAATCAAAACCTATATATATGTTTGGCACAAAAGGAAGAAATCACCTTGAGTATGCTAACCAATTTTCATGCGACTCTAAGAATATGATCAGAGGGGTGTTAACAATGCCTTGGATGAAGTGGTAACTTGCTTTGATACCAATTGTTGAAGTTTGAGACTTGCAAAAGAACATGAACAACACAAGGAAGAAGAAGAAGAAGCTTGGAGCATAACATACAATACTAAATGTATTGTTTGAGTTTGAGGTTTGTAGAAGCACACGAACAACACAAGGAAGAAGAAGAAGGTTAGGGTACAGGTGTATATACAAGCCGGGGGAAAAAGACCTCCTAAAGAGGGAAAAAAGTGCCTTGATAATCCTAGTGTGTTCACACACATCACTACCTAAATATATCAACAAATCCCCCCTAGGAGCGCTTCGTGACTAGTGATGTTTATGTTTCATAGCCATACCTTATGGGGTTTTTTACTCTCCCTTTGAGATCTTTTCAGTGTTTGATTGGATGACTCTAGAATGACTTCCAATTGTTTGAACTTTGTCTTGCCCTTGGACTTCAAAGCTTTGAAGTCAATCTGCTCTTCATCTTCTGAGTTTACATCTTTTGATATTTGTGAATCTTCTTGAGTAAGAGCTGGAAAATCACTTTCCAAGTCATTGGGTAGCTTTATTTTCCCGCAATCATCTTCAAACCATGAACTATTTTCATCAAACACCATATCCCTACTAACTATAAGTCCTTTGTTAGTGGGATTGTACAACCTATATCCTTTCTAGTTTTGGTCATTGCCAATGAATATACACTTTTCAGCTTTTGGATCAAGCTTCCCTCTAATCTATGAGGGTATATGTGCATAAATAATGCACCCAAAGATTTTACAATGGTCTAAGGAAGGTCTCCTGCCATTCCATGCTTCATAAGGTGTCATTCCATCCAAGGATTTGGATGGAAATCCTATTAATTAAGTATGTGGTTGTGGAAATAGCCATTGTCAATAAGTATTTTGGAAGTTTCTTTTCATTCAACATTGATCTTGCACCCTCTACTATTATTCTATTCCTCCTCTCTACCACTCCATTCTATTTAGGAGTGTATCTTGTTGTGGCCTCTCTCTTTATACCTCTATCTTGTAAGAATGATTCAAATTCATGTGAGAAATACTCAACACCTCCATCGGATCTGATCCTCTTCAAGCGTCTACCTATTTGGTTCTCAAGCAATGCCAAATACTTCTTGGAATAAGTGAAGATTTCATCTTTATGCTTCATGAGTAAAGAATTGTCCATCTACTATAATCATCTATAAATGAAACATAGTACCTTGATCTTGAGATTGATGGCTTTGTGTTAGGACCCCACAAATCTATGTGCTCAAGCTCCAAGTAATCTTCATACATGTATCCCTTTTTGTTGAATGGTTGTTCATGTGATTTTCCAAATTGGCATGCTCCATATTTATAAATCATGTGTTGCTTGGACACATTTGGAATTCCAAGCAAATTGTAATCCTTGCATATTTGCTTTAGTGTTCTTTCACCTATATGACCTAGCATTTTATGCCATATCTCTAGTTCAGATAGAGTTTGATCTTTGTAATTGAAGAGTGCAATGTTTCTAGTATCTTCAACTTCAAATGTAAAGATTCTTCCAGATTTATTACCTTTTGCAATCCTCTTGAAGCCTTGTTGAGGGTCCTCCACATTGTTGATATATTTAGGTAGTGATGTGTGTGAAAACACTAGGACTGCCGGGGCACTTTTTCCCCTCTTTAGGAGGTTTTTTCCCCCGGCTTGTATATATGCCTATTGCCCTAATGGGCTACTTATCTTTGTACATTCTCTAGTAATACATTCAATATTGTGTGTTTGTGCTCCAAGCTTCTTCTTCCTTGTGTTGTTCGCGTGTTTCCACAGATGTCTAACTCCAACAATTGGTATCAGAGCAGGTCTTCGCTTTATCTAGGGCACCGTCGACACTCCGTTTGCAGTCTCAGATTCGCACGAAATTTGGTGAGCATACTCATGGCATTTCAGAGATCAAAACTGCTTTGCTCTATGGTGCTGAAATCGCGATCTAAGCTCGTTTTGGCCTCCGAACGCACTATCGCAATGCTTGTGCAGGCTATTTCGTCTTTTTGTGCCAAAGGTATATACCTATTTCTATTCGCCAATATAAGCATCTGGAAGTCTGCGACAGGTTTAGTAGAACTCGTCTGGGCAATTCTGTTCAACTTTTTGAGATACAGTCAATTTTCTGCATCAAGGTATTTTAGTCATTGGCCATGGCTGAAAACAGTGATGTATTCCGTATGTTGGCTGTTGAGGATAAGTTGGATGGTACCAACTACCCATTATGGGCTTATATGATGCGACATGTTTTGTTTGCAAAGGATTGTGGAACATTGTGCAGGGTGTTGAAAGACGTCCTGTTACACCTGTAACAACAGGTACTGTGAATACAGGTGCTGGAGCTGATGAAGATGGTGTCGAAGATGATATTGTGCAGATTCCTGTTTGTGTTGCCGTTTCTGCTGTACCTACTGCAGAGCAAATTCGTTGGGATGGCAGAGATGCCCAAGCACATGCATTGATAGCTTTGTCTGTCAAACGTGCCATCATTCCTCATATTCGCTCTTGCAAAATAGCTAGGGATGCTTGGGATACACTTACCACATTGTACCAAGCTAGGAATGAGGCTCGTGTTGCTTACCTCTGAAAACAGTTGGAGAGTGAGCACATGAACGAAGGTGATTCTATGGATAGTTTCCTAACGAAGATCAAAGATTTGAAGGAACAGTTGATTTGTGCTAATGAGGTTATACCAGATAGCTCACTTGTGCAGACTGTTCTGAATGGTCTTCCTGATTCATATGAGAGTTTTGCTTCTACTCTTCGGGATGATGAAAGGCAATCCAAATGCCTTATCATTTGAGGAGTTAGTTTGTGTTCTATTACAGGAAGATCAGTCCAGGCAGAATAGGTCCATTATGCGTGTTGCAGATCAAGCTTTCTAGGCTAGTCAGAAGGGCAAAGGAAAATGGAGCTCTTCTACTAGTAAGCAGAAATCTGCAAATGCTGCACATTCGAAGAACCAGGATAAAGATGAGAAGAAATCAGAAAAGCAGAAATTGTTTTGCAAGTATTGTAAAGGGAATGATCATATCATAAATAACTATCCAAAACTGGCTGCAAAAGAGGCAAAGAAAAAGGAGGTTGGAATGGTTGTTGCAGAAGCCTCTACACCAAAAACAGAGTCTGCTAATCTTGTGCAGGAAGAAGAATGGGCGTTTACTACTGTTTGCAGTTTTGACCCATCTTCTCATGAGCAGTGCATGTCTGTAGTGGACTCAGATGTTTGGTACTTTGAGAGTGGGGCAACCAAACATATTACCTCACAACGCAGTTTCTTCTCTTCACTCGAGCCTGCCCCTATAGGGAATACTGTCACATGCGCCAACAACTCCTCTTATCTTGTTATGGGAGTTGGTAAGATCATTCTGACTATTGTTGATGGTAGTTCTTTCACCTTGTCAGATGCTTTATTTGTGCCAGGGATCAAGAAGAATCTGTTATCAGTTTCTGCATTAGCCAAGATTGGCTTGGTTGTGAAATTTGTTGATGACAGATGTACAATTCATGATCTGTCAAATGGCGATGTTATTATTACTTCTAGCATTTTATGTCGTGGGCTGTATAAGCTCATAGAATATGAAAGATCTGTGAATGATTCGGCATGTGCAGTTCATGATTCTCAGGCTATGTCAGATGCAAATCTTTGGCATGCACGCTTTGGTCAATTGAATTTTGCTAGTTTGCTACGCCTGTAGAAATCTTTGCCCAAGCTTGAGGCACCTGGAAAACATGTATGTGAAAGCTGTATTTTGGGCTAAATGCAGCGTTCCTCCTTTCCAACAGATGGTTCAGTTCGGGCTACGCAGAAATTGCAGCTTGTACATAGTGATGTCTGTGGTCCTATGCAGACACCTTCTTTTGGAAAATATCTTTACTTCGTGACTTTCATTGATGATTTTTCCAGGCATGCATGGGTTATCCATTGAAGGCAAAGTCCAAAGTGTTCATGTGCTTTAAACAGTTTTTGGTTTTGGCTGAAAATCAGTGAGCATGTAAAATGGGCACCCTCCATTTTGATTGAGGGGGAGAATATATGTCTTCTGATTTTAATGCATTTTTGGCTGAACGTGGGATAAAACACCAGTGTACAGTGCCATATACACCTCAACAGAATGGAGTTGCTGAAGGAAAGAACAGGTCACTCATGGAGATGGCGAGGTGCATGGTCGAGAGTCAGGCTTTACCACATAGTTTCTGGCTTGAGGCTGTCATGTGTGCAACATATGTACTGAATAGGTGTCCCACTAAAGCGCTACAGTCTATCACTCCATATGAGGCTTGGCATGACCGCAAGCCATCTGTTGCTCATCTGCGTGTTTTTGGTTGTTTGGCATATGCATTAGTGCCTGAACAACATCGTAGAAAATTGGATGATAAGGCAGTAAAATGTATTTTTGTTGGGTACAGTTCTGGAAGTAAAGGCTATCGTCTGTATCATCCACAGACTAAACACATTCTGGTTAGCCATGATGTTGTTTTTGTGGAAGATGCTATTCAGCCATTGCTTTCATGTACCAAGGAGACATTTGTTAGCTCCAAAGACATGTATGATACTTTGATGCCTCTTTTTACTGGTGGTCAGTCTAGTGCTGGTCCTAATGAGGCAACTTCTCAGCCTTTGCAGGTTTCATGTGATGATGTAGATAATTCTATTTCTGATGCAGATGTACATGATGCACTTATTGATGAGAGAGCTGATATTGAGCATGCAAGAACTATGCCAAAATGGCTGGTACAGACTTTGCGTGACAACAAATTAGATGCAGCTCTGTCATTTCGTACTCGTTCAGGCTCTCATAGTGCCTCTTTTGCATCAAATTGCTATGCTATGGTTGCATCTAGTCTCTGTGATGAGAATGAGCCTATTTTGTTTGATGAAGCACAAAATTCAGAAAATTGGATGGCTGCTATGCAATCTGAATATGATGCTATAATGAAGAATGGTACTTGGTCTTTATGTGACTTGCCTCCTGGCAAGAAGGCCATTGGCACTAAGTGGGTATACAAGCTGAAGCGTAAACCTGATGGTACAGTGGACACGTATAAGGCTAGGCTTGTTGCAAAGGGTTATGCACAGGAAAGAGGCATTGATTTTGATGAGACCTTTGCATCTACATGCCGTATGACTACTGTTCGGAGCATTTGTGCACTTGCAGCCCATCATGGTTGGAATGTACATCAGTTGGACATTAAAACAACATTTCTGAATGGTGACTTGCATGAAGAAGTGTATGTTTTTCAGCCTCGTGGCTTTGTGCAGAAATGGCATGAAAACCAGGTGTGCAGGTTAAAGAAGGCATTATATGGTTTAAAGCAAGCACCACGTGCTTGGTATGAGAAGATACATGCCTATCTGGTTGCACCGTTGACGACATGCGACTCATTGGTCCTATTGAGAAGCATATTGCTGATTTCAAGGCTGATTTGCGTGCCTCATTTGAGATGTCTGATTTGGGGCATTTGCATCACTATTTGGGCATTCAGTTTATGCAAGTTGATGGTGGAATGACTTTGTGTCAAAGGAAATATATTGACACATTATTGCAGCGTTTTGGCCTTGAAGACTGTAAGCCTATTGCCACTCCTATGGAGACACGTTTATGATTGAGTCTTAATGATGTTGGAGATGCATTTGATGCTGTTCTCTATCAGGAGGCTGTTGGATGCTTGATTTATTTATGCATTACTCAGCCAGATATTCAGTTTGCTGTCTCACAGATGAGAAGGTTTATGCATTGCCGAGGAGTCACACATTGGAAGGCGGTTAAGCGCATCTTTCGCTACTTGAGTGGTACTCAGCTACTTGGGTTGTTTTATCCCGAGGGGGGATCACTACCGCCAGATGTGCATGCTTTTTCTGACTTAGATTGGGCTGGTTGCTATGACACTCGTGTGTCCACCAGTGGTTTTTGCTTCATGCTTTGTAGCTCATGTATATCTTCGTTGAGCAAGAAGCAACCTACTATGGCCACTTCCAGTTGTCAGGCTAAGTATAGGGCAGCTTTCACAGCGACTGTTGAGTGTGTGTGGCTCAGACGCCTTATGGCTGATTTGGGTGTTGGCCAATCTTCTGCCACCACCACCTTCACTGACAGTCAGAGCACATTGGCAGTTGCGAGGAACCTTGTGTTCCATGCTCACACTAAGCACATTGAGGTGCATTATCACTATGTCATGGAGAGGTTCTCTGCTGGGGAGATCAGCTTGGCATATGTGCCCACGCAGGAGAACATAGCAAACCTTTTGACGAAGGCTCTGCCTAGAGAGAAGTTTGAAGCTTTCCGCAAAGCTTTGGGCTTACTTCCTTTTGTGGAGTGATTTCCACATAGCTTGGCACTTCCTTATACATGAGTGCTAGCTCCTTGTTCACCGCATCACTCCCAGGGGGATTTGTTGATATATTTAGGTAGTGATGTGTGTTAACACACTAGGATTGTTGGGGCACTTTTTTCCCTCTTTAGGAGTTTTTTTTCCCCCGGCTTGTATATACGCCTATTGCCCTAATGGGCTACTTATCTTTGTACATTCTCTAGTAATACATTTAGTATTGTGTGTTTGTGCTCCAAGCTTCTTCTTCTTCCTTGTGCTGTTCGCGTGCTTCCGCAGACGTCTAACTCCAACACACATAGGCTCCATGCCTTGTGAATCTAACCTGTAAGACCTTCTCAACAATCTGCCCAACATTGATTAGGTTTTTTGTTATGGTTGGCACAAATAATACCTTTCTTAATAGGTTCATGTTACCACCAGATGCTTTAACATTTACAATCTGTTTAATTGAGTGTCTAGTGTCATCACTTGTCCGTAGTTCATGCTTCCCTTTAGGTTCTTCAAGATCAGATAGCAATGCTACATTTCCAGCGACGTGATTGGAGCAACCAGAATCAATATAGAAAAGATGCTCATCACCTTTACCTTGCTTGGATATCATGTTCATGATCAGTAGAGAATCCTCTTAATCCTCTCTATAGTTGTTGTCATATCCTTTACCTCTAAATCCTCTTTGATAGTCATTCTTATAGCCTTGGTTGTAGTTCTGATGGTAATTGCTTCCTCCATTGTTGAATCTGTCTCTGGATTGTCCATAGCCTCCTGTATTGAAGTCTCTTCCTCTCTAATTCTTTGTGTCCTTGAAACACTCATTTGTGGTATGATTGGTCAAACCACATATATTACAAGGTGAAGATATGTATGATATCCCCCTGGCTTGCTTTCCTCCTCTACTCCTTCCTCTAGTACCTCTTCCTCTATTGTGGAGTTCACTTGAGAGGTACTAGCCTCTTCTTCATTCCTTTTACCTTTGACTTTATCCTTACTCTTATTTCTATCTCTCTAAAGGGCAGAAGGCTAACTAAGTCTAGACTTGTTTCCATTTTTGTTGAGCTTTGTCTCATGTGTGAAGAGTTGCCCCATCAATGTGTTGAGGTTAGGTATCTGCATGTCCATATATAGGTCCATTGATGTGGTGAAAGACTCCCACTTATCATCAGCCTTGATGCCATTTATGATTTGCCTTACTATCTACTCCTCTTCTTTCTCTTCTCCAATGCTCCCAAGTTGGTCACCTACATCCTTCATCTTGGTCAGAAAGTCATCTACACTTTGCTTTGGTTGCTTCTTCAAGGTTTTGAACTCCATCAAAAGATGGTTCTTCCTAGCCCTTGGACTTGATGAGAAGTATGAAGAAAGTACTTCCCAAGTCTCTTGGGAGGTCTTGCAATTCCAAATGTGAGGTAATAAGAAATTAGATATTGAGTTAAGTATATAAGACCTGGCTAGAGCATCCTTTGCACACCATGTAGTAAGGCTTTCTTACTCTTCCCTTGTAGGTTGATGTTTGCTTCTGAATATTGGCATTTCCTCATCCCTAGAGATGTATCCATATAAGCTTCTTCCTTGGAGATAAACTTGCATCCTTAGGGACCATGTAGGGTAGTTGCTCTTGTCCAATTTTTCAATGAATGATGCAAATCCATCTCCCATTTTGCTTGTTGTTTCTCTGATACTAGTGTTGGAGGAGATAGTGGATAGATTTGAGAGATGAAGTGGTGCTGCAAAATCCTGCTTCACACAAACCAAGAACAAGTTGTGGAGCCAAAAATCACAAAACACCTATCTACTTTGGAGCATGATCCTCTAATCAATAGATCAAAACAGATGAGTAGAAAGTTCAACTATGAACTAAGACTTGCTATTTTGGTCTCTACACGTCTTCAATAAAATGAATAGTGCTCTCAACCTACTAGCAATTGATTTAATTTCCTTTTGGGAGTATCTAATTAACTTAGATAGCTACCAATGATGAGTTATTTCAATAAAAATAATCAAGTGTACTCTAAGAGTGATGCTAAGCAAGTTCGAAGACTAGCCTGACATTTTTGGGCTCCTACAGTATGCAGACGAGTGAGCAAAGATGTAAAGGTTTCTTGAGATTAAGAAAAGAAATGACAATGAAACTTTTTAATTATGATATAGATAGTATGCTGAATCTAAACCACTTTGAATCACATCAGTTTATCAAGTATGCATTAAGAACAAGCTCTATGAAGTTCACTATTATGAGATAATCATAGTAGAGATGAGAAGTAGAGATGTGATCAATGTATATGTATTAAATCACATACAAATACAATGACATTGGAAATGTATAATTGCACAATGTGAGGGTAATGAAGTGGCTATAGAATGAGCTCACTAATCACACAAATCCCTCTTAAAATGATCGTGGAATTGGGCCTCATTACACGTGCGATTTTGACCCACTTTTATAGCTTGAAGTTGGAGCCATTCTTTAATTCAAATTCAAGTTCTCACCATAAAGAGAATCCTAAACTATAAGACTTAATTTCTCATCAATCAAATACTAAGTAATTCGAGATTTGATTCCTCCTAACTCCACGTGAGAGTAGTGCAATTAACATATGCACTTTTACAAGGATAAAAGTAAATTGACTTTTTACAAGGGAATAGTCATGTGTGACTATATGAGATAAATGCTAATTTTCCAAGTATGTAGGCTTGGATTCATTTGCACCAACATATGTGCAACAAAGAAAATGGAGGGCATCTTGATAATCAAAAGAAACCTTTAATTTCATGACTCTCTTAGCAAGAAGTGGTTTGTAAATTGGACATGGATCATGTGGGAATTGAAGTTTAATGATGTCAATTTCAAAGCTTAACACTAGTGTTGTACATAAACAGGACACTTTAGTGTCCTTTTTCCTAATAAATAAAAAAAATCACACAAACTAATCAAATAAAATTATGAAAAAACCTTAAAGCCCAATAAAGACCTATACCTAGATGCTCTATAAAAAATATATATTTTAAAAAATAACCTTTTTTGATAACTTAAAATATTGAAATGATTGAATATGGTTGAGAAAACTTGTTTTTCTGTAAAGTTATATATGGAAAGAAAGAAATATCTCCATAAAAAGAATTTTCCTCCTATTGGAATCATTTTTATAATGTTAATTTATTGTCATATAATCATATAAGACAAGTCTTGGGAACTAGAAAAATCATTTTTATAATAAAAAAATTAGTATAATATAGGGTGCTCATTATATAGTTATACACTTTAGCAGCCTTCTATATGATATTGATTCATAAAAACACTAAAATGGTTTGTGTTTTATTTCAAAAACCATCAAATAGTAGCATAAAGATATGCTACATGTCTTTGAACCAATAATTTTGTGTGTATCTCACATACCACTAAAAATCTCAATATTTTAGTGAATGGCCATATTCCTTTCTATCGAGAATAAAAATTCATCCTAAAAAATTAGGTTGCTCAATGATATAAGGTATATATTATGAATCAAAATAATTCTATAAACATTATAAACTATTTTATATAGAAACAACTAGCATGTTAACTTTAATCATGTAGCATATGCAATATTTCCTCATAAAATGACCTTTTCTTAGCGTAGAAAAACAGTGGTATTGTTTAACTTGAAGAAACGACATAGAAATTTGACTCCTAAGGTTGTCAAAAAAATATTTCTAGTTGTAACAATATCAAATAGTATTTTTATGATAAAAAATGATGCATGTTCATACCATTACTTTGCAAAATAATTCATAGATGATAAGACTGTCATATCACAAATGAGATTCATTTTATGCCATAAACCTAGTGAAATTCATTACAAATCTCTAATTATGGATAGAAACATGTTTACATATATAGAATAAAAGATTTTATTGTATTTAGACCAATGAAAATTACTAGATCATGATTTTAATAAAAAATAACCACCAACTTACATCACTGTAATTTCTGTGCTAGTATTGAAATTAGCATCATAAAATTAGTGAATAAATATATTTTTATATCCTTTAATAAAAGTTATATTTTTCTCAGAATATTCAACCCTTATGCCAACCTGTTGCATAGTTACATTTATAAATGGTTCCTTCTAGTAATCTAGAAAATTTCATCAAACATTGTCTCTTTTTCAGGACACTAAAGTGTCCAAGTACAACACTAGTGTTAAAAGATTTTTAGTGCTTCCACTTGGTGCAAGCGTTGCATGAGAGGTGGGAAGATTGGGGTCACCTTTTCTTCTCTTGCCATGAAGGTCTAGAAGTAAAAATACATGATCAAAATTGACAAGGAATCCAAAGAGTGGTCTATTGAGAAATCTTTAGGATGCTTAAGTAGAAGGATCCATGATTGTAAGAGGTTTGCCCATTTTAGACACAACAAGGTATTCATTTTTGAAAACATCAAGCTTAAGAGAAAGTGGTTTCCCCACAAACAGGTTAGAGTGGAATACGTGGAAGTGTGTGATCAACTTCGACAAGCCTCCCAAAGAGTGGAAAATTGAGAAATCCTTTGTCTCTCTGGGTACAAGGGCCCATGATTGAAAGAATTCCCCGTCCTTTTAAGTAGAACAAGGTGTTCATTGTCAAAAAAAGAAAGTTGAAGAGCTAGTGGGCCCCCCATGAAAGAGCCAAAAAGGCTATTAGATTGTAGTTGTCTTCAACTTTCTTGTATTTCTTTCCTTGTTTATAATTTAAAGAATGTTTTAAGGAAAATAATAATTACAAGTTCTAAATGCAATCACCTATATCTTTTATCCCCATTCACATTAGAAACCTACCAATATGTGAGTGCAAGAAACAATAGGAATGTAGGAGATTGATTTAACAATATAGTAAACACTTTCGAAGATGGCTCAAGAGTATTAAATTTTGTAGCTAAGATAATGCCCATTGTATCTTAGTTTAGGAATAACGATGATCTTCTATGGGACATGATACAAGATGTTACACAAAATAAAAAATGTATAACATGTTTTGTATTTTGGAACTCGGAAAGCATACTAATTGAGAGTTTTTTTCTCAAAACGTTTTAGGACAACATACGCGAATACATTTCATACCATATTATGCTTTTTTGAGCACTTGAGTCATGTAATATCTTCAAGCAAGTCTCTACCACAAGCTTAGATGTATTAAGACTATTTTTTATTAGTTTTCCATGCTATAATAAGAAGGGACAAGTCGTGATCTTGTTGAAAGTCCAAGAGATTCATATGTGTATCTCTCCACTATTGTAGTTTTGTACATAGAGATTGCAATGCCTTTATCTCCCTCACTATATATATATATATATATATATATATATATATATATATATATATATATATATATATATATATATATATATATATATATATATATATATATATATATATATATATATATATATATATATATGCATTACAGGTTTGATGGCTCATTGGAAAGCTCTTAGTTTTTACATTTATCATAGTAATTTTCATATTCATTAGACTTGTGAAGTGAGAGCAGTACTCTCTAGAAGTACTGTGTGTTCTCGGGTTTACCTCTGTTGAAGGTCTCCATTAAATCTAAAAATTGGAGACGTCATATCTCCTTGTGCACTTATCCGATTTGACTATTCTTTAGTGCATAGGGAAGCTCTTTGTGTCTAGTATATGTTATTAAAACATTTAAGAAAAGAAAACTCTAAATGAGTAGAGAACAAAAAGCTCTACAAGCATGAATAGTTTTCTATACATAAGTTTGTAAGAAGGTCAACTAGCTCCTAGGGGGTTCCAATTACTTCTAGCTATATTCTAGAGGTTAATAGACTCAACATTGCTATCAGATCAAGGAATTGAAGCTTGCAGAATGTTTTAATACCTTGATGAAGAATTTGAAGCTATTGGAGTAGAGGTTCATTATCAACACTACACGATGGTAGAAAGAGATACCAAGGAACCATCTTAAGCAATATCCAAGCAAAGAAAGGTGCATAAAATGCATTATAAAGGTAAATTTCATACTTCTTATCACAAATATCCAAAATGAGGGTTTAAGGAGGAATCTTAGTATTTACACAATGGGCAATCAACCTGCACAAATAGAGAAGCTTGATAAGAACAACCATCAAGCATGGCTATTTAGAATCACAAATTACTTGCAAGGTAGGAAGTTGAAAATTTAGTGAAGATGGAGATGGAGTAAGAGAACGATGGAGGTGAGAATGGCTAAGAAACATATAAAAAGTAAAAAATATTACAAAAGCAAACTACTTACCTACACTCCAATGTCTTTACTCTACTCTCTTACATCACACACTCATCATCAAGTAGTGGACCCTAGCAACCATCCCAAAATTTTGTTTCACTCATAGAACAATGTTGAGTATCAACGTCAATGGAGGTCCACCTCATAATTTTCAATCTTCGGAGCCATGAGGGTGATGTAAAGATTGTAACAAGTGATATGCATAGATGCAAAGGCAAGAAGCACACATGATACATAAACATACACACAAAAGGTAGAAAAGATACAGAGGAACAATGCATGATTCTATTTATCTAAAGTCTATACAATCTATATCATACAAACTATTCTCCAAAAAGTGAACCCCGAAAAATGAGGTCTCCTGCTCCTTTTATATCTTTTAAGTGAGTTTTGGACGGTTTCAAACTAGTGTTTGGCATAGATAAATTTACATTCTAAAGCTAATTTCAAGGTTCAAACAAACTCCAAAAATATGAAATTCAAAATGTAGCTTCTTCCTAAGTCTCTAAGCTTGAAAAATTTCCCACTTGTACAATAGTTGGTATGATATGGATTTACCTTGAATATAAACAATATACCTTGTTTTTACCTTTAGCAATCAACCTCCATTGCTTTGGATTCAAAATGAAGCAGCCTACATGATTAAATCTTACTTTCAAAGCTTTTTCTACCATTTAACCAACCAACATCAAATTCTTAGTGGTCGTTGGCACATAGAGTACATCCTTCAAGCAATTTATCTTGCACTTATCCTTCATAACAATATCTCTGACCTACATAATCATATGTGTTTTATCATCTCTTAATTCAACATGAACTTTAGATGAAGGATTATGCATATTTGAAAACCATGATGCATTGTGAGACATATGGTTAGAGCAACAAATATCTACATACCATACATCGCTATTGCAATTCATCTTAGTTTCTACATTCATCATAAGCAGAGAATCATAATAATGACTTTTACCTTCAACTGCATAATTTCCTTGTTGTTTAGCTCTTCTCGAATAGCCTCCTCTTTGATTAACACCTTGATTATTGTCATTTTGATAGCAATCTTTGGCATAGTGTCCATATCTTTTTCATATGTAGAAATTGTTGTTATCTTCACATTGTCTTTGATTGTAGTTATAGTAGCCTCTCTTACCTCTAGCGCTTGATCTTCCTCTTCCTCTTGTGTTGAAGGAGCCACTTCAAGTCCCTTGATCATCGCTCCTTCTTCCTCAACCTCTATTTGAATCTCTTCTACCTTTGCTTCCTCCTTCTAATGATCCTGCATAAAGAGCCCGTCTTTGAGATCATTTTTTTTAATACAACCATTTAGATTCATCACCTCTCTGACCATGAGAGAAACACGTTGATCAAAATATGATAATTCTACTCTGACATAAATAAAGGTAATGAATGGTTCCCATCTCGCATCGTCATTGAGTCATTGAGAGTATGTGCAACCAAGTCCTCATCCTCCACACAAGTTTGAATTGATTTTAGTTGATCTTCAATATCTTTAACTTTCAACAAGTAATCATTAACTGATGAGCTTCTATCTTTCCTTATGTTGTTCAACTCATTTTTGAGTTGATTCTTCCTTTCTCTTGTACTTGTAGCATACAAACTTTCCAATGCAATCCAAACATTCCTACTTGTGTCTAGATCCTATATGTGCTCTAAAATTGAATCTTGAATATTTTTTGATAAAATGAATATAACCCTTTTGTCTCTTGCATTCCAAAATCTAAATTCCCTCAATTGTTGTTGTTTGGATCCTCTAGAAATATAGTTTTGATATATGTGCTATCAATCAAACCATACAACTCTCGACCAAATAATCACATTCCCATTGCTCATCCCTCATTAGCTCATGTGCAAGAGAGAGAGAGAGAGGAAGTGTGAAAGTACATTCTTGTTTCATGTGTTGTTTACTCTTTTTGTGAAGATTAAGGTCCACCATCAACACTAGCAACAAACACAAGGATGATAGATCAGTACACACATCTGGAGGCAATACGCTCAAGCTCTCATGATAGGCCAAAAAGTGCCCATTTTTGGAAATGCATCTACAAAAGATGATGGAGTTCCCCAAATCCCACCCACTATGCTACATGAAGTTCCAAAATTATAAGTTTTTTGCTTTCTCATGATAGGTAAAAGCCATCACACACAAGTTCTACTATGATAGTCCCGATTTTTTTGTGACAAAACCATCTATAGTGACATGTTGGCCCTGAAGAAGAACCTTTATCATGATAGAACCATCTATCTCAACAGATTAAGAACCCTGATAGAGACCATCTATCCTGACGAGGCACCTCTATGTCATAAGATTGACCCGACGGAGCAATAGTCTATCGTGATAGATCCATTTCTATTATGATATATTGCTCTATCTTCATGGATCCCCCTCTATCATGATAGAATGCCTTATCACAAAAAACACCCCGAATAGACTCCATAAATTGTGATAGAGACCCTTTTTTACGATAGATCCTCATCTATCATGGTATAACACTCTATCAAGAAAAGCGGGACTTACTATAGACCTAGTCTCATGGAAAAACCCAACTATAATGAAAAATCAAAGTGGATACAACCCCTGTATCATGATAGACCCTAACTATTAGGAGGCATCACTCTTTTGCGAGAGACCACCTCTCTCATGACAAAGAGGTCTATCCTAACAGATAGATAGATATAAGAATTTTTTCAATGAAAAAGTTTAAATTTTGCCTCAAGTTTGATGTTCTTTTTGGTGGATTCTAAAGCTCTACTTTATATTCAGGGCCTTCAAATGTTTTCAAGGTTCATATTGCGATGCTTCTATATTCAAGCAAGCTTGGGACATCATCCTTAGCCTATGAGAAAATATGAGAGCATGTGACTTAAGGTCAAAAAATACTAAACAACCTTGGTGGATTCTATCCTAGGATAAGATTTTTTAGTTTGCGATAGGAACAAAAAATTGTAGGAGTTATTAAGGGACATTAAGTTCAAGATCTATATACATAATTGTGATTACAAAAAACCATAACGAAATAATGCGAACAAATGAAATGAAATGATAAATTTGAGAGGAATGAAAACTTTATGTCCACCAATCCTGTGTTTCAATGAAAACTCTAATTAATTGAAACTCTTTTGAAATTAACTTACATATTTCAATTTGTGTTTTAAGTTTACTTTTCATTCAAGTAAAGAATACTAATGATATTTATTCATGTATGTAATTTCCAATGTACGATATTGATTACCTTCCATCACACCATTCAGAGTTGCTAGTAAGACCTCATTTATCAGAAGCATTTATGAGGAGGCTACGCAAAAGTGATCATATAGAATATGCAAGATCGAAAGAACTATATTAAAAAGAAGATAAACTACGTCAAGATTTTTTCAATAATGATGACAATGATGCATGGTAGATTTTATTGGGGATTGGTATCAAAATGACAATTAAAGCATTGATATTTATAAAACTGAGAAATATCTTCGAGATGAATGTCTAAAGCATATATATGAAGGAAGTCGCTTGACATGATTAAGTGCCATCTTACTTATTCTTGATGTTCAAAATCCTTTTGGATGGAGTAAGGTATGTGTGTTAACACTGTTATGGTATTTTTCTTCTATCTATTTATATATAAAAACACATACATGTACACATAAATACACACATATACAAACACATATACATGCATACACACATACCCATACATAGACATACACATACACATTCTATATACACATACATATACACACATACAATGTCTTACATGAAGACATGAACCATTTCTCCACGTTAGTAGCTATGAAAGTAAGGCCAAAGTGATAAAAGCTAGGACTAGAACTTGCATCCAATAAACACAGTCTGTTCACCCATCGTGCAAATGGAAATGTAGTGAAACCCAATACGAGTTTACATTGTCTAGATTTTATACTCAAGAAATGATAGGTAGCGGATGGTTGAAAATCCTCAACCATACACACATGAATATTCATGCATATGCATGCATGCATACACACATATACATACACACATGTACAAACACACATACATACACACATGCATATGCATACATACATACACTCACACACCTATACACACACACCCTCACATATATATTACATACACAGATGTATATTCATGCATATGCATGCATGCATACACACATGTACACACAAATATACATATACACATGCATATGCATACATACATACACACATATACATACACATAAGAGTAAATATATATAACTAATTATTAAAAAAAATAGGTTTTTATATTTTTTAGGGATTATATATATATATATATATATATATATATATATATATATATATATATATATATATATATATATATATATATATATATATATATATATATATATATATAGATATAGATATATATATATATATATATAAAATTAAATATATAAAACTATGATTTTAGGGTTTTTACATACAAATGCATACACATACAAGCACATATATAAAAATATATAAGAATTTAGGAGTTTCGAATGAAATTAAATATATATAGCTAAATATAAAAAAAATAAAGTTTTAGGATTAATATTAAGATATATAATCATATATATATATAAATTAAGGGAAGAATTAGAACATGTAAATATTGTATTAAATGTATGTGAAAATTAGGGAAACGTTAGAATATGAAAAATAAATATAATTAAATATGTAAAAAATAGACCTTTAGGACTTTTACGGTTTATATATATATATATATATATATATATATATATATATATATATATATATATATATATATATATATATATATATATATATATATATATATATATATATATATATATATATATATATATATATATATATATGTAATATGATTTTAGGGTTTTCATTAAAGTAAATATATATAATTAAATATTAATAAATTAAAGTTTTAGGATTAATATTAATATATATAATCAAATATATGTAAAAATTACGAAAAAAGTAGAGTATGTAAATATTCTAATTAAATATATGTAAACATTAGGAAAACATAAGAATATGTAAAAAATATATAATTAAATATGTAAAAAATAGGTCTTTAGGATTTTTTGGGTTTTGACATATATAATCAAATATATAAAAAATAGAATTATATGTTTAATAAACAATCAGGGTTTTGGAATTGGAATTAGAATATATTATTAAATGTATCATATATTAAGTGTCCTAACATCTGCACATACTATCTGATGGCATATTTGAATCTGAAGGAGAGAATGGCATGTCATTGCACTTAGTGCAACTATCAGTTTTTTTGAAATGATGGATTTTTACTGCACATGTTATTGAATATGGATCCTTTGATAAACGTCGACTAGAAAACCTATGCTACCATTCACATGGTTCCCCTGGTGAGTAGGGTAACCCAAACGACATTGCACCATCTACCTCTCATGGACAGAAGAGAATGAAGAGAGAGGTAGAAGTACAAGGTACTTGTAGCACTACATAGAATGAACACATGGAAGAAATGCTCAAGACATTTTATGCACAAAGTAGAGCCATCCTTCTTGAGATTTGTCTACTTTGTGTTTTATGTGAGATGGTTCAAAGTAGTCACCTCTGGTAGAAATGTAATACTCAGGTGGGATAAGAGTGGTCAACTTCACGTAGACTCCACAAAAATATGAAAAAATGAAAGAGATACATTTGTACTTCCCGAACACTTGAGGAGGTTGTCTTTATGCTAAATTGAAAGAACTAGAGTGGCTTTTTGTGTTACAACTCTCTCCACATAGAAGAAAAAATTGTGAGGACATAGACATAGAAGAAGTCCATCCCTAGTGGACTCTATTGAGGTGCATTCAGTAGTCCAAGAGGAAGAGATCACTGTTCGAGATGAAGAGGTCTTTGAAGAAGATGAGGTACAAGATGAAGTAATAGATGATATGTTGTACAAGGAAGATGATCAAGAAGGGACAACCAAACCAAGAGATCTAGAAGTCACCAATGTAGAGATAGATATCCTCTGCATGTCAGATCTCCAAGAGGATGCTAGAATAGAGGATTTATGAAGCAAACTCTTGTATGTACTAATTTGTGTTTGTTTCTTTCGCTACGTTTTTTTGTACACTATTATTTTTCTATATTACCATTATTATCATATTTTAACTATTTGCATTTTTTTGTTGTAGAGCACGATGGGAGAGAATCCACCAGACACTCCGTAGTACTCTATGATAGAGGATCAATTTATGGAGTTTATATCTCAAGAACCTCCTATGGCTAGAGCATCAAAGTATTTGATCTGGCATGACTACTCCCCTCGCAGGTATTCCCTTTGGTGGAACTACTCCCGTCGAAGGTACTTCTGGCTTTACAACTCCACCGTGACCACCCTCTCAGCGATCCCTTAGTGGCTCTAGTAATTGACATATGCATTTGATACCATAGCACGATACAGGTGCCAACCCATCTCGTTTGTTTTGTCCATCCTGTCGATCGACTTCATGCTTAGGAGGAGCAAGTTTCAGAGGTGGATCTACAATTGGCTCTAGAGTGTTGAGAGTGATGGATGGATGCACTCAGGAAATCAGTTGGTGCTGCAAAACCTGCTTCACACCTGCCCTCTTTTTCTTTCAGATATGCTTAGTACACTTTCTTAGCTTCCAAATGACACAAAGAAACCATATATGTACTTTGGAAATGGTTTGAGTAAAGATCAAACCAAAACAGATAACTTGGTACTTCAAAATCAAGAAAAAACTTTCTATTCCTGTAGTGATACCTGCTCAGACTTTTACTCAGTGTGTCCAGCACACTTAAAATTGGAACAATTCCTTTTCAGAGTATCAATATACCTTAGTAAGCTACCAATCACAAGTGGAATCACTTCAATTGATAAACTATGCACTGAGAAATAAGTTTAGCAAAATTATAATCACCCCCGACTTTTTAGGAACTCTGCAGACACAGACCAGTGTGCACTTCGAAGTGGATTTCTCCCAAATGGCTGAATGACATGCTTTGAGATTTTGTATGCTTGTAGTAGACTTTGAGCTGGTTCCAATGAGCTATAGATCACTTGATTTGGTTCAGTAGATCCAGAGATATGCTTCTTTGAAGTTCACAATCTTGGAGTAGAGCACTCAGACAAAACAGAGATGATGAATGTATACTTCTATTGATATATGTGTTTGTACAATCTCATTAGCTTGACAAGCATAGATAAATGAGGTATTGTGGTGTTGGCTATGGATTAACCTTCACACACAATGAGTTACAATAAAGATATGCCTCGGGGAGTGAGCTAGAGTGTCTATCTATCCCGCGACTTTTTTCTTCATCTTTTATAGAAGTTTTGAGATCATTTGAATTTGAATTTCAAACTTAGGCTCCCTTGAATCTCTTCTCTAAAAGTAAGGAGATATTCTCTCTATCTCAACATTCAAATTTCCACGACTAATGAGGTAGGTGGATGACTTTAAGTGGTTACAAACAAATGACAAGTCACTTAGACTTTTACAAGGGGTAAAGAGGTAAGAACATATAAGCATATGTTCATGTGAGCCTTGTTTTAAGTGAAGCCTTGATAATCCTTTATCCATGCTAATCTTCAATGAGTCCAAGGTTCCAAGCCAATGTGTGTAGGCTTGTCTAGCACCAACAGCTCCCCCTCAAGCCAAACACTTTGGCTTAAGTCTTCTTCTTCATTCTTCAATTACTTCCTGCAATCCAATCATAGATTTGAATCTGCATAACTTGTTTCCATCCAATGCCTTTGTAAGTAAATCTGCACATTGCATATTAGTAGATACATATGTCAATTGTATATCTTTACTTAGCAATTTCTCTCTCACATAGTGGTAATGAACCTCTATGTGTTTTGTTCTGGCATGATAAATTGGATTTGCTGCAAGGTGAAGAGAGCTAGTGTTGTCTCCAAAGATAATAGGTGGTCTTGTGAATAGACCTAACTCTGTATATAGAAGCTTCAACCAGATAGCTTCTTGAGTTGCATTGGCTAGCCCTCTATACTCTGCTTCAGTGGATGACAATGCCACTGTAGGTTGCTTCTTGGCTGACCAAGAAATAGGCTTATCTCCTGCAAAACAAATATAACCTGAGGTGCTTCTCCTATCATCCTTGCATCCTGCCCAATCTGCATCTGAGTAAACTTTAATGTCAATATCTGATGTATAAGGAAAATACAAACCATGACTTTGTGTTCCCTTCAAATACTTCAAGATTTTCTTTGCTGCCTCTAGGTGAGGTACCCTTGGTTTGTGCATGAATTGAGTAAGCACACTTACTCCATATGCTATGTCAATTCTTGTCAAGGTAGCATAGTTTAAGCTACCCACCATACTTTGGTATCCTGTAATGTCTTTGATCTCTTCTCCTTCATGAGCACTTAGCTTTTGGTTAACCTCCATTGGAGTAGTTGATACCTTGGCATCCTGCAAACCAAACTTCTTGACCATATCCTGTACATACTTCTTTTGAGTGATGTAGATACCTGAGTTTGTGTAGATCAATTCAAGACCTAGGAAATATTTTAGTAATCCAAGATCACTAATCTTGAATTCTTTCATCATCTGTCCTTTGATGTGTCTAATCCCATTGACATCATTACCTGTAATGATGATGTCATCAACATAAACACATAAGTAGATTACCTCTGTACTACTTCTCTTTATGAATAGAGAAGTGTCTGCTTTGCTCATCACAAATCCTTGGTCTAGAAGGTAGGTGGTCAATCTGTAGTTCCATGCTCTAGGTGCCTGCTTCAAACCATACAGAGCCTTCTTTAATTTACAAACATAATGTACCTTTTTTGGATCTTCATAGCCAGGTGGTTGTGACATGTAGACTTCTTCAGATATCCATCCATTCAAGAATGCATTCTTCACATCCAATTGGTACATGTTCCAATTCTTGGATGCAGCTACACTCACCAAAACTCTGATAGTTGGCATCTTGGCCACAGGAGAAAATGTCTCCTCATAATCAATGCCTTGGGTTTGTGCAAAACCCTTGGCTACTAACCTAGCTTTGTACCTGTTAATTGTTCCATCTGAATTCTTCTTCAACTTGTAGATCCATCTGGATCCTATTACCTTCATAGAATCCTTCTTGGGTATCAAGTCCCAAGTATCACTCTCTTTGAGAGCTTCTATCTCCTCATCCATGGCTTCTCTCCATTCTGGCTTTGTAATTGCTTCTTCATAGGTACCTGGTTCTTCATTCAACAAGTCTTTTGCAAGATATACAGAATGTTTAGTTACAAGTGATGTGTCATACCCAAATCTGATAGGCTTCTTCTTCTCTCTCTGAGATCTCCTCATTGCTTGAGTGGAAGTTTCTGGCTTATCCTCTAATTGCTTCATCTTCATCTTTCCTTTGGATTTCCAAGCTTTGAACTCTTCAAGGTTTATTGTATCATCATCTGAGCTTGAATCTTCTTGCTGAGTTGGCTCTTCCTTGGTAAGCTTTGGAAAATCTTCCTCCATGTCATAGGGTAGACTCACTTTCCTGCATTCATTCTCATACCAAGAGTCATTCTCATCAAATATGACATCTCTGCTTACCTTGAACCCTTTGTTTGTGGGGTTGTAGAATCTGTATCCCTTTTGGTTCAAATCATAACCAATGAAGATACATTTTTCAGCCTTTGGATCTAGCTTTCCTCTTACCTGTGAGGGAATATGCACATATGCAACACAACCAAAGATTTTGCAATGATCCAGAGAGGGTCTCTTACCATGCCATGCTTCATATGGTGTCATGCCATCAAGTGATTTGGATGGCAACCTATTGATGAGATAAGTGGCTGTGGATACACTCTCTGCCCATAGGTAATTTGGCAACTTTTTCTCATTAAGCATAGACCTAGCTGTTTCCACTATAAGTCTATTCCTTCTTTCTGCTACCCCATTTTGTTCTGGTGAGTACCTTGTAGTGATCTCCCTTTTGATGCCTCTTTCCTGCAAGAAATCTTCAAACTCATTGGAGAATTACTCTCCTCCACCATCTGATCTTAGCCTCTTCAAGCTTCTACCTGTTTGATTCTCCACAAGTGCAAGATACCTCTTGAAACAATTAAACACTTCATCTTTATGCTTCATAAAGTATAAAATTGTCCACCTGCTATAGTCATCAATAAAGGACACATAATATCTTGAACCAGAAATGGAAGGGTCCTTGCTAGGTCCCCAAACATCTGTGTGTACCAAGTCTAGGTAGTCTTCATGCATGAAACCTTTCCTTGAGTAGGGTAATCTGTGAGACTTACCAAATTGACATGATCCACATTTGTAAATCATGTGTTGCTTGGATACATTAGGTATCCCAAGCACACATTGATCCCTGCACATTTGCTTAAGAGTTCTTTCTCCTATGTGCCCTAATCTCTTATGCCATATCTCTAACTCTGAAAGTGTCTGATCCTTGTAATTATACAAAGCAATGTTTTTTGTATCTTCTAGCTCAAATGTAAATAATCTACCTGATTTCTCCCCTTTGGCTATCCTTCTGAATCCTTGTTTTGGGTCCTCCACATATGCTCCATGTTGTGTGAATCTGACCTGCAAACCTTTCTCCACAATCTGACCAACACTCATTAAATTCTTAGTTATTGTTGGTACATAGAGTACTCTGCTTAGTAGGTTCTGATTACCATCACATGTCTTCACATTTCCAATTTTGACAACAGAGTGTTTAGTGTCATCACCTGTTTGTACCTGATGTTTGCCCTTGGGCTCTTCCAAATCAGAAAGTAGTGCCACATTGCCAGCTACATGGTTAGAACATCCTGAGTCAATGTAAAATAAATGATCATCATTTGTACCTATCTTGGAGGTCATGTTCATGATCAATAAGGAGTCATCCTGCTCCTTTGTGTAGTTGTTGTAGTCTCTTCTATTTCTGAATCCACCTTGGTAGCTTCCATTGTGGTTGTTGTTGTAGTTGTTGTTGTATTGGTTGTTGTACCCATTGTAGCTTTGATGTTGGTTGAATCTGCCTCTTCCTTGAGAGTATCCACCTCTTGAGTAGCCTCTTCCTCTTTGATTTTTGTAGTTCTTGTAGCATTCATCTGTGGTATGATTGGACAATCCACAGATGTTGCAAGGTGATGAGTTGTAGGGTCTCCCCCTACCTGACTTACCTCCTCTGCCTCTTCCTCTAGATGACCTACCTCTCCCTGCATAATTAGCTTGAGAGGTAGAGCCCTCTTCATCCTGTTTCTTCTTGCCTTTATCTTTAACTTTCTTATCAGTATAGAGAGCAGAGGGGTTATTACCTTTTGATTGATCTCCAGCTTTGGTGAACTTTGCTTCATGTGTAAATAGTTGGCCCATGAGTGTTGTGAGATCAGGGGTATGCATGTCCATGTAGAGGTCCATTGCAGTGGTGAAACTTTCCCACTTATCATCTGCCTTGAGTCGATTTGTCACTTGCCTGACTATTTGCTCTTCTTCAATTTCCTCTTCAATGCTTGCTAGTTGGTCTGCCACATCTTTGATCTTTGTCACATACTCTGAGACTGATTGCTTGGGCTGCTTCCTAAGGGTTGTGAACTCAATCCATAATTGGTTCTTCCTAGCCCTTGTGTTGGAAGAAAAGTAATTTGACAAGGTTTCGCAAGTCTCTTGGGAAGTCTTACAATTCCTTACATGAGGTAAAAGAAATTCAGATATAGAGTTTAAGAGATAAGACCTTGCCAAAGCATCCTTTGCACACCATTGGTTGAGTCTTTCATGTTCATCCTTTGTAGGTAGTCCTCTAGTCTTGAATGAGGGCAACTCCTCATCTCCTGATATGTATCCAAATAGACTTCTCCCTTGTAGATAGGTCTTCATTCTTAATGACCAAGCTTGATAATTGTTTCTGTCCAATTTGTCAATGAAGGAAGGGAAACCATCACCCATATTTACCTTCTTTGCTCTGATACCACTGTTGAGAGTGATGGATGGATGCACTCAGGAAATCAGTTGGTGCTGCAAAACCTGCTTCACACCTGCCCTCTTTTTCTTTCAGATATGCTTAGTACACTTGCTTAGCTTCCAAATGACACAAAGAAACCATATATGTACTTTGGAAATGGTTTGAGTAAAGATCAAACCAAAACAGATAACTTGGTACTTCAAAATCAAGAAAAAACTTTCTATTCCTGTAGTGATACCTGCTCAGACTTTTACTCAGTGTGTCCAGCACACTTAAAATTGGAACAATTCCTTTTGGGAGTATCAATATACCTTAGTAAGCTACCAATCACAAGTGGAATCACTTCAATTGATAAACTATGCACTGAGAAATAAGTTTAGCAAAATTATAATCACCCCCGACTTTTTAGGAACTCTGCAGACACATACCAGTGTGCACTTCGAAGTGGATTTCTCCCAAATGGCTGAATGAAACGCTTTGAGATTTTGTATGCTTGTAGTAGACTTTGAGCTGGTTCCAATGAGCTATAGATCACTTGATTTGGTTCAGTAGATCCAGAGATATGCTTCTTTTGAAGTTGACAGACTTGGAGTAGAGCACTCAGACAAAACAGAGATGATGAATATATACTTCTATTGATATATGTGTTTGTACAATCTCATTAGCTTGACAAGCATAGCTAAATGAGGTATTGTGGTGTTGGCTATGGAGTAACCTTCACACACAATGAGTTACAATAAAGATATGCCTCGGGGAGTGAGCTAGAGTGTCTATCTATCCCGCGACTTTTTTCTTCATCTTTTATAGAAGTTTTGAGATCATTTGAATTTGAATTTCAAACTTAGGCTCCCTTGAATCTCTCCTCTAAAAGTAAGGAGATATTCTCTCTATCTCAACATTCAAATTTCCACGACTAATGAGGTAGGTGGATGACTTTAAGTGGTTACAAACAAATGACAAGTCACTTAGACTTTTACAAGGGGTAAAGAGGTAAGAACATATAAGCATATGTTCATGTGAGCCTTGTTTTAAGTGAAGCCTTGATAATCCTTTATCCATGCTAATCTTCAATGAGTCCAAGGTTCCAAGCCAATGTGTGTAGGCTTGTCTAGCACCAACATAGAGGAGACGGATGTTGTGGAGGTAGTGTGATAGACATTGTGTCTCCCACTTCTACTCACTAGGTTGCATTATTCATTATTCGACAATTCATTTATTCATGAATAATTACAAAATTTTGTGGTCAGCTCTTATGGTTCGACCGAATTATTCGGTGATACGTCAGCTTATTAGGTCATGCCTGAATATTTTTTACACAAGAATTTGATAGTTTTTTTATTGAAAGCGCTTTCAATCAAACTTTTTTTGATTAAACACTTTTTCGATTGAAAAGCTTTCAATCGAAAAATATTTCAATCGAAATAAATTGGATCGAATAATATTTTATAAAAGAGTAGAATTATACTCATTTTTTCATAAAAGCTACTTTCTTCTTTATGAACTTAAAGTGTCGTAGAGAGAACAATGTATAAATGTTTGCTTTATTAAATAATAAAAACTATTGTGATTGTTTGACTCAACATTGATTCTTACTTCACAATAGTATATGTATGTGAATTTAGAATCTATTATAACTGATTGTTACTCATTTTTCATAAAAGCTACTTTGTTCTTTACAAACTTAAAGTGTCGTAGAGAGAACAAGGTATAATATTTTGCTATAAATATTAAATAATTTAAAGTATTGTGAATGTTTGACTCAATATTGATTCTTACTTCACAATAGTATGTGTAAATGTATGTGCATATGATTAGGAATTTAGAATCTATTGTGATTGTCTGATACAACATTGATTCTTACTTCACAATAGTATGTGTAAGTGTATGTGCATATGATTAGGAATTTAAAATCTATTGTGATACATTAAATTTATTATTGAAAGATGTAGGTAGATTATGTTTGACTCAATATTGATTCTTTCTTCATAATAGTATATGTATGTGTGTGTATGAGTATGTGTATGCATATGAGTGTATAATTGTGAACAAAAAATCCATTGTGATCATCTGAATCAATATTGATTCCTACTTCACAATAGTCTATGTAGATGTATGTGCATATGATTAGAAATTTAGAATCTATTGTGACTATTTGATACCACATTGATTCTTACTTCACAATAGTATGTGTAAGTGTATGTGCATATGATTAAGAATTTAAAATCCATTGTGGTACATTAAATTTATTATTGAAAGATATAGGTAGATTATGTTTGAATCAACATTGATTCTTAATTCATAATAGTATATGTATGTGTGTGTATGAGTATGTGTATACATATGAGTGTATAATTGTGAATGAAAAATCTATTGTGATTGTGTGACTCAATATTGATTCTTACTTCACAATATTATGTGTAAGTGTATGTGCATATGATAAGGAATTTAAAATATGTTGTGATTGTTTAACTCAATATTGATTCCTATTTCACAATAGTATGTGTAATATACGTATGTATAAACATATATGTGTGTATGATTAAGAATTAAAATCTAATGTGATTGTTTAAATCAACATTGATTTTTACTTCTCAATAGTATGTGTAATTGTATATGGATGTATCATTGAGAATTAAAGTCTATCGTAATTGTTTGACTCAACATTGATCGAAATATCTTATTTGATATATTGATTGTTCATCAAGAGGGTAAAAGAGTGTCCACAATACAATGCAAATGTTGTGGGCATCATTATGTAGGAAATGCAACTCGAATAAAAAGAGCATCTTTTTAGTACA
Organism: Ceratopteris richardii; assembly: GCA_020310875.1. Classification (NCBI taxonomy): domain Eukaryota; kingdom Viridiplantae; phylum Streptophyta; class Polypodiopsida; order Polypodiales; family Pteridaceae; genus Ceratopteris; species Ceratopteris richardii. The sequence goes on from CM035406.1 coordinate 216,451,446, forward strand.
TGTAATAATGTGGTAGGATGCTCTAATCCAGATAGTGATATATGGGTACATTTTGCATTTAAATCTCAAGGTATCACATAAAAAAGATTCAAAAGCATGAGTAGTTCACAACTCTTTCTAAGTAACTCAAGTGTAGAGCAATATGTCCAAAAAGAAACATGTTCTTAGAAGCTGTTGATACCTCTCTTAAAGAGAAATGTTTAGCTTTTCTTGTAAAGGTATATGAACATGCTATATCGCGCGTGGGTGGTCCGAAGAATGTGACTGTGATAGTGACAGATAATGCCTCTAATTTTCAAAGAGATGGAATTACAATTCAAAACAAGTATGAAAGCATTACTTGGGTTCCATGTGCAGCTCATACATTAAATTTATTATTTAAAGATATAGGTAGATTATCTTTCATCAAAGAAAGCTTATTAGATGCAAACCATGTAGTCAAATTTATTAGAGAGCACCAATTTTCATATTCGCTCTTTTGATCAAAATATCCCAATAAAGCACTTCACATTTTTTGTGCCATACGATTTGCAACTGCCTACATTGTGCTCAGTGGATTATTGGAAGTTAAGCCAACTCTTCTAGAAATGATTTCTGATCGAAGATGGGAGGCATGGCTAGAGAAGTATCCGTCTTATCAAGTTGTAGCATCCAAGTGTAGGTGTCTAATACAATCACAAATTTTTTTGGCATAATCTTTTAAAGATTGTTGGTATCAGTAAACCTTTTGTGGAACTTTTATGAATGTTTGATAGTGATAAATTCGTGATTGGAAAAGTTTATTGGATTATTTAAGAAGCTATTCAAAAAGTAAAAGACTTTAATCAATTTTCATTATGAGAGAAAACACAGATTGTATCATTAGCAGAGAAGAGATGGACACAAATGCATACTCATTTGCATGGAACATCATTTGTTTTGGATCCAACATTTCAACTCAATGGTCAAGCTTCAAACAAACAATTCATGGCAAACTTCAAAACCACATGTCAATTATTACTTCCAAGTATAGATGGTTGAGATGCATTCTGACAAAGAGTAGCATATGTAAATCAAGAAGGATCTTTTGGAGATCTATGGCACATTGAAGCAATTCAAAAGCATCCACCTCCTATTTGGTGGAAAGAGTATGGAGGTCAAGCAGTGGAGTTGAACCTATAGCTATGAGAGTGCTTTCAGTAGCACCTTCAAGTGGTAGTTGTGAACGTAATTGGAGTGCCTATGATTTTCTTCATTCAAAATGAAGAAATCGCTTAAGTGAATCACGTGCTAATGATTTGGTATATGTGTCTTGTAATATGCATTTGTTACATGCTCCAACCAAGATAGCTTCTATAGCAGCACACCAAACTTTTGGAGAATTTCAAACTCATGAAAGTTTGACAAATGATTCATGGAGTGATCATGATTTAGATGTAGATCACAATGATGGTTCACACATGGAAGAAATAGATGACATGGTATCTATCATATATGATGATATTCAAAATAAAGAAAATAATGTACTATGAATACTATGATTATATTCCATTGCAAAATCGATGGTTTTATAATATTCATGTCTTTGATTACAAAAAAGGTTTGCCTATTCAGTGTTTTCTTGATTCAATAACTCATCTGCAGTAAATTGATCAAAAGATGATGATGCCTCTAAGAGTCTTCCATATATTGCTCTCATATGCATCCAAAGAAATTTGTAAATCTTTTACTTGATTTTCTAGATCATCAATCCTCTTTTGTTGATCATCTATTGTTCTTTGTAATGCAGGAATTGTTAATCCATCATTGTATAATTTTGCTACTTGTGACGAAAAATCATGTATAACATTATGTTCTTGAGGTAGCAAAACGTAGGGCCGCTTTTGAGGAAGAGGGCCTTCGTTTCCTTGATTACAAAATTTTGCTCGATTTTGAGGACGACCCAAACAGATACCTGCATTCTTCGAACGATCATACCAATCCACACGTCGATGAGGAATATCTTGTACAAACATTTTGAATGAAATATAATGCTATTTGATTATTATTTGGTAATGATCTCTCAATCGCACAAAGCGTCGAAGTAGAGTTTTTGCTAATCCTTTATGTTGTAAGTCTGAAAGCTTTACTGGTGTTGTTTCTTTTACCCGTCTTGTAACCTGAAAGAGAAAACCATAAACAAAATTATTTGGACATAGATTTTTTATTTCTTTCATTGATAGTGCTTCTCCTTCTAATCCCTCTTGCTCTAGATCTTGATGGAATAAAAATGCTAATCGTGATTGTGTAAATTGAGCATTCTCCTCAGATAAAATCCTTTGAGATTCAGTACGATCAAGATCATAATTCACATCTAGCATTCTTGCCATGTTTTACTTTCAAATCTGCAAAACATAACCGCTAATTTTATCTCAAGAAAAATTCATAACATTTAATCCATATAACTCAAATGAATCCATTCATTTAATCCATATAACTCAAATGGATCCTTTTCATTTAATCCACATAATTCAAATGATACCATTAATTTAATCCACATAATACAAATGATTACACTTCATTTCATCCACTTAACCAAATTTTACCACTTCATTTACTCCACATAATTCAAATGAATCCACAATATTTAATTCACATATGTTAAATGAATCCACAACATTTAATCCACATAACTCAAATGATACCACTTCATTTACTCCACATAATTCAAATAAATCCACATCATTTAATCCATATATTATAAATGATTACACTTCATTTCATCCACTTAACTCAAATGATACCACAACATCTACTCCACTTAATACAGATGATTACACTTCATTTCATCCATTTAACTCAAATGATAAGTCTTCATTTACTCCACATGATTCAAATGAATCCATAATATTTAATTCATATATGTTAAATGAATCCACAACATTTAATCTACATAACTCAAATGATACCACTTCATTTACTCCACATAATTCAAATAAATCCACATATTACAATTGATTACACTTCATTTCATCCACTTAACTCAAACGATAGCACAACATTTACTTCACTTAATACAAATTATTACACTTCATTTCATCCATTTAACTCAAATGAAACCAATTCATTTACTCCACATAATTCATATAAATCCACAATATTTAATTCATATATGTTAAATGAATCCACAACATTTAGTCCACATAACTCAAATGATACCACTTCATTTACTCAAACATAATACAAATAAATCCACATCATTTAATTCACATATTACAAATGATTATACTTCATTTCATCCACTTAACTCAATGATACCACAAGATTTACTCCACTTAATGCAAATGAATCCATAAAATTTACTCCACTTAATGCAAATGAATCAATATCATTTAATCCAGATAGTTCAAATGAATACATATCCTTTTCAATATGGTCTTAATCCATCCGTCATGGATATCTTTAAACCATATCGAGTTAGATGTGAGAATACTCTAAGTAGTTCATGTGCATCTACTCTTTTTGATATGTCTTTGTGAGAAGCTAATTCTAAAGCATATTTGAACTTGTAAATCCCATTCTTACCAATGGGATAACTATTGAAATGTATATGTTTCAAGAGTTGTAACAGGAGTATCGAAACTCTAAATATCTCCTGACTCTTATTAAAAGGTGGAGGACTAGTGGATATGCATTCGGGTGGAATCCACCAGTACTTTCAAATCCACTCATTTCTAGTTGATATTTCTAAATTAGGTAGCTTTGGAATTTTTTTTCTTGTTGGTAAATATGTCGCTCTAGCAAAATCACATAATCGAATATAAGCATGTTGATCTTCCAAATGCAACAAGATGTTGCCTGGATGGAGATCGTTATAGGATATATTACAAGTGTGTAAAAATGATATTGTTTGTAATAAGCTGTTGATAAGCTTCGAAATGTTTTTTTTTCACGGTTGTTATGTCTCCTTCTGTGTCCTTCACACCTCTACTTTGTGGTACATTTAGGTATTCCTTCTTCATTCTTTCTGGCCACATGTCCAATGTACCACGATTCCAAAATTTGAAAATAAGGCACATGCTTTTGCTATGGCGTCTAGCTAAACAAAGTGAGTGAATAATTCCACTATGCATAATAGATAACACTCTAGCTTTATTCATGGCTTCATTCTCTCATGTTTGTATGTGAGCGCCATGTTATTTGAATAACTTGGCAACAAATACTTCATTGCTGAATTTTGGATGGGATATTTTGACTTTATGGATCATTCCATATTGTCCTTCCCCCACAAGAGCTGCATCTTCAAAAAGAGTAGAGTAATATGGAAGAAAACAAAGATTTTTCAATGTTTGATCTCCCATATTCACATATGCATATTTTGTATTTGGATCTACTTGTGCTCTCACTAGGTGTTCACTTGTGTCCGGTTTTAATTGCTTTCCTCTCTTCATTGTCTGATAATGTAAATCAATAAACTTAATTTTATCGTTGAATCCGGGCATACAGGTGGTATCCATTGCCAATGACTCTACTACTTTGATGCTTTTTCCAAAGATACATGTAAGCTCTTTCAAAATTTTCTCATCTAATACCTGTGCTCCACCTGACACACTACCAAAGTTATCTTCAATATCAATAAATATTGTTCTAGATAATTCTGCAATGAAATCTTTATAAGTAGATGTGTCCATGGCTATAGTGATTTCATCTTCTCTCATTCGATACATGTAGAAGCACACAAATTCTTTTAAAAATTTTCGCTCCTGCTTGTTTATTTTACCTTCCATCTATGCAAAAATAAAAAATAGACTATCACTAAGTGTATGGATAAATATTCAATAGTATGTGTACACAAATGATAGACATATGCATAGTTAAATAAGTAGATTTATAATTAAATAGAAAGTGTAATTATAATCTTGATGTGAATCTATGTAACTATTAAGAATGTAAGAGTCAAAGAATAAGATATTTATAATAGTTCATGTACATTCACTATACTATGTATGAGTTTTGTCACATAACTGTATATAACTATTGTGATAGTAAGAGTTAAAGAATCAGACAATCACAATAGTTTCTATACACCTAGTGACCTACACTAAGTATTATCATCACAATCTAAGTGATGATTGTGATAGTAAGAGTTAAAGAATCAAACAAACACAATAGTTTCTATACACCTTGTGACCTACACTAAATATTCTCATCAGAATCTAAATGACTATTGTGAGAGTAAGAGTCAAAGAATCAAACAATCACAATAGTTTCTATACACCTTGTGACCTACACTAAGTATTCTCATCGAAATCTAAATGAATATTGTGAGAGTAAGAGTCAAAGAATCAGACAATCACAATAGTCCCTACACACTCAGTATACGATTGAGAGAGTAGGAATCGAGGTGCTGATTCAAACAATCTCAATAGATCTATTGTTGTGTCCTATACTATTGTGAGAGTAAGAATCGATGTAGCGAGTCAGACAATCACAGTAGTGGTTTATTTTTAAATGTTTTTTATCGATGTATACAAGTAAGAAACGCTTTTGCAAGTCAAACATGTATACAATTGATGATTAAAAGACACAAAAACATCATATAAATAAAAATCAGGCATATGTAAGAGACGCATATGTGAATCATACAATATGCATGATAGAATAAACAAAACAATAAAATAAACAATAAATAAAAATTAAATCAATACCTCAATGATACCATGAAAGAAGCTCTCTATGATAGAAATTGTAGGATTAAAGCTCTCTAGAATACCAAGAAAGCACGTGCGGAATGAGATTTTCGATCGAATGTATAAAAAAAAAAAAAAACAAACAAAAAAAAAAAAAAAAAAAAAAAAAAAAAAAAAAAATATATATATATATATATATATATATATATATATATATATATATATATATATATATATATATATATAGAGCTAGGAATCACTTTTCGATCGAAAGAACTTTCGATCAAAATTCTTTTCGATCAAAAGAATTTTGGATCAAAAGTATTTCGATCAAAAAAGTATTTGTCTCCGTTCTTTTTTTGTGTTTATTTGGATAACCATGAATAAAACGAACATATTCGGTATTTTTTGATTATTCGATCAAATAAATGCAACCTAGTCTACTCCTAGAGCAAGTACCTATGATGCATGTATGCCACATAGTACACCACGTACACCTTGGGGTGCTCATGACCATGATGACTCCAAGGTGTACCACATATGTGATGGAGCTCCAGTGTTGGATGCGGCTGAAAAATGCCATGCATCACTACATATGGAAGCTCTGCTCCATAGAGTTTGTACACCTTGTCATGGTGAAATGGAGTGACTAGGACAATGATCGAACAAATTACATCACGGAGTCCATCTATCATGAGTACCGGCCAACACCTAAGCACCTTATTATCAGCTGAGAGTGGATTCAACACAAGGCACATGAGGTGATGTCCCATCAATGATAAGAGTCTTGTGATGCTTTCAGAGTAGGCTTATTGAAGCCTGTATGGTTATATGCTGAGGAGTGGGATATGCTTGATGATGAGCAGTAGTAGACTCCTCACCCGTATCATCAACAACGAGAGGCAGTGGCCACACCTCTAGATACAGTTGGAGCTTCACATTTGGGTAGTAACAGGAACGACATTGTGCATCACAAGTTTTTAAGTATCATTTTGATGATTGAATTTTCTTGTGTTAAGCATATCATGTATGTTCATCTTATGTTTGGCATGTTTGTTGCAAGCGTTGGCAGTTGGTCATCCTCCGACATGAGTAGTGGAGGCATATGAGGTGCAATTGTTTCATTGGAGCATCTATGATGAGGTGAGCTTATAAACTTGATTTGTTGTTTTTTATTTGTTGCTTATAAATATCATGTCAATTTGTCTCATTTCATGAGAGTGCTTTATTGCACACCTCCAGATATAGATGGTTTGATCCCTTTGGGCATGTTTATGGCAGTGGTGTGCCACAATTTTGTATTTGGCTAATAGATGACAGTGGTGTGCCACGATTTTGTATTTGGTTCCTATATGGTAGTGGTTTGCCACATTTCATATTTGGCTCATATATGGGAGTGGTTTGCCACACTTTTGTACATGGTTCTTTTGTGGAATTATTTTTAAAATTTCTTTCAACTTTCTCATTTTCTTTTGCCCTTTCTTTATTTTTGGACTATGGTTCAATGAATTTACATATATTCTCACTCATTAATTTACATGTATATAGAAACAGGTTTTACATAAGCAAGGTTCTTTCACCACAACATACGAGGGTCATGCTGACACTAGCCATATTGATGGTCATCCGCAATGCCACTATGACAGTTGGAAGATTCTTGGGAAAATGTTAAAACCTTGACATCAGTATAGGTGTCGGTATAGGTGTTGATATAAGCACCAATAATACAATAGCAAACACCAACGCTTATATTGACAGTTGTATGGATGTATTTATTGATGGCTATACCGACATCAGATTTAATAAACCAAAACCCAAAAGCCCACTTCTCCACTATTTTGAACTCGAAAGTCAACTCTTCTATGTTCTCACTCGAATACGCATATGAAGCATCTCAATATCACTTACAATCTTCCCCCTTCCTTTGATTCTTTCCTCTTCATTATACTTTATGGAATAATGCAATGTTATATGGATTTTAATGTCTTGAGGGTTTTAATGTGATTTGCATTTTGGTTTAGCAGATGAAGACTCATGAGGGTGTGAGAACGTGTGGAATTATTTAGATATTTAGAAGATAATATTTTAGTTATTTTTTGTAAATATAATAGATCGCTTTACAAAGCAACATTTTTTGTAAAAATAGTTGATCGTTTGAAAAGAGAAAATTTTCTAAATAAAGAAAATTTTCGTAAAGGAATTTTTTTACAAGCACCACCCTCATGTATCTTGTATATGGGGGGAGTATATGGGGGGAGATTGTACCCAATCTAGTGTCAAGTCTCTTGTCTCTTTCTATTCTCTAAGTATTTTTGTGAGATCTTGCTTCTATACTATCCTCTGCATATCTGCGTCTGTGGGATCCAAAGGTCAACACTGGTGCCAGAGCCAAGGCATGTCTATAGAGGTGGTTTCTCGATGTTTGGTTGTGATTTGCAGTGTGCATACCATTCACAATTCGGCATCCATCTCAAGCATCCAGTCTAGGTTTTTGTTTATCAAGTTCATTTGTTTTTGGTTTTTTTTTTTGAATTTTTTTGAATTAGTGAGTGTGACATTATACCCCCTCAGCTCAGTGTGACACTATACACCCTCTACCCCTTGTGCTCACTATGCTGACTGTACTCACTGTACCCCTTGTACCCCCTCTACTCACTGTGCTCATTATGCTCACGGTGCTCACTATAGTCATTGTACCCATTATACCCCCTGTGCTCACTATGCTCACTGTGCACTATTCACTATTTGATTTGGTTTAGTGATCAAATTCATTTGTCAAATTTGTATTGTACCGACTATACCCCCTATGCTCACTATGCTCAAAATGAACTCTTCACTCTTTGAGTTTCGGTTGTTTATCAAATTTGTTTATCAAGTTCATTTATCAAGTTTGTTTTTCAATTCAGTTATCATTCAATTACTCCAAGAAATCAACTAAGGCATAGAACTATGGCATAACTTTGGCATCTTTGGCTTCTCTTACACTCATGATTCTCTTGGCTCAATTTGGTTTCCTTTGGTTCCCTTTGGTTTTATTGGCAGCTATTGGCTACACGCAAACCAATTCTAACTTATGAGTGGCAATAAGTGCTTCGTTATTTCCCTATTTAGCTTACTTATTTCTCTAGTTAGGCTACTTAGTTCCTTATTTATCATGTATGGATTTGAACCGACAACCTCATACTTCCAAGAGATAAGCTTTATCCACTAGCCTATTTTCACTTACTGATACCCCATTCCTTTTAAATAATATGTCACATTTCTTTTAACACTCTCTTCACCTTATTTATTTATTTATTTTTTCAAAATTCTCATTTATTTACTTTATTTATTATTATTATTTAACAAGCACTCTTATTTATTTTATTTCTTATTATTATTATTATTATTATTTTTAATACACACTATTGTTAAAATTCTTTTACCATGCTTAGTCCTAATTTTGATTCTCTATAAAGCCATGGACCCTACCAAGAATACCCAAGATTTTGGTATATCACCCCTACTCAGGGTAACCATCGAGCAATATTTGGAACTTTTGCGACATGAACTTCAACATGCCCAAAACGAGATTAAGTAACACGATGATGCACTCCAACAACTACAGAGTGATGATAATAACCTAGTTAGGGTGGTGAAGGGAATTACCATTGGTTAAGAACAAGGCACACAGTCCAAGATTGGTGTGCAAAATTTCTAATTTTCATGATTCAATGGGCAAAAGGATGGCCCACTTGTTCTTTCATAGATATGCCAATTTGATGATTTTTACTCTAATGAATCATATTTTGAAATTGAAGACATCAAATTTGTTACTAATTATCTCGTGGGTAAGGCCCAATTATGGTGGAATGTTTTGCGGCATAACACCAACTGCCCCAAATCATGGGTGGAATTTGAAGAAAAGATCAAGGAGTCCTTCCTTCCTCCTCAGTTCCACTTACGTGCATGCTGATCGTGCACAAATTTTGGATGGAAAGATGGAGATACTGTGTCTACCTACACTGAATGTTTTTGGCAATGACTATTACTTATTTATTCGCTTGAAACAGTTCCTGAAGATACCTTGCAACGAAAGTATGAAGATGGTTTGGAGATGGGAATCCAAGCCAAGCTCAACACACTATGCCCACGACCCTTTATGAAGCTATTTATTTTGCACATGATGCTGAGAAAGAGTTTCAATCCGTCACCAAGACCATTCTCTTACAACAAACGCATCAATGATAGTAGCCAATCAAGCCCAATTTTCCTTTCAAGTGACCCTTCACTAGTCTTTCATCTCCTACTTTTTAGCGCCCACCTACTTTTCAATGCCCACCTACCTCTCAGTGCCCTCCTCAATCCGATTTCACACCAATTCACAAGTCAACCCCCTTTCAAACTACTAAACATCCAACCCTTCAAACTACGATGATGGATGCTCAACAAAAGAGGCCGCGTATCACTTGCTAGCATTGTGGTAAGTTTCTTCATACTAAATCTAACTATTAATGGTAAAGTTATTAATATTTTACATGATGATGGTAGTTTGCATGATTTTATTTGTCATACACTAGTGAAAGATCTCCAATTGAACCCACTTCCTTCTATGTATAAAGTTAAGGTTGCATTTCAAGGAACTAGATATAATGTTACCAATGAAGTGCATAATGTTCACATTTGTATAGATTCATATGTAGATGACCGCACATTCTTAATTGATCCTTTGGAGTCCTATGATGTTATACCTAGTATGCCTTTCTTCATCATTATAATTCATGCATTGATTAGCATACACACACAATGAGTTTTAAGTTTAACAATCAAGATATTTCTTTGTCTGCAATCCATGACTTCCAAACATTTTCATTAATTACTCAAACCCAAGTAAAACATGCATTTACGAAAGGCTAAAATTCATGTATTGTCTTTGTCAATGACATAGTTGATTACACACATAAACTTCCTAATGTGCATAAATCATTTATGGATTCCTATAAGGATTGTTTTATGGCTGATTTTCCTTCTAAACTAGCAGCTTCTAGCAGATCTCTTGACCATATTATATACTTTATTGCTGGTAGTTCTCCTCCCCATAAAGCACCTTATAGACATCGACCTTTACATCAACAAGAAATAGCTAATCAAGTTAAGGATTTACTTCACACAGGACTTATAAGACCTAGTTCTCCTCCCTTTGGAGCACCTGTCCTTTTAGTAGAAAAGGAGAACAAGACTTATGGGATGTGCATTGAGTATAGAGCACTCAATAAGATCACAATAAAAAACAGATATCCTATTCCTTGGATAGATGATTTGCTAGATAAACTTCATGGAGCACATGTCTTTAGCGAAATTGATCTTAAATCAGATTATCATCAAATAGGAATGACACAAAATGACATTTATAAGACTGCTTTTAGAACTCAAACTCGTCACTTTGAATTCATGGTAATGCCTTTTGGAGTCACCAATGCACTTGCTACATTTGCATGCATGATGAATAAAATTTTTCTTGAGTACCAAGCTTTTGTTCTTGTTTTTTTGATGACATGCTTGTCTATAGTGAGAATGATAATGACCATGAAAATTATTTAGCAACAATCTTCAATTTGTTACATTACAACATATTAGGGGCATCCCAACCCCTATATGACACAAATACACAATGCTATTTTTGCCTCAACCTTGATATAAGTGTCGGTATGCTCCCTGGCACTATATCATCCGTATGAGCATGGTTATGGTCATCGGTATAAAAGCCAGTATAAGCATCGGTATTTGGCTGGAAATATCGATGCGTATACCGGTGCTTATATCGATGACCAAATCTAGTTTTTTTTTTTTGGTAGAGTTTGTTGCCTCTTGCTATAACAACATTGCCATATTGTTTTGTAGCAAAATAAAATACATGCTGTCCAAAAAAAACCGAGTACATGTAACATGTACTCTAGTGGTTGCCGATCTAGTGTTTAGATGACCATCAACAAAAACATTATTTGATAAAGCAAAAGACTATAAGAAAAAAAAGATGAATAGAATGAACCATGAACCATGTACAAAAGTGTGATAAAGAGATATACATTCCATGAATGAACCATTTACACAAGTTTTTGGTGAAATTAAGCCCAAGCCTACATACTTGATCATCTCATTTATGCTTAACTTAATGGCATAACCTTTGGATGGATTCATATGTTCAACCTTTTGTAATTTTGCTTCATAGTTACTTTTGTAAAAGTGCAATATACTCACGAGGAGTTAGGAGGCACAAAATCTCATATCATTTGGTAGTTGAGTCAAAAGAGAATCATTCCTATACTTTAGCATTCACTTTTTGGTAGAAATTTGAATTTGAATTCAAATCCTTTGGCTCCAACAATAACTATAAAAATAGGATCTGAAAGACCCTCGTCTATCTCAAGATTCAGAAATCATTTTCATGTACTTGCATTCAAAAGAGGAGCTCACCTCATAACTCACTCACTTCTCACTCATTGAGCAATGGTTGATTGCCAATGACATTGTACTTTTACATGACTCAATACATACACGATCACTACTTCTTATTCTCAATTCTCTATCATAACTCCATCAAAATAGTGATGTTGTCAGAGCTTGTTCTCACTCTATAGTTGATCATTTCTCATTATTTAAAGCATGATAGATTCAACATAGTGTCTATTGGAACCCTAAAAAGTTTCATTATTAATTCTTCTTGCAATCTTTAGATATTAATCCATCTATGCTCACTGGTTTGTTGGCTGTCAAGACCCATAAATGTCAGGATGCTTGGTTGATTTGCTAAACATATTTCTATGCATATAGTCCACCAATTTTGATGATATCACTAATGATTGGTAGCTTGTAAAGATAATTAGAGTTTCCCAAAAGGAATTTAATCAATTTCTATTGTGTCTAGAGAATGGTTCAAAACACTGAACAGGTCTGTGGACCAAAATAGCAAGTTTTGGACCTTGGATTATATTCCTACCTATGTGTTTTGATCCTACCATTAGTGGATCATCTTCTAAGAAACATATGTGATTACTTATGGTTATTAGCTAGCTTTAGAGGCCCACAACACTCTCCAACCATCACTTGTAGCAGGTGTGAAGTAGGTTTTAGCTACACCAATTCATCTCTTGCGACTATCCACCATCTTCTCCAATAGTGGTATCAAAGCAAGCACAATCAAGATGGGAGATGGATTTCCATCCTTCATTGATAAATTGGATAGGAACAACTACTCAACATGGTCAATAAGGATGCAAGCATGCCTTCAAGGGAGAAGCTTCTATGGATACATCTCAGGAGATGAAGACATGCCAATTTTCAAGAGCACACATCAACCGACAAGGGAAGAGCAAGAAAGATTGACCACATGGTGTGCAAAGGATGCTCTTGCCAGGTCATATCTACTAAACTCAATCTCTGATTTCTTGTTACCACATGTTAGGAACTACAAGGCCTCCCAAGAGACTTGGCAATACTTTCATCATATTCCTCCTCAAAGACAAGAGCTAGAAGGAATTAGTTGTGGATGGAATTCACAACCCTTAAGAAACAAACAAAGCAAGGAGTGGCTAATTATGTAACAAAAATGAAAGATGTAGCTCGCCAGCTTGCAAGCATTGGAGAAGAGATAGAGGAAGAGCACATAGTGAGGTAGATCATCAATGGAATTAAGGCTAATGAATAGTGGGAGTCCTTCACCACAACAATGGACCTCTACATGGATATGCAAATACCTGATCTCAACACCTTGATGGGGCAACTCTTCACCCATGAGACAAAGCTCAACAAAAATGGTGACAAATCAAGAGGTAACCAATCTTCTGCCCTTTATACAGATAAGAATAAAGTTAAGGATAAAGGTAAAAGCAAGAAACAGGAAGAGGAGGCTAGTACCTCTCAAGCTAATTATGCAGGAAGAGGAAGAGGTGCTAGAGGAAGGGGTAGAGGAGAAATGCAAGGTAGGGGAGACCCTACAACAATTCACTGTGCAACATTTGTGGTCTCAACAACCAAACTACAAAAGAATGCTACAAAAATACAAGGAACCAAAGGGGAAGAGGCTTTGATGGAGGAAGCTATGGACAATCTAGAGGCAAGTAAAACAGTGGTGGAGAAAACTACAACCATAACTACAATCAAGGCGACAACAATAATTATCAAGGAGGCTTTAGAGGAAGAAGGGACTTCAATAACTATTTTGAAGATCAAGAAGAATCTTTACTCATATTGAACATGATATCCAAGCAAGTTAAAGATAACGAGCATCTCTTCTATATTGATTCAGTTTGTTCCAATCATGTGGCAGGAAATGTAGCTCTATTATCAGATCTTGAAGAACCCAAGGGGAAGCATGAAGTACAAACAGATGATGACACTAAATACTCAGTCAAGGAAAATCAAAATGACAAAACATCTAATGCTAGTATGAACCTTTTGAGAAAAGTTCTGTATGTGCATAACCAAAAACCTAATTAGTGTTGGCAGATTGTAGAGAAAGGTCTGTAGGTCAGGTTCACTAAGCATGGAGCATATGTGGAAGACCCCCAACAAGGCTTCAAAAAGATTGCCAAAGATGAGAAGTGAGGTAGATTGTTTACATTTGAAATTGAAGACACAAGGAACATAACACTATTCAGTTATAGAGATCAAACATTATATGAGTTGGAAATATGGCACAAAAGGCTAGAGCACATAAGAGAAAGAACTTTGAAACAAATTTGCAGGGATCAAAGTGTGCTTGGCATTCCCAATGTGACCAAGTAGCACATGGCATACAAATGTGGAGCTTGCCAAGTTGACAAGGCTCACAGGAAACCATTCAATAGGAAAGGATACATCCATGAAGACTATTTGGAGCTTGTACACACTGATGTGCGGGGTCCTAGCAAAGATCCATCCATCTCAGGTTCAAGGTACTATGTGTCATTTATTGATGATTACAGTAGGTGGACAAGTCTCTATTTCATGAAGCATAAGGATGAGGTATTTACATGTTTCAAGAAGTATTTGGCACTAGTTGAAAACCAAATAGGAAGGAGCTTGAAGAGAATCAGGTTTGATGAAGGTGCTAAGTACTTTTCATATGAGTTTGATCTATTTCTACAAGAGATAGGCATAAAGAGGGAAGTAACAACCATGTATACTCCTGAATTGAAGGATTGGTAGAGACAAGGAACAGGTTCATTGTTGAAGCAGCTAGGTTTATGTTTAATAAAAAAATTACCTAATTATATATGGGCAGAGGCTATTTCTACAGCCACCTACTTGGTCAATAGGCTTCCATCCAAGCCATTGGATGGTATGACACCATATGAAGCATGGAATTGCAGGAGACCCTCATTGGATCATTAAAAAATATTTGGGTGCATTGCCTATGCACACATCCCATCACAAATCAGAGGGAAGCTTGACCCTAAGGCCGAGAAATATATATTTATTGGGTAGGATTATAATCAAAAGTGATATAGACTATACGATCCCACTAACAAGGCATTCATAGTCAGTAGGGATGTAGTATTTGATGAGAATAATTCATGGTTTGAAGATGATTGCAAGAAAGTCAAGTTACCATATGATTTGGAAAATGATTTTCCAACCTTCACTCAAGAAGATCAACACTTAGCAAAAGACATCAACTCAGAGGATGAGGAGCAGGCTGATTTCAAAGCTCGAAAGTCAAGAGGCAAGTCAAGAGGATGAGGAGCAGACTGATTTCAAAGCTCGAAAGTCAAGAGGCAAGTTCAAATTCAAGCAATTAGAAGATATACCCGAACCTTCCAATCAAGCCTTAAGGAAATCACAAAGAGAAAGAAAGAAGCCCATACGGTATGGATATGATATATCTTTAGTCACAAAAAACTCTATGTACATAACTAAAGACCCTATGGCAGAAGAGCCTTCTTCATTTGAAGAAGCTAGGAACAAGAAAGAGTGGAGAGAAGCCATGCACAAGGGAGTGGAAGCATTGTAGGAAAACCACATTTGGGATCTAGTTCCCAAGAAGCCAGATATGAAGGTAATTGGTTCAAGGTGGATATATGAAATAAAAAAGAACTTTGATTGTTCTATAAACAGGTACAACGCAAGGTTAGTGGCAAAGGGATTTGCCCAAACACATGGAATAGACTATGAAGAAACATTTTCACCTCTGGCAAAGATTCCAACAATGAGGGTATTGGTAAGTCTTTCTACTTCTAGAAATTAGAATTTATATTAGTTAGATGTCAAGAATGCATTCTTAAATGGTTGGATATGAGAAGAAGTGTATATGGCACAACCACCAAGTTTTGAAGATGAAGAAAAAGCAGGTTATGTATGCAAGCTTAGAAAGGCACTCTATGGTCTCAAGCAAGCTCCTAGAGCTTGGAACCATAGGCTTGTTACCTATTTGCAGGACCAAGGCTTTGTCGCAAGCAAGGCAAACTCTTCTTTATTTGTTAAGAAGAACAAATGAGAAGTCATTTCCTTATGTGTCTATGTAGATGATATCATAATTATAAGGAATGATTCCGATGGTATCAAACAGGTCAAGGCTCAATTAATGAAGGAATTCAAAATTACTGATCTAGGGTTATTAACCTACTTCCTTGGTTGAGAACTTGTGCATAGAGATTCTAGTATATTCATCACACAAAGGAAGTACATACATGATATGTTGGTAAAGTTTTAGATGGAGAACACTAAAGTTGTAGGTATCCCTATGGAGCTCAATGATAAGCTAAGCTTAGATGAAGGCAAACTACTTGAAAATGTTACAAGTCATCAAGGACTTGTGGGTAGTCTTAATTTGATACTTTAACAAGATTAGATATTGCCTATGTAGTAAGTACATTAAGTCAATTTATGCATGTACCAAGGAAGCCTCATATGGAAGCTCTAAAGAGGGTGCTTAAGTATCTAAAGGGTACAATGAACAAAGTGTTGTTCTATCCCTTCACTTCTGACATAGATATAAAGATGTATTCTGATGCAGATTTGGTTGGCTCCAAGGATGATAGGAGAAGCACTTCAGGGTACCTATCTTTTGGAGGTTCAAAACTCATATCTTGGTCATCCAAGAAGCAACCAACTATGGCCTTATCTTCCACAGAAGCAGAATATAGAGGGTTGGCAAATGCAACTCAAGAAGCTATGTGGCTTAAGCAATTATATGCAGATTTGGAGATACATTTGTACATTCCAATTATCTTTGGAGATAACACTAGTTCACTTCATTTGGCTGCTAATCATGTACACCATGCAAGGACTAAGCACATTGAAGTGCACTATCATTATGTAAGGGAGAAATTACTTAGCAAGGATATCCAATCATCCTATGTATTAACTCATTTACAATGTGCATATATACTTACCAAAGCATTGGATGGAACAAAGATGAATAGGTTCAAATTCATGATTGGTTTGTAGAAAATCAAGGAGCAATGAAGAGCAAGCATGTTAGGCTTGAGGGGGAGCTGTTGATGCAATGAAGCCCAAGCCTACGTACTTGATCATCTCACTTATGCTTAATGTAATGTCATAACCTTTGGAAGGCTTCATATGTTCAACCTCTTATAGTTTTGCTTCACAATTACTTCTGTAAAAGTGGAATATACTCATGAGGAGTTAGGAAGCACAAAATCTCGTATCATTTGGTAGTTGAGTCAAGAGAGAATCATTCCTATACTTTACCATTTGCTTTTTGGTAGAGATTTGAATTTGAATTCAAATCCTTTGGCTCCAACAATAACTAACAAAATAGGATCTTAAAGACCCATGTCTATCTCGAGATTCAGAGATCATTTTGATGTACTTTCATTGAGAAGAGGAGCTCACCTAATAGCTCACTCACTTCTCACTCATTGAGCAATGGTTGATTTCCAATGACATTGTACTTTTACATGATTCAATACATACATGATCATTACTTCTTATTCTCAATTCTCTCTCATAACTCCATCAGAACAATGATTTTGCTAGAGCTTGTTCTCACTATATAGTTGATCATTTTTCATGCTTTAAAAGCATGACAGATTTGGCATAGTGTCTATTGTCACCCTACAAAGTTTCATTATTATTCTCTCTTGCAATAAATTAGATATTAATCCATCTTTTCTCACTAGTGTGTTGACTCTGAAGACCCGTAAATGTGGGGATGCTTGGTTGATTTGCTAAACATATTTCCCTACATATAGTCCATCATTTTTTATGATGTCACTCATGATTGGTAGCTTGCTAAGCTAATTAGGGTTTCCCAAAAGGAATTGAATCAATTGTTGTTGTGCTTAGAGAATGGCTCAAACACTGAACAGGTGTGTGGACCAAAATAGCAAGTTTTGGACCTTGGATTATATTCCTACCTATCTGTTTTGATCCTAGCATTAGTGGATCATCTTTTAAGCAACATATGCGATTATTTATGCTTATTGGCTAGCTATAGAGGCCCAAAACACTCTCCAACCATCACTTGTATCAAGTATGAAGCAGGTTTTAGCTACACCAATTCATCTCTTCTGACTATCCACCATCTCCTCCAACACGTATGGCAAACCATTGACATATATGAGCCAAATACAAAATGTGGCAATGCATTGCCATATAGGAGCCGAATACAAAATTATGGAACACCATTGCCATATATGAATGTAATACAAATTGTGGCAGAGCACTGCCATACATATGCTTAGAGGAGTCAAAACCTTTATACCTACGGTCTTGCAACAAAGCATATGTGTGAAATGATAAAAATTGACATGATATTTATAAACAATAAATAAAAACACCAAACCAAGTTTATAAGCTCACCTCATCATAGATGCTCCCATGAAATTATTACACCACATCCCTCCAAGTCCTCCAATTGTGCTGCCAATCCATGGCGATATCCATAAGCCTCCTCGGTTTGCATCGGAGGATGATCCACTCCCAACTCCTAGAATAAATATGCAAAACATTGATGAGCATAAATGACCTGCTTAAAACAAGAAAATGCAGACATCAAAAGGATACTGACAAACTCATAATGCATAGTGTCATATCCGTCGCTACCCAAATGTGACAGTATGATAGTATCTAGATGTGTGGCTGTTGCATCTTATTGTTGATGATATTGTTTAAGAATATGTTGCTGCCTATCCTGAATCAATTCCCACTCCTCAGCGTCTAACCATATAGGCTTTGGTAAGCATGCTTTGAAAGCCATGAGATACTTGAGAATCCTTTTGGCAGCATCCATGTGTGGTTTCCTTGGTGTGTTCATAAATTGACTTAGCACACTCACACTGTAACATATATCTACTCTTGTCAATGTGGCATAGTTGAGACTACCCACTAGACTTTGATATGATGTGATGTCCTCCATGAGTTCACCTTCATGTGAGCTCAATTTGTGATTGACCTCCATTGGAGTACCTGCAATCTTACAATCTTGCATCTTGAATTTGGCCAACATGTTCTTAATGTACTTTCTTTGAGTGAGAAACAAACCATGATCTTTGTAGACAACTTCCAAACCTAGGAAGTAGGTAAGTGAACCCAAATCACTTATCTTGAACTCTTCTCTCATCTGATCTTTGATCTTCTTCATACCATCTGCATCATTTCCTATCAATATAATATCATCTACATATACACATAAGTAGATGACCTCAGAATTACTCTTTTTAATAAAGAGTGAAGGATCTGCCTTGCTTGGTTGAAAGCCTTTGTCCTGCAAGAATGCAACAAGTCTAAAATTCCAAGCTCTTGGGGCTTGCTTGAGACCATACAATGTTTTGTTAAGTTTACACACATAATCAGGATAAACTTGATTCTTAAAACCAGGAGGTTGTGCCATATATACCTCTTCTGTTATCCAACCATTCAAGAATGCATTCTTTACATCTAGTTGAAGTATCTTCCAATTCTTGGAAGAGGCAATACAAAGCAAAGCCCTAATAGCAGGCATCTTTGCCACAGGAAAGAAGGTCTCCTCATAATCAATTCCCTGATTTTGTGCAAAGCCTTTTGCTACAAGCCTTGCCTTATACCTGTTAATGGAACCATCAAAATTCTTCTTGAGTTTATAGACCCATCTTGAGCCTATTACCTTCATGGATGAACTCTTGGGCACCAAATCCCAAGTGTTGTTTTCCTCAAGTGCTTCAAACTCTTCCTTCATTGCATGCTTCCATTCTGATTTTGCTTTGGCCTCTTCAAATGATGATGGATCGTCTTGGTTTATGTCCTCTGCTATGTAGATAGAATGTTTAGTTACTAATGAGGTGTCAAACCCATACCTTTCTAGTTTTTTCTTTTCCCTCATAGATCTTCTTAGGCCATGATGTGATGATTCTGCCTCATGTCCAAGTTCATGCAATTTTGCTTTACCTTTAGACTTCCATGCTTTGATCTTTTCTATATGAGATTCTTCATCATCCTTTGAGGTGTCTTGTTCTTCAATCTTTGGTTGTTCTCTACCAAGCTTTGGAAAATCGTCTTCAAGATTATATGGTAAATTGACCTTCCTGTATGAATCTTCATACCATGAATTGTTTTCATAAAAAACTACATCTCTGCTTACCAAGAATCCTTTGTTGGTAGGGTTGTATAACATGTAGCCCTTTTGATTGTTGTCATATCCAATAAATACACACCTTTCTGCCTTTGGATCCATCTTGCCTCTAACCTGTGAAGGAACATGAGCAAAAGCAATACATCCAAAATTTTACAATGATCTAAGCTTGGTCTTCTTCCATTCCAAGCCTCATATGGAGTCATACCATCAAGGGATTTTGAAGGCAACCTGTTAATCAAGTAAGTGGCTGTAGATACAGCCTCAGCCCATAGATAATTGGGTAAATGCTTTTAATTTAACATGGACCTTGCAGCTTCAACAATTGTCCTATTCCTCCTTTTTGCCACTCCATTTTGCTCAGGAGTGTACCTTGTAGTTACCTCTCTTTTGATTCCTCTTTCTTGAAGAAAAGAATCAACCTCATGGGAGAAGTATTCTCCCCCTCCATCTGACCTTAGCCTTTTTAGTGATTTACCTGTTTGATTCTCCACAAGAGCCAAATATCTTTTGAAACATGAAAAAACTTCATCTTTGTGTTTCATAAAGAATAGGATAGTCCATCTGCTGCAATCATCAATAAAGGAGACATAATACCTTGATCTGGATATTGAAGCTTCCTTGCTAGGTCCCCATACATCTGTATGAACCAACTTCAAGAGATCTCCATGCATATAACCTTTTTTCATGAATGGTAACCTGTAAGACTTTCCAAATTGACATGCACTACACTTATAAATCATATGTTGTTTTGACAAATTAGGGAGTCCAAGTACACTTTGGTCCCTGCAAATCTGCTTTAATGACCTTTCACCAATATGTGCTAACCTTTTGTGCCATACTTCCAATTCTATGAGTGTCTGACTACCATAACTAAAGAGAGCAATGTTTCTAGTGTCTTGTAATTCAAATGTGAACAATCTACTTGCCTTTTCACCTTTTGCAATTCTTCTGAATCCTTGAATTGGATCTTCAACAAATGCTCCTGCTTTTGTGAACCTGACTTGCAACCCTTTCTCTACTATTTGCCCAACACTTATCAAATTCTTTGTAATGTAGGGACATAGAGTACCTTACTCAGTAGGTTGATGTTTCCATCAGGTGCTTTGACATTGCCTATTTTCTCCACAAGATGTCTTGTATCATCTCCTGATTGTACCTCATGCTTATTCCTTGGATCTTCTAAATCTGATAGAAGTGCCACATTTCTTGCCACATGATTTGAACAACCTGAATCTATGTAGAAAACATGCTCATCAAATTTGCCTTGTGGCATAGCCATGTTCATGATCAATAATGAATCCTCTTTCTTTGAGTCTTTTGTGTAGTTATTGAAGTCTCTCCTTCCTTTGTAGCCTCCTTGATAGTTTGAATGATTGTTGTAGTTGCCATGATAATTGTTGAACCTTCCTCTTGAGTAGCCATAGCTTCCTCTATTGTATCCTCTGCCTCTTTGATTCTTGGAATTCCTAAAGCAATTTTCAATTGTATGATTAGTTAATCCACAAATAGAACATGAGTTGGAGTCTTGGGATCTCCCCCTGCCTTTTCTACCTCCTCTTCCTCTACCTCTGCCATGTCTTCCTCTACCTGCATAGTTAGCTTGATATGTTCCTACTTCATCATCTACTTTCTTTGCCTTTCCTTTGTTATCTTTGGACTTGCTTTTATCAGTGTATAAAGCTGAAGATTGATTACCTTTAGATCTTTCTCCATTTTTGATAAGATTTGCCTCTTGAGTAAGTAGTTGTCCAATGAGTGTATTGAAATCAGGTACATGCATGTCCATGTACAAATCCATAGCTATGGTGAATGCTTCCCACTTGTCATCTGCCTTCAAGCCATTTATGACCTGCCTTACAATTTGCTCTTCATCTATTACCTCTCCAATGCTTCCCAACTGATCTACTATGTCCTTGAGCTTTGTGACAAAATCAGTCACATTTTGTTTTGGAGCCTTCTTGAGAGTTGTGAAATCTAGCCATAGTTGATGCTTCCTAGCTTTAGTACTTGAAGAGAAGAATGCTTCAAGTGCATCCCACACTTCCTGAGATGTCTTAGAACTTCTAATGTGAGGCCACAAAAAATCTAAGATAGAGTTGAGGAGGTAAGACCTTGCAAGTGCATCCTTGGAGCACCATGTGCTCAACCTTTCTTGCTCTTCTTGTGTTGGTTGACTTTTGTTCTTGAAACTTGGCATAACTTCATCTCCAGCCACATAACCATATAAACTTCTAACTTGGAGATAAGCTTCCATTCTTCATGACCAAGCGGAGTAGTTACCTCTGTCCAATTTGTCAATTGATGAAGGAAATCCATCTGCCATGTTGTCCAACCTTGCTCTGATACCAATATGAAGAGATGGATAGGTATGTGCTTGAAGATTAGGAGGTGTTGCAAAATCCTTGATCTACACCAGCCAAATGAACTCCAAGAGTATATGGTGGGCCCTTTTATCTTGCCAATGGATGTATTAGACACCCTATGTACCTTGGAAGATCACTCACAAAAAGATATATCAAAACAGATAAGTTGGAGTTAGCTCAGAGTGAAGAACTTGCTATTTTGGTTCATACACCTATCCAATGTTTTGCATAATTCTCTGAGCACAGCAGCAATTAACTTAATTCCTCTTGGGGATGTCTAGGTAACTTAAAGAGCTAACTTTTAAGAGTAATTTCATAAAAAATAATGAACCACACACTGAGAATGATACTTAACAACTGATGACATCATCCCGATTTTCATGGGCTGCTATAGTAATGAGACCATTGAGCAGAAAAATAAACATAAATCCAGATTTAAGAATCCAATGATTACTAAACTTTATACACTTATACTAGACAGTAAGTTGAATCCAACAAGCTTTAAATCATTGAATTTGGGTAAGTACACACTGACAAACAACTCTAGCAAGATGAGTAAAAAAGTCAGGTACTTGAAAGAGAAGTGAAAATGAACAGACAGGGTTGACTTCAACTAAACATAACTGAAGATTGCAATACCCAAATGAAATGAAAATTGTTGAGAATATATTAGACTTTAAGAGATAACTTTACCAAGTTAAATCACTGAAAATGATGCACCAAGCTCAGAGAAACCATCTCTGCAATCTGACTGAGAAAACTAAGAGATATGGTATTGAGTAGTACACTTCACAAGAACATAGAAATATGAACTCAAATGATCATGAAAATGAAATTATATTGCTTGTACAATACAATGGACTTACTGATACATCTGTGTGCCTTGTAATGACACCTTGATATGGCATAAAGCTCAGCTCTTGGAGTTCTTCACATAGGTCTCTCTAACCACGACTAAAGCTGCCATCTATTTATAGTTGAGTTTGGGAGGCTAACTTCTCTCAATCACTCTCCAATCAATTAGTGATTGATTTGATTCTCTACCTACCACAAATCACAAATTCCTGGCTCCTCTTTCCCTTTTTGATCAAGTGGTCAACCATTTAAGATTCTCTCACTTTTACATTAAGTAAACTCTTCAAAAGTTACAAGAGGTAGTTCACACGTGAACTTTACATTGTCTTCATTTTAAGGCTTCTTCTATGACTTTGTGGGACTCAAGCCAATACTTAGGCTTGTCATAGACTTGCTCCAATAGGACACACGAGTGTCATAGCAACCAGCGCAATCAAAGTCAGAAAAAGCATGCAAATCTGGCGGTAGTGATCCCCCCTTGGGATAAAACAACCCAAGTAGCTGAGTACCACTCAAGTAGTGAAAGATGTGCTTAACCGTCTGCCAATGCTTGACTCCTGGGCAATGCAGAAATCTACTCATCTGTGAGACAACAAAGTGAATATGTGGCCGAGTAATGCATAAGTAAATCAAGCATCCAACAACCTACTGATAGAGAACCACATCAAATGCATCTCTAGTATCATGAAGACTCAATCGTAAACCTGTCTCCATAGGAGTGGCAATAGGCTTACAATCTTCAAGGCCAAAATGCTGCAATAATGTGTCAATATATTCGTTTGACACAAAGCCATTCCACCATCAACTTGCATAAACTGAATGCCCAAATCGTGATGCAAATGCCCCAAATAAGACATCTCAAATGAGGCATGCAACTTAGCCTTAAAATCAGCAATATGCTTCTCAATAGGACCAGTGACCAGCATATCGTCAACATGGACAACAATGATCAGAAGCACATCATTAGCATGCTTAACATATAAGGTGCTTTCAATTGGACTGTTCTCAAAACCATGTGCAATCAGATAGGCATGTATCTTCTCATACTAAGCACGTGGTGCTTGCTTTAAACCATATAATGCCTTCTTTAACCTGCACACCTGGTTTTCATGCCCTTTCTGCACAAAGCCGTGGGGCTGAAAAAGATACACTTCTTCATGCAAGTCACCATTCAGAAATGCAATTTTAATGTCCAAATGATGTACATTCCAACCATGATGGGCTGCAAGTGCACAAATGCTCCGAACAGTAGTCATACCGCATGTAGGTGCAAAGGTCTCATCAAAATCAATGCCTCTTTCCTCCGCATAACCCTTTGCAACAAGCCTAGCCTTATACCTGTCAACTGTATCATCAGGTTTACGCTTCAGCTTGTATACCCACTTAGTGCCAATGGCCTTGTTGCCAGGAGGCAATTCACATAAAGACCAAGTACCATTCTTCATTATTGCATCATATTCAGATTGCATAGCAGCCATCCAATTTTCTGAATTTTGTGCTTCATCAAACGAAACAGGCTCATTCTCATCAGAGAGACTAGATGCAGCCATAGCATAGCAATCTGATGCAAAAGAGGCACTATAAGAGCCTGAACGAGTACGATATGACAGAGGTGCATCTAATTTGCTCTGATGCAAAGTCTGCACCAACCATTTTGGCATAGTTTTTGCCTGCTCAATATTAGCTCTCTCATCAACTAGTGCATCATGTAAATTTGCACCAGAAATGGAATGATCTGCATCATCACATGAAACCTGCAAAGGTTGAGAAGTTGCCTCATTAGGACCAGCACTAGATTGTCCACCTGTAAAAAGAGGCATCAAAGTATCATACATGTCTTTGGAGCTAACAGATGTCTCCTTGGTACATGAAAGCAATGGATGAATATCATCTTCCACAAAAACAACATCACGGCTAACCAGAATGCGTTTAGTCTGTGGATGATACAGACGATAGCCTTTTCTTTCAGAATTGTACCCAATAAAAATACCTTTTACTACTTTATCATCCAATTTTCTGCGATGTTGTTCAGGCACTAATGCGTATGCCAAACAACCAAAAACACGTACATGAGCAACAGATGGCTTGCAATCATGCCAAGCCTCATATGGAGTGATAGACTACAGTGCTTTAGTGGGACACCTGTTCAGTACATATGCTACATACATGACAGCCTCAAGCCAGAAACTATGAGGTAAAGCCTGACTCTTGACCATACACCTCGCCATCTCCATGAGAGACCTGTTCTTTCATTCAACAACTCCATTCTATTGAGGTGTATACGACACTTTACACTGGTGTTTTATCCCACGTTCAGCCAGAAATGCATTAAAATCAGAAGACATATATTCCCCCCCAATCAGAACGGAGGGTGCCCATTTTACATGCTGACAGATTTTCAGCCAAAACCAAAAACTGTTTGAAGCACATGAACACTTCGGACTTTTCCTTCAATGGATATACCCATGCATGCCTGGAAAAATCATCGATGAAAGTCAGGAAGTAAAGATAATTCCCAAAAGAAGTTGTCTGCATAGGACCACAGACATCACTATGTACAAGTTGCAATTTCTGAGTAGCCCGCATTAGGAAAAAAGGTGAACCCTGCATGGGCCTTGTAAGGATTCCTAATTTTTAGGGATTAAGCCTAATTATGTTGTTGTCTAAGGGGACAAAGTGCATTTAATAGGGCACTTTTTCGTAGGCTGGAGTAGGCTTTTTTTAAGGCTTACTAGGCTCCTCTCTCTCTTCTATTAGAGAGAGAGAAAGGGAATCTACTTTCCACATCATCAAACTCGAGCATGTATGGGAATAAAAAAATGATTTTTTTTTTAAAGTCTCAATTTCAGTGTTTATTTACTTGAAAGGGCTCATTTTTTAATATATATGTCAGAAGTGACTTTTTTTTACTTTACTTTTTAATTTTCCTTTTGAAAAGTAATATTTTTAAAATCCCTCCAAAAGTAGAGTGCCACATCATCAAATCCGTAACTACTTTTCACCCAAAAAATGACTTTTTCAAAATTTCAACATTTTTGGCTATTCTCAGTGGAAAAACACATCCACATCCAAGAAAACAAACTTTTCCTGAGAAAATCATGCTCTAGCATCTCTTCCAAACAAATTTCTGGTCTCTTTCTCAGTATTGTTTAATTGTTGGAAAAGATGGTGTTGACACCTATTACAAACCTCACATTAGGACGTCCTCATGCCCCAGCATTAACAAGTATCCATGTTCATGTGCCCAGAGAGTTTGCTCCAAATACATAGTGCGACAATGATGTGAACTCTCAAAATGAGCGTCGTGAAGCTGGAGAAAAGAATATTGATCTTTGGACTCATGGTTCATTATACCCTCCTGATCCAATGTCTTCTTACCACCCAACATTCCATAACCTCTCAACTTTACTCCAGTTCATCGGTGCTAGTAAAGCTGGGCTCTTAGGTTATTGTCAACGATTATCTACACATTCAACTGTCATTACTAAGTATTGGATTCAACAATATCAACTAAATCATACAAGGTTGGTCACTTTTGAAAGCACAATCATATCTTTACAAGAAAAACTTGCAGAGCTTGAAAAGCATATGGAAGAAAAGGAGAGAACAATTGAGAAATTAAAAAACACTATCCAACACTTGAGAGAGACTCCACTTGGGATGCAACATAGGAGACGATCATTAACATCCTTTGAGTCTCTTTCAATTGGTGGTGGAGAACGCAAACGACAAGTTTTTGCGATAAGGTTTGGCTTGTATTTGTTTCTCTTTTTGGAAGAATTATATATATATATATATATATATATATATATATATATATATATATTTTTTTTTTTTTTTTTTTCTCTTGTTATGTAGGTCATTCGTTGAAGATGTTAGTGCGTCATCAACAACAGAGGGTCAATTCAAGTTATTAAATTCTTGTTTGACCAACAAGCAGGTGGTTAGCATTTTGGAGTCACGGATAGGAAACCTTATCAAGAAGCAAGTGATTAAAGATTTCACGAAAAAGTTACAAGATATTATCACTCCTAGAGACGTGCAGATGGTATGTGATGAAGCAGGAATTAGTACTAAAGGATACAGTGCATTGTACAACCTTTTGAAGCATTCATTAGAAAGAGAAGGTATTTTGCAGAATATGTTTCCATCTCCTTACAAGGTATCGCTAAAGAAGTCAATGTCCAATGAAGATATAACTAGTATTCTTGGAAACTACTTATATATAGATGATATTATGCCTATGTCTATTTATCATTTATCTACATCCAAAAAAGAGCTGAAAAGCGCAGTCGGAAATGGATTTCCTTACACAAAGTACAACAACATATTCGTGGATTTGGAGAGGCTTCAATAGGCAATGGTTCGATTTTACAAATCTACTATACCAGGTATGTGCACTATTGTTACCTTGATATGCATTGTATTTTGATGTTATAAAAATTTTGCTAATTTATGTAGATTGTAATACCAAATTACAGTTTATATTGAAGTTAGATGAATGCAAAATCATAAAGGGACGACGAATGGAGAGATTGAGTTTGACACTCATGAATGAAGCTATGAGAAATGCCATATCTGATGAAAGTAGTAACTGTAGCTCTAAGTCTACATATAGTGTTCAATCCGAGAAAGAAATATGGTGGTTAGGTGCTATTGAAGTACCTAAAGAATCCAATGATGTTCTTTCATGGTGTTTTAGTAGGACCCCATGGATCACTAAAGTAATAATTTCTCAAATTCATGGTGCAAAGCTCCACATAGAAAACTTTGGTGATTTTGAGATAGATTGGCACTTGGGTGGGGATTTAAAAACTATCAAATGCATGTTAGGTTGCAAGCAAGGTGCATCTGCTCGTTATCCATGTCCATTTTGTACTCGAGGCTACAAAGTAACAAAGGGACAACAAAAAGTACTATCTAGCTTAGATGAATACATAGATGCACCTACTTCCATGGAATGGGGTAGACCTTTGTTAAGGTGTCCAATGTTAGAAATACCTAATCGTGACACATTAGATAAAGATTGGAATCCCATTATTCCATTTCCATTAGTTAATGTTCACTTTTGCACATTGCATGCTTTCATGAGAATATTTGATAGATTATTGAAGCTCCACATAGAATCTGCATTTTCCATGAAGCCAATTGATAAATCTGTACAAGCAATCAAAAAATTGGAAGAGTTGCTTAATTCGATTGGTTGTCATGGTGGTAATGTAACTCCAGTTGTCAAAAAACCTCGTGAATCGCAAAATAGTTTGCAACAAGTGTCAATGACAGGGAAGAAGGCAAGAAAAATTTTTAGAAGAGGTGTAAGCCCTAAGAAAAATGAATGAAGGGAGCTATGAAAAGACTTGTGCATGATCACCACTGATAATGATTCTCAAATTGACCTTAGTAATAGGCGAAAGAAGGTTTGATCATGCTTAGATAAGTTGGTAGGCTTAATGAGTCTTAATAGCTCCAACAAAAATGAAGGTCAGTTGTTTCAAGATACATTAATGGAGTTTGCAAAGTGTTTCATCCTATCTTGGGGAGAGAGCAATATTACACATTACATTGTAAGTTTTCTTATTTTTTCAATTTTCTTGTTGATAAGATTGTGTTATATGTACTTATATCATTTCAGCATATTTTATTTGCACATGGAGCATTTTTTATGCATCGATATGGTTCATTGGAGATTTTTAGTACACAAGGAATGGAGAAGTCACATTACAAGGCTAGAGGTGTTTACTTCAAGAACACACGACATGGTGGTGGTGCAATGCAATCAAACTATATGGAAGAGATGTTTAATTGGTTTTATCGTACTGCATTTTCAAGGACATATGCAATGGAACGAGCCAAGGAGTCGAAAGTTGCAAAACTTGCAAGATTTAATCAACACAACTTAGCTAGTGAAAAATGGAAGTCATCATTGGGACCTTTACGTCATGCTCAATGGCGGGCTACAAGAACACGACATGGTTCATCATGGAAGTGAAGTCATTTAATACATTCATGGCATTTTTTGAATAATTCATAAGGTTTGCTACACACTAATCTCTTGTTTGCAATTTTTTAAGGTAATTTTTAATTTTTAAACTATTTTTTGTCCATTCAGATGTGAACAGAACCTTTTTAAGTGAAACATTATAAAAGGAGACTCATTGTCTCATTTCAACATTCTAGCACTATAGAGGATGGCACGAACAAAGCAAACTGCAAGGAAGGATCCCATTAACTTTCCTACCTATGTGCAACGCACTCAGAAGCCACCATGGATGAATCTAAGGCCTTTAGACACCATGTCATGAAGTGGCCCTGAGGACTGAACTCTTTATGGATAATTACAAAATGTTCTTTGGGAAGTTTACCAATGTAGTTTCCAAGGGATGAGCCACCTCCACGAGCCACTCGATCACCTCCACTCCTTGCTGCAAACTTGTCGACTTCAATCACCTCCTGCACAAAGTTTTATGATTAGTAGCTGCATGTGTTTGTAAGAATGAATGACATAAATTGAAGATACTTACATCTTGAACTCTATCTTCTTCTTCTCCTCTCTCTTGAAGTTGTAAATTAATGCTGGAGTGGGACATCCCACTCTGCTCGATTACTGGTGAGGCGGGAACTTTTGATTCCAATATCCTTTCTTGTGCATTACTAAATTGTTCTTCTGTGATATGTTGATGTTCACTTGTGAGTATGTCATTGCAAACCAGTTTTATTGTGTCGACCATTGAGTCACCAAATGGCAAACACTTTTTCTCCAACAAGTCAGAGGTACTATCCAAAGGACACTCTGACAAAGTACAAAACAAACTTAGGCATTCATCCAGCCGTAGCCCAAATGCCTTCTCTACATCATGTAAAAACAAATATTCTTGTCCCTCGACAAGAATCACTGAAAAAGTTTCAATCTCCACCTCTGGAATAGTTGCTTCTCGCTCCGAAGAGGTGGATGGCTTAGGCACTTCTTTCAACTTATCATCCACACCAAGAGGATAAGTTTTCTCAATAGCTTCTCTCTAATAGGAGATTCAAGGGTTCTTGAGGTTGTTCCTTTTTATCCTTGACAAAACCACCTGTAAGAAGATGAGGGATCTCATGAGGAATTGGTTCTGGTTCCTCATTCACAAAGAAAATGGTGGCAACAATGAATGAAAGATATTTTGCACCCATCTTGCGTTTCCTATTCAATTTCCTTATAAGTGGCACAGTTTCATCAAGAAGGTGCCCTGCTTCCTCTGCAATTACTTGGAACCATTTCAATCGTTTTGCAAATGCCTCACCACCTTTGTGAATGTAGGTGAGAAGGTCACATGGAACCCAAGTTCCATCATATGGTGGTATTTCAATGGAGAAACGCAATATATGAACTTGCATATATTGAAGTAGCTCCTCCAAAGCATCGGCATTCATTTGCACGGTTCCATGGAGGTCAGAAACCTTGGAGAGAAGATCATATACGTCATGTTGACCTTTATAATCTGAATCCTCCAAAAATTCTAGAAACTTGTGGCGTGCACTCTTAGTAGGTACAGAGGTGGAAGCCATAGCTTGCAAATGCAGACTGCTCTAACACTCAATGTAGTTGCAAAAGTGAGAAATGAGGATAGAGGACTCCTATTTATAACTTTTCTAGAATTTTTAAGTGATGGGTCCCACTTTTTCATAGAAGTGACTTTTCCTTAAATTAAAACATAAGAGTCTTGGAAAGGAAAACTTCGACATTTGAGATCACATCAAAGAAAATAAACAATAAGAATGCTCTTTCAAGAAAAACCTTGAGAATGTACAGATACAAGTAGAATGTGGCCAAAATATCCTTGAAGCAAATGTGAAAAATTTTTCATTGCAAAAATAGGTTTGTTTACAGGTTTCACAGTATCTTTACAAAAAAGAGTTATGACAATGAGATTTCAGTTCCATCCATGCTCCAATCTGCAAGAACCTTGATTTTGTCTTCCAATCTCTTTCCAATCTGTGGACAATTCATAAAAGAGTAAAACATTTTCAAATCATGAACAATAGTGAAAGAATAAGATATATATATATATATATCTATATGTATATATGGAATACAACTCTTACCTTGTTCCCTTGTATTCGAAATTTGAAATCATGAAGATCATCATATCCCATGATAAGTAAGTGCTCTCTCAAGTTGGCCAAGTTCCAATGTTGATTAACTAAAACCACCTCCATATCATTGTCTGGTAGCTTCACATTAATTTCAAATGAAGCTAAAGATTCCTCCGAGTTTTGCAAAGGTATCCACTCTCCTAATTTACACATCCAATGATCATAATAAAATCTGATGTACAATGAGGTGCGATGTTTTAAATAGAAAAACCCTATACCTGTGTCACCAATTCTACAACGATATCTATCCCCTTTTGACAATCCTTCTACATAACCCCGGTTTTCCCCTAACAATCCTTCTACTGCTTCGTATGTAATATCTTTACATAGGAACATTGTAGGAGTTTCTACAAAAGGGATGCCTTGAAATATGAAAACAAAGCAATGGATTGGTAGAGTCCAATGAAGGCCTATTGATCTAGACACTCGTGTGAATTTCAAAGAGTTATGTATGTCCATCACCATCTTACGCTTGAAAGATGATATGGACCAAAAATCAGGTTTTGGCCACTCTAAACTAAGAAGAGAGTCAATTTTGATAATCTCCAACCTTCCATATTCACCATCTATGGAAGGAACAATGTACTTGTGAGTGTAAAAGAAGATCCTTTCACGAATAAGTTTAGCAGGAGGTACATCTGGAAACACTAATGCCCCAATGTCTGCATGTAATGCTTTTAAAGTTCCTGTAAGACTATGAAGTGGTTGCTCTTCCACTAAACTAGAAGGAAATATGACTGTAGCAATGAAAAACATATGAGATGAGTAATTAAGACATTTAACACCATGAAGCATTGAAAAAATAGAAATACTCACAATGGATTGGATATCTAATTCTATTGGAGTTTTCTAACTTCATGGTTGAAACTGTGAAGACATGTTGTACAATAGCAACCATCCCACCATGTGTTTGCTGCTTGAAGCCTAAGAGCTTACCTTTCCAATGAAGATCCAAATTTCCACGATCTCGAACACGATGAGGACCAAGTCCAGATGGTTGCATGTACACCCGTGAACCTTTGCAAAACTCTTGTGGTAGCCAACTTCCTTCCATTGTTTTGATGTTGTGGCACGTCATTGTGTGAACTTCGTCTTTTGGTCTCCTACGAGTTCTGGAGCTTTCCATGGGAGTAAGAGTTGTTGTCATTGCTGCAGAAGTTGGGAGAATGGTAGGAGGAGAAACAACGCTTCTATTGTATGGTATGGAGGGAATAGAGGTGAAAAATATGACTTTTTGGGTTTTGGGTATGAAAATGGGAGTTTGAAGAGGGAAAATAGATTTTTTTGAGTTATTTTGAAAAAAGTCACTTGTTTTAGTTCACAAACATGCACGGATTTCGAATTAGAAGTTAAAAATAGCACTTTTGACCCTGAAAAGTGATATGGAGGTCATTTAATGGTATTATGATGAGTTTTACAACTTTTAAAAAAATTTGAATTTTTGGGCCCAGCCTGATTACGAGATTTCTTCTCTCTCTAGAAGACAACCCTGAACATAGAGGAATCTTGTCCCCTCTTCCCCCTTCAGCCTAGTATTTTATAGGGTATAGACTATGGCCACCACCCTCTTCTGATTGGTCCATCACTAATCACTCCTTAAGCTAAAAGGCCCATCCAGGGTTCACCTTTTTTCCTAATGGAACTGAACCATATTTTGAAAAGGATGAACGCTGCATTTTGACCAAAATACAGCCTTCACAAACATGTTTTCCAGGTGCCTCAAGTTTGGGCAACGAGGACACCATTTCAGATTTCTGTAGGCATAGAAAACTAGCAAAATTCAGATGACCAAAGCGTGCATGCCAAAGCTTTGCATCTAATATAGCCTGCAAATCATTTACTACACATGCCAAATCATTTATAGATCTTTCATCATCTATGAGCTTATACAGCCCACGACATAAAATGCCAGAAGCAATAATCACATCGCCATTTGACAAATCATGAACTGTACACCTCCCATCAAGAAATTTCACAACCAAGCCAATCTTGGCTAATGCAGAAACTAATAACAAGTTCTTTTTGATCCCTGGCACAAATAAAGCATCTGACAAAGTGAAAGAACTACCATCAGCAGTAGTCAAAATGATCTTACCAACTCCCATAACAAGATAAGAGGAGTTGTTGGCGCATGTAACAGTATTCCCTGTAGGGGCAAGCTCGAGTGAAGAGAAGAAATTGCGCTGCGAGGTAATATGTTTGGTCGCCCCACTGTCAAAATACCAAACATCTGAGTCTACTTCAGACATGCACTGCTCATGAGAAGATGGGTCAAAACTGTAGACAGTAGTAAACGCCCATTCTTCTTCCTGCACAAGATTTGCAGACTCTGTTTTTGGTGTAGAGGCCTCTGCAACAACCATTCCAGCCTCTTTCTTCTTTGCCTCTTTAGCAGCTAGTTTTGGACAGTTCTTTATGATATGATGATTCCCTTTATAGTACTTACAAAACAATTTTTGCTTTTCTGATTTCTTCTCATCTTTATCTTCCTTCTTCGAATATGCAGAATTAGCAAATTTCTGCTTACTCCTTGAAGAGCTCCATTTTCCTTTGCCCTTCTGACTAGCCAGGAAAGCTTGATGTGCAACTCGCATAATGGACCTGTTCTGCCTGGACTGATCTTCCTGCAACAGAACAGAGACTAACTCCTCAAATGATAAGGCATTTGGATTGCCTTTCATCATCAAAGGAAGAGTAGAAGAAAAACTCTGATATGAATGAGGAAGACCATTCAGAACGGTTTGCACAAGTGAGCTATCTGGTATGACCTCATCAGTAGAAATCAATTGTTCCTTCAAGTCTTTGATCTTTGTTAGGAAACTATCCATAGAATCAACTTCATTCATGTGCTCACTCTCCAACTGTTTTTGGAGGTAAGCAACACGAGCCTCATTCCTAGCTTGGTAAAATGTGGTAAGTGTATCCCAAGCATCCTTAGCTATTCTGCAAGAGCGAATGTGAGGAATAATGGCACGTTTGACAGACAAAGCTATCAATGCATGTGCCTGGGCATCTCTGCCATCCCATCGAATCTGCTATGTAGTAACAGAAACAGAAACAGCAGCACAAACAGGAATCTGTGGAATATCATCTTCGTCACCATCTTCATCAGCTCCATCACCTGTATTTGCAGTACCTATAGTTAGAGGTGTAACAGGACGTCTTTCAACACCCTGCACAATGTTCCACAATCCTTTTGCAACCAGTACATGTCGCATCATATAAGCCCATAATGGGTAGTTGGTACCATCCAACTTATCCTCAATAGCCAACATATAGAATACATCATTGCTTTCAGCCATGGCTGGTGACTAAAATACCTTGATGCAGAAAATTGACTGTATCTCAAATGTTGAACAAAACTACCCAGACGAGTTCTGCTAGACCTGTAGCAGACTTCGAGATGCTTAAACTGGCGAACAGACGTTGGTATATACCTTTGGCACAAAAAGACAAAATAGCCTACACAAGCGCTGCGATAGTGCATTCGGAGGCCAAAACAAGCTCAGATTGCGATTCTGGCACCATAGAGCAAATATGTTTTGATCTCGGAAACACACTGAGTATGCTCACCAAAATTCGTGCGATTCTGAGACTACAAATGGAGGAGTGTCGACGGCACCCTAGATGAAGCCACGACCTGCTCTGATACAAGTTCTTGGAGATAGATGTCTGCAGAAGCACGCGAACAGCACAAGGAAGAAGAAGAAGCTTGGAACACAAACACACAATACTGAATGTATTACTAGAGAATGTACAAAGATGTTGGAGAAACACTCACTAATTGGACATATATTTGAAGGTCAAATCTTAGGAAGAAAACCCCATGCCTATGTGAAGGGACAAATTCACAAGTGTATCATATTTGTAAAGTTAGTTCACTTTAGTTCTAGAAGTTTTTTAAAATCACGAGAATACGAAAATCTATATAAGCTAGTTTGTATCAACCGACGCGGAGAGAGAGAATAGAGAGAAAGAAGAAAGAAGGAGTTCATTTTATACGACTGATTATAGTCGGGCTTCTCTGAGTGAGAAAGCATCTGTAAAACTTCTGAGTTTTCATAGCTATGAGAAAGAAGTGAGTAAAGTTCTGTGTATAAGTCTCTCTCCATCATCTCCATGCTTGCCTACTGTGTGATGAATTCAAAAGTTCAAGTTTTCTGAGCAATTCAATGCCTGGCATCGAATCTTGGTTGATAAGTTATTGTTTTCATTCTCTCTGTGTTACCTGTTGTTGAATCTTCTAAAAACATGAACTTTGTGGAGCAACTCGATGCCTGGCATCGAGTTTCAGTATAAAGTGGATGCCCGGCATCGACTTCTAGCATACAAGTGGTCTTCTTCATGTGTGTGTAAAAGAGAGTATTTCTGGTGCAGATAAAGAGCCTAAAAAAGCTCAAACTCGATGCCCGGCATCAACCTTGACTGAAATTCGATGCTAGGCATCGAATTTTTTATTTTTAGACACTCAGGAATACTAAAACAGGCAAAAATTTCCAGTTTTGGAAGGTCATACAGGGTCATCTTGTGAGGGCCATAGCTTGAGTTCTAGAGATCCGTTTGATGCATCTGATAGCTTATTGAAAATCTCTACTCTTCTAGTTTCAGCCCTTAAAGTTTCATGGAGAAATAATACTTGAGCTAGGAGAAATTAGCAAAATATGGAAGGTATGTCATTTCGGTGACTAGGAATTTCTGTAGAAGCAAAGTTCTCACTTTAGGCTATCATTTCTCAATTTTTGGAGTGGCAATGAGTTAATGGTGACCATAGAGGTGTTCTAGTGTCACATTAATTCATTTCTTGTGGTGTTTCATACATCAACAAGTGGTATCAGAGCAGAAAGATTCTCGAGAGCAGAAGACGACAAAGGTACGAGAAGTTTTGTAAAGTTTTCCATTAAAGTTTGAAAGGTGAAGCATTTGAAGACACAAGGCATCAAAAGGTTACTTCAAAAGTATCCTCATACACAAGAACTTCAAAAGGTATTATCCTTTATCCTTTAAGCTCATAGGTTGCAGCACGAAGGAAAGAACTATGGCAGATCATATCTCCATTGACAAACTGGACAGAGATAATTACCCCGCATGGGTAATGAGAATGGAAGCCTTACTTATGAGTAAGGATCTCATGATATATGTAACATGTGAAGAACAGAAGCCAGTATTTGAAGATGAAAGCCGACCAAAGAAAGAGGAACTTGATGCTTTAAAGCATTGGCAGAAGAAGGATGCAAGTGCAAAAGCCTACATCTACAATACAATCTCTGATCATTTGCTACCACACATCAGAGGATTGGAATCATCTGAAGATATATGGAATGCATTGGAGTATCATTTCCAAAGTACTACCAAAGTAAGGAAAGCAAGTCTATGGTCAGAGTTTACAACATTCAAGAAGAAGCCAAGTCAAAGTATTAGTGATTATGTCACTAAGATGAAGGATCTAGCAGATAGTCTTGGATCCATAGATGAAGATGTTGAAGATCACAGATTGATTGCTCAACTACTTGCAGGTTTGAGAGGGGATGAAAGGTGGAAACCTTTTGTCTTATCAACAGAACTTTCATTAAATCATTATGTTCCAGATTTGAACCAGTTGCTTGGTTTGATGCTCACATATGAGCAAGACTTGAAGGGAGATGGAGATAAAGGACAAAGTTCTGCAATGTACATGAAGAACAAGAAGAAAGGAGATAAAGGTAAAGCAAAGGATGAAGAAGAGTCAACTTCTCAAGTTTATTATGCAAGAGGTAAAGGCACTGGCAGAGGAAGAGCAAGAGGTTTTGGAAGAGGAAGAGGTAATCAGAATAACAACAAGAAGGCTTGCTGGATCTGTGGATTGAGTAATCATTTGGCTCATGAATGTTGGCACAACCAACAAGGATCAAACCAGAATCAAAACAACAATAGCAGAGGTCGAGGTGGAAGATATCAAAGTAATTTTCAAAGAGGTAGACAAAGTCAAAGAGGAGGCTATGGTAGAGGTGGAGGAAGAAGTTGGGGACAAAATCAATCCTACAACACCACCTACTACAATTATGCAAATGACACACAGAATGAAAGTCATACATCATTGATGATGAACTCAATCAACACATCAGATAAAGAAGATCTAAAGGTATTTTACATTGAATCTGGATGTTCTAATCATTTGTCAGGAAACATAGAATTGATGTCAGAATTGGAAAAAGGCATTTCTAGTCATACAGTTCAAACAGGTGATAATACAAGACATAGTGTACATTCAATTGGAAAAGTGAAATGCAAGAGTGGAGCAGATTTGCTAACCAATGTTTTGTATGTTCCTACAATACCTAAAAACTTGATTAGTGTGGGACAGATAGTTGAAAAAGGTTTTCAACTCAGGTTTACAAATGAAGGAGTATTTGTGGAAGATCCAGAGAATGGATATAATCAGATTGTCTCTGGTAAGAAAGAAGGTAGACTCTTTACTTTAAGAGTGCAAGGGAACATTGGTCGAGCTTTGCTCACACATGGTGAAGCAGTGATTACAGAACTTGATCTCTGGCATAAGAGATTAGGTCATTTCAATGAAAGAGGAATTAAAGCTATGGTTGCTAATCAGTCTGTACTAGGATTACCAAATGTGCAAAGTCAACATATGGTTTATAAATGTGAAGCATGTCAAATGGGAAAAGCACACAGGTTACCACTTCAGAAGAAAGGATTCAAACATGATGGAGTACTTGAGCTCATTCATACAGACGTATGGGGACCAACAAAAGAAGGATCTATCAGTGGCTCAAGGTATTATTTTCTTTTCATTGATGATGCTACAAGATGGATAACATTATATGTTTTGAAGGAAAGATCAGAAGTGTTTGGAGCTTTCAAGCATTTTCATGCATATGCAGAGAGAGTCATAGGTCAAAAGCTTAAAAGACTGAGGTCTGATGGAGGGGGAGAATACTTCTCCCAAGAGTTCAATGATTATCTTTGGAATGCAGGTATTAAGAGAGAAATAACTTGCAGGTATACACCACAACAAAATGGTGTAGCAGAAAGAAGGAACAGGACTTTGGTTGAGTTTGCTAGAGCTATGCTAAAGGAGAAGAATTGTCCAAATTATCTTTGGGCTGAGGCTGTAAATACAGCTACATATCTTGTGAATAGATTACCATGTGCAGCTCTGAATGGAATGACTCCATATGAAGCTTGGTGGGGTAAGAAACCAACACTAGATCATTGTAGAGTGTTTGGATCAATTGCATATGCTTATGTGCCATCACAACTTAGGCATAAACTTGAACCAAAGGCAGAAAAATATGTGTTCATTGGTTATGATGAAAAGCAGATGGGTTACAGGTTGTGGAATCCTCTAACAAAACAATTTCTTGTTTCTAGAGATGTTACATTTGATGAACAGAAAAGTTGGTATGCAGATCAAAGTCATACAGCTGAAGAATTTGAAGAAGAGGTAAGAAGATGTGAGAAAGGAAAATCAATTGTGCAGGTGAATAGAGATGAAGACTATATGCAAGCAAGTACATCCAGAAGTGGATTAACAAGAAGAAATGAAGAAGCTCCTATATTTGATGAAGAAGTGTATCCAGACACATATGAAGAATGTGAACCAAGAAGGTCAAGCAGGACAAGGAGACAACCAGAAAGGTATTCTTATGATACTTCTTACATAACTCAGAAGAACTATGCATATATGGTCAAAGATGATGAAGAACCCCAGAACTATGATGAAGCTAAAGGTAAGAAGCAATGGGAAGAAGCAATGAAGGAAGAGTTCAATGCACTGGAGGAGAACAAGACTTGGGAACTTGTTCCTAAACCAAATGGTAAGAAAGTAATTGGAAATAAATGGGTTTATAAAGTGAAGAAGCTTGCAGATGGAAGTATAGCGAGATACAAAGCTAGACTGGTGGTGAAAGGCTATGTCCAAACCTATGGCATAGATTATGATGAGACATTCAGTCCTGTAGCTAAGATGTCAACTATAAGGACAATCATTGCTATTGGAGCTTCAAAAGGGTGGACCCTAAGTCAATTGGATATAAAGAATGCATTCTTGAATGGATACATATCAGATGAGGTATAGACGGAACAACCTCAAGGGTTTATAGATTCCAGGTATCCAAATTTTGTTTGCAGGTTGAGAAGAGCATTGTATGGATTGAAGCAAGCTCCAAGAGCTTGGAACTATAGACTGGTGAAGTATCTCAATGATCTTGGATATCAAAGTTCAAAAGCAGATTCAAGTCTACTTATCAAAAGAACAGAGGAAGGTACAATCTACATTTGTATTTATGTAGATGACATTATAATCACAGGTACTTCAGATGAAGGAATCAAGGAGGTAAAGAGATTACTTGAAAAAGAATTCAAGATCAGTGACCTAGGAAAGTTATCATAGTTTCTTGGAATGGAAGTCACTTATACAGATCATGGCATATATGTATCACAAGAAAGGTATCTTCTAAATATATTGAAGAAGTTTGATATGGAAAATTGCAGAGAAGCTTCAACTCCACTTGAAGTTAATCACAAGCTTAGTAAATATGATGGTGCAGAATACAAAGATATGAGGAAGTATCAATCTCTTGTGGGTAGTTTGATTTATGCTACACTAACAAGACCTGATCTTAGTTATGCAGTGCGAGTTTTGTCACAATTCATGCATTGTCCAAAGGACCCACATTGGATTGCAGGTCAAAGAGTTCTCAGATATATCAAAGGAACTATAAAGGAAGGATTATATTATCCTTTTACATCAGATTTGAAGTTGAGAGCCTACAGTGACTCAGACTGGGCAGGTAACCAAGATGACAGAAGATCAACTCATGGTTACATGATATACATTGGTGATAAGCTTGTAAGTTGGTGTTCAAAGAAACAACATACAGTAGCATTATCATCAACTGAAGCAGAGTACAAAGGACTTGTGGAAGCAGCTAAGGAAGTCATATGGATGCAGACATTGTTCAAAAGCTTGGGCATTGATCAAGGTACACCTACAATACATGGAGATAATATGAGTTCACTTTATCTTGCAGCAAATCCAGTATTTCATGCAAGGACAAAGCACATAGAGATACATTATCATTTTCTCAGAGAAAAGGTAATGGAGAAGGAGATTGAAGTGAAGTACATTTCTACTAAAGATCAGTTAGCAGACATAATGACAAAGAGCCTGGATGGTGTGAAGACCAGCAGATTCAAAAGCATGGCAGGAGTAAAAGAAAAGAAGATGATATGAAGAAACAGGGAATGTCAATTAGTGATTGAGGGGGAACTGTTGGAGAAACACTCACTAATTGGACTTATATTTGAAGGTCAAATCTTAGGAAGAAAACCCCATGCCTATGTGAAGGGACAAATTCACAAGTGTATCATATTTGTAAAGTTAGTTCACTTTAGTTCTAGAAGTTTTTTAAAATCACGAGAATACGAAAATCTATATAAGTTAGTTTGTATCAACTGACGCAAAGAGAGAGAATAGAGAGAAAGAAGAAAGAAGGAGTTCATTTTATACGACTGATTATAGTCGGGCTTCTCTGAGTGAGAAAGCATCTATAAAACTTCTGAGTTTTCATAGCTATGGGAAAGAACTGAGTAAAGTTCTGTGTATGAGTCTCTCTCCATCATCTCCATGCTTGCCTACTGTGTGATGAATTCAAAAGTTCAAGTTTTCTGAGCAATTCGATGCCTGTCATCAAATCTTGGCTGATAAGTTATTATTTTCATTCTCTGTGTGTTACCTGTTGTTGAATCTTCTAAAAACATGAAGTTTGTGGAGCAACTCGATGCGTGGCATCGAGTTTCAGCATAAAGTGGATGCCCGGCATCGACTTCTAGCATACAAGTGGTCTTCTTCATGTGTGTGTAAAAGAGAGTATTTCTGGTGCAGAAAAAGAGCCTAAAAAATCTCAAACTCGATGCCCGGCATCGACCTTGACTGAAATTCGATGCTAGGCATCCAATTTTTTATTTTTAGACACCCACGAATACTAAAACAGGCAAAAATTTCGAATTTTGGAAGGTCATATAGGGTCATCTTGTGAGGGCCATAACTTGAGTTCTAGAGATCCGTTTGATGCATATGATAGCTTATTGGAAAGATCTACTCTTCTAATTTCAGCCCTTAAAGTTTCATGGAGAAATAATACTGGAGCTAGGAGAAATTAGCAAAATACTGAAGGTATGTCATTTCAGTGACTAGGAATTTCTGTAGAAGCAAAGTTCTCACTTTAGGCTATCATTTCTCAAAGTTTGGAGTGGCAATGAGTTAATGGTGACCATAGAGGTGTTCTAGTGTCACATTAATTCATTTCTTGTGGTGTTTCATACATCAACAAAAGATAAGTAGCCCATTAGGGCAATATGCGTATATACAAGCCGAGGGAAAAAACCTCCTAAAGAGGGGAAAAAGTGCCTCTGGTGGTCCTAGAGTGTTCACACACATCACTATCTAAATATATCAACAACACACACACACACACACACACACACACACACACAGATATATATATATATATATATATATATATATATATATATATATATATATATATATATATATATATATATATATATATATATATATATATATATATATATATATATATATATATATATATATATATATATACCTTAAAAAATCTAAAGATCTATGTTTTAGATATTTAATTATATATAATTTAAATACTTTGATTTTTTTCCTTATGTTCACATACATTTAATTAGAATATTTACACATTCTAATTTTTTCCCTATTTTTACGTATATGAGTGTGTGTATGCATATGTGTGTGTATGTATGTATGCATATGCATGTGTGTATGTAATATGTATCTGAGGATGTGTATGCATATGTGTGTGTATGTATATATGCATATGCATGTCTGTATATAAATTCTATGTGAGTATGTGTATGCATATGTGTGTGTATGTATGTATGCATATGCATGTGTGTATGTAATATGTATGTGAGTATGTGTATGCATGTGTGTGTATGTATGTATGCATATTCATGTGTGTATGTATACGTGTGTGTGTGTGCACATGTATGTATGTATATGTGTGTGTATGTATGCATGAATATGCATGTGAGTATGCATATGTGTGTGCATATGTATATGCATATGCATGAATATGCATGTGTCTATGTAATATGTATGTAACTATCTGTATGCATATGTGTGTGTATTGCATATGTTTGTGTATGTATGTATGCATATGCATGTGAGTATGCATATGTGTGTGTGTGTGTATGTATATGCATATGCATGTGTGTATGTAATATGTATGTGAGTATGTGTATGCATATGTGTGTGTATGTATGTATGCATATGCATGTGAGTATGCATATGTGTGTGTATGTATATGCATATGAATGAATATGCATGTGTGTATGTAATATGTATGTGATTATGTGTATTCATATGTGTGTGTATGTATGTATGCATTCATATGTGCATGTATATG
This sequence comes from Ceratopteris richardii, assembly GCA_020310875.1. Taxonomy (NCBI): domain Eukaryota; kingdom Viridiplantae; phylum Streptophyta; class Polypodiopsida; order Polypodiales; family Pteridaceae; genus Ceratopteris; species Ceratopteris richardii. Next base: position 216,494,434 of record CM035406.1, read on the forward strand.
TGTGTGTCTGTGTACATGTTTTTATGTATATGTGTGTATGCATATGTATCTGTGTGTATGTATGCATATGCATGTGACCATGCATATTTGTGTGTAAATGTATATGTATATGCATGAATATGCATGTGTGTATGTATATGTTTGTGATTATGCATATGCATGTGTATGTATGTATGCATATGCATATGCATGTGACTATGCATATGTGTGTGTATGTATATGCATATGCATAAATATGCATGTGTGTATGTAATATGTATGTATGTGTATGCATATGTGTGTGTCTGTATGTATGCATACGCACGTGAGTATGCATGTGTGTGTATGTTTATGCATATGCATGAATATGCATGTGTGTATGTAATATCTATATGAGTATGTGTATGCATATGTGTGTGTATGTATGTATGCATATGCATGTGAGTATGCATGTGTGTGTATATGTATATGCATATGCATGAATATTCATGTGTGTATGTAATATGTATGTGAGTATGTGTATGCATATATGTGTGTGTGTATGTTTATGCATATGCATGAATATGCATGTGTGTATGTAATATGTATGTGAGTATGTGTATGCATATGTGTGTGTAAGTATGTATGCATATGCATGTGTGTATGTATGTGTGTGTGTGTACATGTATGCATATAAATGTGTGTATGCATATGTGTGTGTATGTATGTATGCATATGTATGTGTGTATGTATAGGTGTGTGTGTGTACATGTATGTGTGTATGCATATGTGTCTGTATGTATGTAGGCATATGCATGTGAGTATGCATATGTGTGTTTGTATGTATGAATATGCATATGTGTATGTATGTATGCATATGCATGTCTGTATGTATACATGTGTTGTGTGTGTACATGTATGTAGGTATATGTGTGTATGCATATGTGTATGTATGTATGTATGCATATGTATATATGTATGTGTGTACATGTATGTATCTATGTGTATGCATATAAGTGTGTATGTATATGTGAGTGTGTGTGTGAGTGTGTGTACGTATGTGTGTGAATGTATGTATGTATATGTATGTATATGTATGTATATGTGTGTGTGTGTACATGTATGTATGTATATGTGTGTATGCATATGTGTGTGTATGAATGTATGCATATGCATGTGTGTATACATGTGTGTATGTATATGCATATGTGTGTATGCATATGTGTGTGTATATGTATGAATGCATATGTGTGTGTATGTATGTATGCATACGCATGTGAGTATGCATATGTGTGTGTATGCATATATGTGTATGTAATATGTATGTGAGTGTGTATGTATCTCTATCTCTCTCTTTCTCCTTCTCTATCTCTTTCTCATCTCTCTCTCATCTCTCTCTCATCTCTCTCTCTCCCTCTCTCTCTCTCTCTTTCATCGCTCTCTCTCTATCTCTCACTTTCTGTCTTGTTCAGTCAGTGTCAATAGAGAACAAAATAGTCACTTACATCGATGTAATTCTTTGGATCATTGTCATCAAAATCCCCTTAACTTTGTCCTTTATTGAATTCCAAATAATCAACACCAAAAAGCTCATGCAAGAAATTAGAAAAGAGAAAACATAGAGAAAGAGAAAGGTTGCTAGAATATGTGTGATACTTACCAAAATTTGAGATTTAGAGAAAGAGATAGGTGTGTGTAGAAAGAGAGAGAGGTGCGTGTGTGTGTACACAATATGCTCACAATCTAGTATGCATGTAGAAACTGGACAGTAGCAAAACTGAGTTCAAAACGCAACCAAATGTCGAATTTTTGCTCTCGGGTCTGGTTAAAACACACCTTCAGTATGATGAACAGTATAAGCATTAGTATGAGCATTGGTATGAGAACAAATATTTTGTGGTAACTACCGGTGCTCCTACTCATGCTTATACAGATGCCTTTACTCGCACCCACTATTTTTCGATGCATATATCGGCTATTTATTTTTAACGGCTATACCGATGACCAAATGACTATCGGTATGGCCGCGGTGCTTTTTTCAACCATTTTCCATAGTCAAACCGAAGCTGGAGGACGACCATCGATATCCAAAATGTTAGTATATCCCTGATATGTTGTACTGTTATGCAAAAACACACTTTATGCCAATCCTAAACAGAGTTATTTCATTAAAAAAGAATTAGAATATTTAGGTCATATTGTTTCTAGTCAAGGCCTTCATGTAGATCCGAAGAAAATTGAATAAATTGAAGAATGGCATGCACCTCAGTCTATGAATGATGTACGCTCTTTTCTAGGGTAAGCTGGTTTTTATAGAAAGTTTGTAAAAGGTTTTTCTTATTTTGTGCTTCACTCACATTGTTATTGAAGAAACAATTAAAATTTGCATGGGGATTATCACAAAAGCAATATTTTGGAAAACTCAAACATGCACTTTCTCATGCACCTATTCTGCAATTACGAGAATTTGCACAACATTTCCATGTAGTTATAGATGTTGGTGGTTTAGGTATAGGTGCTATCTTAATGCAAAATGATCATCCAATTGCATATGAAAGTACGAAAATTAAACCTTCTAAAAAGAATTACAGTACATATGATAAGAAACTCTTAGCTATTGTACACGATTTAAGAATTTGGAAACATTAACTTATGGGTTCTAAGGTCTTAATGAAAACAGACCAACAAACCATTAAGCATTTATGAAATCAAACATTGATTTTTGATAGAAACATTAAATGGGCTTCATTCATACAAAATTTTCAACCTATGATTCAATATCAACCAGAAAAAGCTAATGTTATAGCTTATGCCCTTAGTCGTTTCCCATCCCCACAAATAAATATTTTTTCAATCAATAATATTTCTATTGATTCGTATTTATGCATCTAATTTGTATTTTTCACAAACATGGAATGCTTTCAACAATTCTACAACATTTAGTGAGGATCACTACACTTTTCATAATGGATTCTTGTATTTCCAACACAAGTTACGCATCACACAAGGTCTTAAAGAATTTGTTATCAAAGAGATGCATGAACCACCATATATGGGTCATAGGGGCATACAAAGTACTATCTCTACATGTCAATAAAATTTCATAGATCACAAATTAGCATGCACATGTTCAAGAATATGGATTGTTTGATTTAGATCGATTGCAAAACCTATGCTTCTAGTCGCAAGGTTCATCTAAAGAGCAGATCCACTAACACGACATTGTGTTGTGTTTCTTTCATGGGCAAAAGAGAACAAAATGGGATGCAAAAGGATAAGCTACTGGTAGCATGATAGAGAATGAACACATGGAAGAAATGCTCGAGGTGTTTCATGACATGGACAAAGACTACGATGCTAGAGACAATGTTGTGGGTTCCTATAACATGTGGAGAGGATTTAGAGTAAGAAAATAATTTTAGAAGAAGGGGATAATATAATATATTAAGTCTATCATCTAAGGGTCTAGCCGATTCATACAGATCTAAAATCAGATATCATTAGATCACCCATATATGTGACCAAAGACCTCACAAATAGACTTACATAGCAGGTCATGTGCTCTTCTAAACAAGTGATCCACTTAGCTGAGTGGTTAAGTCTCAAGGGTGTGAAAGAGGAGGTTTTGGAAAACTCCATGGGATAGATGAGGAGAGTTTTTTTTTCCAAAGAGCTTTAGAGCCTTCAAGAAGCATCCACTTGAGTTAACTCCATTTAACTAGGACATGCAGCTACATGGTGGATGCATGGATGGTTAGAATTAACCTACCTAAGAAGGGAGTCCCTTAAAGAGATCTATATATTGAGGCATATGGTTGGGAGCAAAGTCATCTCTCTAGCACATGATGGTTGTAATTGTCATTCTCTTGCATTATCTTATGAAAAAAAAATCAAGCTTGTTGAAAATTTTGGATATTGACATCTAAGTGAGCACATATGAGATCATTTGGTTGATTTTTTAGTATTATTAAATGTGGTATACTTTAATTTTATATTGATTTTTTATATGTTTTCTTTTACATTTATGTTTGTTATATGTAATACAGGAGTATTAGTATAGAGGCAAATATGGATGAGGTGTAGAGACAGTCACAAAAGGTACAATATTGATCGTCACAGAGTATTGATCCCTCTACCTAGGATGCCTCTTCAAATACATTAGATCATGCAGATGATCATGATGATGAGGATGATCTGATCGTGATCAGGGAGGGGATTCTAATGATTGACCTATTACATTGGATCAATTATTTACATCGATACACACACACACATACACACACACATACACACACACATATACACACACACATATATATATATATATATATATATATATATATATATATATATATATATATATATATATATATATATATATATATATATATATATATATATATATATATACACACACTGGTATTCTCTATGTTGTTAATTGTGTCTAAAGTGTGAGTTCCCTATTATAAAAAAATTTAAGTCCCTATGGTGTGAATTATATACATACATATGCATAATACAAGCACACATACAAGTATGGTTCCATCCATTTGGATTCCATGAAAAAATCTACATATGATATACATACATACAAACATACATATATACTTACAGACATGAACATGCATATACATACATACAAACATACATATATACTTACAGACATGAACATGCATATACATACAGACAAACATACATATATACTTACAGACATGAACATGCATATACATATGTACAAACACATAGCCACACATAGTCAAATACATTTGAACATACATAGACACATACATCTAACACACATATATACATAAAGATATTAATAAAAACACATGTATAGAAACAAACATACATACAAATATACATAAATATATATATATATACATACATACATACATCTATCAATACATGCGTACACACTTATAAAATTACATACATATGTAGATTGGTAGATACACATACATATATACATGCATATGCACATATATAGATAAATACCAACATACAGACATGTTTACATACATATACATAAACATAAATCACGCATGCATCTATACATACATAATTACATAAATATGGACATATACACTAACACGTACATAAATGATTAGACATTCATAGATACATACACATATACATACAAACATACATTCATTAATATAATTAGGGTTCCTAGAAATAAGTTGATTGACACATAAATATTCATATGCACATGCATACATACATACATACATACATACATACACACACACACACACACATACATACATATATATATATATATATATATATATATATATATATATATATATATATATATATATATATATATATATAATCACACACACATAAATACATACACACATACGTACATACATACATGCACACATACATACATACATACTTGGAAACATACATACAAAGAAACATACACACAAATAGTTATAGTTCTTAGGCATATGATGCTCCTTACATGACAAAATATACATCAAAATGAAACATGAAAATTTAAACATAAACGTTAGATGACATGCTTAAATATCATGTCAATATATGCGGAAATTGAATTCTTAAATGATCAAGAAATTAGTAATAGTCTAGTTGATTCTTAAATTTATTACTATAAATAAAATTAAATACAAAGGAATTGGGAAACATAACCCATGAGAACTTATTTTCCTTATTGTATGTCTGAAACCTTATACAAAAACATCTACTAGAAATATCATATTTCTGCAATGCATACGATGCATGTATACATACATACAAACACACATATACCTACATTATACGTGTACACATACACATCTATTTAACATACATAGATACATACGTACATACATACATGCATACATAATACATCCATACATACATACATAAACGCATACATACATTGATACATACACATATCCATGCAATCATGCATGCATACATACATCTCCTAAGTAACTTAGAGAATGAAGAGGATATTTTGGAGGAATAAAATAGACTAGACAACCGGGTTTCAAAAAGTGTAGGAATACTATAATGGAATATCACAATGACTCTTCACCTTTGAAGGTGACTCTTCATGATCCCTGCTTCTTGGCGTTCCATCCATCCTAACTTTTGGTGCTTCAAGCTCTTAGTTTCACTGAGGTCGTATCTTTTGTGGATGTTTGGAACCTTATTAACAATTTATATTTAAATTAATTCTTGAGATTATCGTATGAGTGTCCATGAACCTTGGATTATCAACACTTCCCCTCGAGCTCAAGCTTCTTTGACCTTCGACCTAAATCTTTTGTATATAGAGCTTCCTTGAATTCCTCAAGATTGTTTGCACTCAACAATTTGGTTAACATATCTAGAATCTACTCTATATTCACATATTTTACATCCATATCTATATATAACACTTCTTCTCTATTGAAATGTTACTGAACCTCTATAGATTTACTTCGCGAATGATACATGGTATTGACAGCCTCATTTATTCTAGATCTATTATCTCCGAACAAGGGAAAAGTTGTTACCTCCACATCTAGGTCCTTGAACAACTTCCCTAGCCACATACCTCGACATGCATCTAGGCATGAAGCCCTTTACTTAACTTCTATTGATGATAATGCCACTATTCACTAGTTCTTTGAAATCGAAGATATTTTCCTTGAACCTAACATACAAATGTAGCATAAGGTACTCCTTATATCTTTTGAATGTGTTTTATCTATATCAATAAACTATTCGACCACTAAATGGTCATCATAAGAATCAAATATTATTTAATTTACTACACTCTTGATAAAACTCAACACTCTTCTTTGAAGATTAAGATGCTCACAAGTAGGATCATGCATGAAGTATGGAATAATTCCAAAAACATATATTGATTCCGTCCGATTATGATGAAATAACTCATTACCCCTATGAAAGTCCTCTAGAGTTTTCAATCTTCAATCTTCTCTCCTTGACCTCCAAATAACTTTATACTTGTGTACATGGGTTGAAAGAGTGATGTACATCCACTCAGGCCATACTTGTACAACACATCACTTAAATGCTTCCTTTGTATAATTTATCAAGTAAATACTTCCATCCTGTATGTAAAACCACTTCAATACCTTAATAATGTTTGAGGATGACAAGATCTGAATTTTTCTTGTATATCATTTGCACTTGTTATAACTTACCTATCAGAATGAGATGATTCAGATATATGCATGAGTATATTTTCATTCCTCTTTATGTATAAAGATAGATAAGCACCACTGACATGGAATCCACACCTATGAGGGCAGAGTGAGTTGATCTTTAAATTCAAGCCCTAAGTTCAACCCATAAATGTCTTTCTTCATCATAAACATGTAATGCAACTTTCCTTTATCTTCACACTTGATAGGTTGGGACATGTAGGATTTCTCCTTGAGCGCTCCATTGATGAAACCATTCGTGACATAAATTTGATATATCAGCCATCTCCTTGCTATAGAATTGCATTTTGTGTTGTTAATGTGCTATATTTTGGCCCAAGGTTGAAAGTCTCCTCATAGTCTCTGCCATGTGTCTACAAAAATCCCTTTGCGACCAATTTCACTTTATGTCTAACTATTAAACCATCTATATTTCTCTTAATTTTCTTGACCCATTTATTTAAGATTACCTTGAATACCTCTTTTTTTGTACCAGAACCCATCTATGGTTGTCCTTCAGAGCTTTGATCTTATCCCCCATTGCATTTTTTCATTCCTTATAAGCTTCTTGAAGGCTTCTTTTTTAATTGAGGGCTTGCAGATGAGCTCTTAAACCTCGGCTTACATGGTGCGTGACTTTTGAAAGCATTTTATTTTCTTGGTCCACTCAATTCCGATGCCCATGTTCATGTCTTTCATTCTTCGTCTTCTTCTTCTTCTATATCTTTGACCTCGAATTAACCTTAAGGTACGTAGCATGACTTAACCTCTCAGAAAAGGATCGCTTCTTCTATATCTTTGACCTGCAATTAACCTTAAGGTACATACCATGACTTAACCTCCTTAGAAAAACATCGTTATAAAATTTATGCTCCTCTCTCAAGAGGGTTAACCTTGTAACCCTTTTGCTCATTGGAAAAAACGGGTAGAGACACATTTTTTCTCTACCATTTAGCTTTTCGCTTACCTCTTGTGGAACGTGGGTATAGCAAACACATCGAGACACTCTCAAGTGTGAGGTATTTGGGTTTCGCCTACTCCAAACTTCACCTGATTCTGTTTTTGTATTTGTTTAGTCTACTTTCAATACCAACAGCATGTGTTCATGGCATTACTCTTTATGATGACTCATGTTGCTTGACTTGTTTGTCAATCCACAAGCTACTTGAGGTTTAGAAGTTTCTCTATGGCAGTGGCTCCCATTTTTGTCATGGCCAACATATACATAATATTCACTCTAAGGAAATGACAGAAACAAAGAGAATGATGGATATAAGACATTCGGAGCACATTTTTTTCTTTTATATATATATATATATATATATATATATATATATATATATATATATATATATATATATATATATATATAATATATACATATATATATATATATATATATATATATATATATATATATATATATATATATATATATATATATGTGTGTGTGTGTGTGTGTGTGTGGGGTATTAAGAGGACCTTACTATGGTGACCATTGCGTCTGTTTCTGTTTTGTGTGTCTCAATTGGAGGGTTAGGATCCAACCACTTCTCCATTACGTGTTATTGAAGACGTGGATCGACAAGAGGTATATTTTTTCTATTATAAGTGAATTTTTCTTATTTTGCAAGTGCTTCAACAAACGTCGTCTGCAGGCTGCCATTGAGTGCTCGGACAAGGTATGGGAAAAAAATCTGGATTAACTTTTTTGTTCTCTTTCATATGTTGAGAAACATAGGCATCATGCGATATCTTAGTGGTTGTAATTCCCTGTAAACAGTTATATACGTCACTGTTGCCATTGATATTGGTAATGGACATAGAATTGGTCTCCCCGCTTTGACCTTTGTTTGTGCACGAGTAGAAATTAGAAGAATAGAGAAAGTACTAGCGAGGCACCTTCTCCTTTTTCTTCCTTTTTCTTTGGTTTCCTTCCTTTGTTAGTGTGAATATGGATTGGGCTACGAGATGATGTCCTTCAATGATGTGATTCTGCATACTTTTAGATAAAGCGTTAAAATAAATCGTGTATATGTTTTCTCTCCTCATATCCTTAGCGTACACACTACCGAAACCGTTTGTGAAGCTCCGTGTTGGTGATCTTGTTTAGACTCTTGTAAACGAGTGCATTTTCTCTCAAAACGGGTGTCTAAAATGATAATTGAAAAGGGAGAGTGAAAAGTATGAGAGATTACTCATGTCAGTTGAATGGGGAATTTTATCCCTAACGAAGTTCCTGTAGATCACGAAAGGCCTCCATCTATGCATTTACCGTCCCATGGATTCCTTTAAGGTAGTTTGCCCTATGGTTGCTATGAGTATTCTCAGGAGATTTCAAAATGCAATGGTATAAACATTGTCGATGTGGCGTATATGAAAAAGAAATATATAAAAAAAAAGAATCTATGGCTTTTGAAAAGCCATAGAATTTTTATGTCTTCTTCGCCTCAAAGTCAGAGCAAGAAATCCTTACATGCATCATTTTACTCGTCTAAAAGAGCTACGAACGCGAATATACAAGTAGTCTAGCAATACAAACAAACTGAATGAGGGGATTACAAAAGGGTGTTACTTTGCAAGGAATCAAACGTGTCCGGCAAAAACTACTGTTTATGACTTTGCATTCGATGTTCAAAAAAAGGGAAGTGCCATTAAATGAGACTCTAAAAGATGCCTACAGGAAAAAAGAAAGTATTTTAACGTCCAAGGGCTTTCTCTCTCCTCAAGACTTTCCCCCATTGGTCAATGGCTTTGAGATAAAAGCATCGACCCAAAATTTGTCTCTCTTCGAGAGATCAAAAGTGGCAGTAAGGACTTACACACATTTCTGCTTCTTATGTAATTCACCAGTTCGCACCCATGGGGTTGTAGTCGCTTGCCAGCTTGAGGACTTTGGGAATATTATGACATTGTTTTCAACATAGAAATGGTATCCAACTTCACAAAAGAAACCCATTTTATATCTTCATTAGTGGCATTGATATTTCTGGAGACTTATAATCATGTTGGAATATGAAAAGCAATGGGTGATTCCAAATGAACCAGTGCCTGAGCAATATCCTCTGATACTGCATCCATGTTCTTCATATTGAAAGCAAAAGAAAATCTAGTTGAGTCTCTATGCGGTTTCGGGGCCAAAATGTAAGAGACATAGAAGACTTCAATTGGAGTTAGCTGATATGAAATCTAAGAATGTCCTTTACGATTTTATTTATCAGAGTGAAACCCATGTTTATCAATAATCCTGTTTGCAGGGTCCTTATCTAAGGAAGGTTGCTAATAATCGGAGCACGCGAAATTTGTTAATGATGAGAAGTTAGAGGTCTATATGTAAGCATATGTCATTAAAGTATTGCAAATGAGACCAACGTATGAGATTCTGGAAGGTCTGTCTTTTCTCTTTTGTAGTGCTCGCTTCTCCGTCACAAAAACTTTACTCCTTGGATACAATAGAATAAGAACTAGCTCATGTGTGTCTGTATGTGTTTGCATATAGTAATAAAAGGAACTTACTATGGTGACCATTGCGTCTGTTTGTGCTTTGTACGTCTCAATTAGATAAAAGGAACTTACTATAGTACTAGCGAGGCACCTTCTCCTTTTTCTTCCTTTTTCTCGCTTTGTTAGTGTGAATATGGGCTACAAGATGATGTCCTTCAATGATGTGATTCTCCATGCTTTTAGATAAAGCGTTAAAATAAATCGTGTATATGTTGTCTCTCATCATATCCTTAGCGTACACACTACTGAAACTTTTTGTGAAGCTCCGTGTTGGTGTATTTCCTCTCAAACATTTTCATCAACTTTAGTCTTTTATTGGAGCATGTGAAACGGATGGTTAAGAAGATTATTGAAAAGGGACAGTGAAAAGTATGAGAGATTATTCATGTCAGTTGAATGGGGAATTTTATACCTAACGAAATTATGTAGATCACGAAAGGCCTCCATCTATGCATGTGTCGTGCCATGAATTCCTTTGAGGTTGTTTGCACTATGGTTGCTATGAATGCGATGCTATAAACGTTGTCGATGCGGCGTATATTCCAAAAAATAAAAAAAGAATCTATGGCGGCTATTAAAAAGCCATAGAATTTTCATCTCTTCTTCGCCTCAGAGTCAGCGCAAGATATCCTTACATGCATCATTTTAGTCGTCTAAAACAGCTAAGAACGCGAATATACTAGTTACAGAGTTCCTAATGGTATCTCACCGTTTTTGCATTACAAGTAATCATAGATGTATATTAAATGGTTAATCGAAACAGTACTTGATGCGACTAGCAATACAGACAAACTGAAAGGGGATAACAAAAGGATGTTACTTTGCATGGAATCAACGGTGTCTGGCAAACACTACTGTTTACGACTTTGCATTCGATGTTGAAGGTAAAAAAAAAAATTAAAAATGAAAGTATTTTAAAGTCCGACGGCTATCTCACTCATCAAGACCTTCCCTCATTGGTCGATGACTTTGAAATAAAAGCATCGACCCAGAATTTATCTATGTTTAAGAGATCAAAAGTGGCAGTGAAATAATACAAATATGTCTTCTCATATGTGATTCACCACTTCGCCAATTGGTGTAGAACTTTTCGTGTTGCGTATGTTTTCGCAGTCTCACCAACAGGCTTTGCACCTGGGCGCATTCATTTGGTCTAGAGGTCTTTTTATCTACTCCACTTTACCCCCGCGCTATTCTGAATAATTTATAGTATATGCTATAACTTGGTGTTATACTTTATGGGATATTGGGAATGAAGGTGTAATGCCTTGAGGATTTTAATGTGTTTTGTGTTTTGATTTAGCAGGTGAAGATCCATGAGGGTGTGAACGCGCATGGACTTGGAGATATTTAGAAGAATATTTTTAGAAGATGGTTATTTTTAGTTATTTTTGTAAAAAATAATGGATCGCTTTAGAAAGCGACGTTTTTGTAAAAATAGAAAATTACGAACTTGTAAATAAAGCAAAAACACGCTTTTCGGAGTGCGGCCCTCATGTACCTTCTATTCAGGACGTAATATGAATTTACTATAAATACGCATGCTCTGGTAGAGTGTCCATCAGAGCATGTGGGGGGAGATTGTACCCAATTTGGTGTCGTCTCTTATCTCTTTCTATCTTTGAGTATTTTTTTCTCTGTGTTCGTGCGTCTGTGGTACCTGGGGCAACAGTGGTATCAGAGCCAAGACGTTCGCGGAGGTGGTTGCAGCGTTTGATTGCGATTTGCAGCATTCGGGTCTGTTCGCGATTCGGCGTTCATCTCAACCGTCTGATCCAGTTGCGGCGTTTGATTGCGATTTGTGGCATCCAGTCTGTTCGCGAATCGGCGTCCATCTCAACCGTCTGGTCCAGTTGCGGCGTTTGATTGCGATTTGTGGCATCCAGTCCGTTCGCGAATCGGCATCCATCTCAACCATCTGGTCCAGACCTAGGTTTTGCATCTTTCCATACTGCCATGGACACTACTCAAAATATCGATGATTTTAGTTCCTCACCCCTTCTTGGGGTATCAATTGAGCAACAAGTCGAACTTTTACGACATGAACTTCAACATGCCCAAAATGAAATAAAAGAACGTGATGTTGCACTCCAACAACTACAAAGCGATGACAATAACCTAGTTCGGGTAGTGAAGGCCATTATTACTGCCCAAGAGCAAGGAACACAATCCAAGATTGGTGCCAAAAATTTCCAATTTTCACGATTTGACGGACGAAAAGATGGCCAATTTGTTCTCTCATGGTTATCCCAGTTTGATGATTTCTACTCTGATGAATCTTATTCTGAACAGGAAAAAGTGAAATTTGTAACCAACTACTTAGTGGGAAAGGCTCAGTTATGGTGGAATGTTTTGCGCCATAGCACAGATCGCCCCACCACATGGCAAGCCTTTCAAGACAAGCTCAAGGAGTCCTTCCTTCCTCCTCAGTTTCACTTACATGCCCGTTGCTCTTGGACGACTTTTGGATGGAAAGATGGAGATACTGTTTCTACCTATACTGAACGTTTTTGGCAACGTTTATTACTTATACGTTCACTTGAAATGATTCCTGAAGATACTTTACAGCGGAAATATGAAGATGGTTTGGAGATGGGAATCCAAGCTAAGCTCAACACCTTACGTCTGACGACGCTCTATGAAGCTATTTCTTTTGCACATGATGCTGAGAAAGAATTTCAATCTATCACTAAGTCCATTCGCTTACAACAAACACGTCAACGACCACAACTAATCAAACCCACTTTTCCACTCAAGCGTTCCTTTTCTACTTTTTCTTCTCCTCCTTTTCAACGTCCACCTACTTTTCAATGACCACCTATTTTTCAACGACCTTTTCAATCCACTTTTTCCCCAATCCCCAAGACAAACCCCTTACACCCTACCAAACCTCCAACCTTTCAAACTACGACGATGGATGCCCAACAAAAGAGGTCCCGTATCATTTGTTGGAATTGTGGTAAGATTGGTCATACCAAAGCTAGATGTAGGTTCCCAACTAACCACATGCAACCTGGCGGAGCTAAAGTACATAACATGGAGGTGGTTCTTGAAGATATTCAATTTGAAGACATTCAACCTGATTGGACTGAAGACGCATTGGAGCAGGATCTAAGTACCTTGGGTAACACAATTTCTATTCATTCTTTACTTTGCATGCAAGGTACTATTAATGGTAAAGTTGTTAATATTTTACATGATGATGGTAGTTCACATGACTTTATTTCTCACATATTAGTCAAAGATCTCCAATTAACCCCACTTCCTTCTATGTACAAAGTTAAGGCTGCATTCCAAGGAAACAGATATAATGTTACAAGTGAACTGCATAATGTTCTAATTTGTATAGGCTCATACATGGATAAACGCACATTCTTAATTGCTCCTTTGCAGTCCTATGATGTTATACTTGGTATGCCTTTTCGTCACCATTATAATCCATGCATTGATTATCATACACACACCATGCGTTTTAAGTTTAACCATCAAGATATCTGTTTGTCTGCAATACATGATTTCCAACCATTCCCATTAATTATTCATACACAAGTAAAACGTGCATTCCGAAAAGGCTACAATTCATGTATTGTTTTTGTCAATAACATAGTCGATTATCTACATCCACTTCCTAATACCCATAAATCATTTATGGATTCTTATAAGGATTGTTTTATGGCTGATTTTCCTTCTAAAGTACCACCTTCGAGAGGATCCCTTGATCATAGTATAGACTTAATTCCTGGTAGTTCTCCTCCCCATAAAGCACCTTATAGGCATGGACCTTTGCATCAACAAGAAATAACCAATCAAGTTAAGGATTTACTTCACAAAGGACTTATCAGGCCTAGTTCTTCTCCCTTTGGAGCACCTGTTCTTTTAGTAGAGAAGAAGAACAAGACTTATAGGATGTGCATTGATTATAGAGCACTCAATAAGATCACAATAAAAAATAGATATCCTATTCCTAGGATAGATGATTTATTAGATAAACTTCGTGGAGCACGTGTCTTTAGTAAAATTGATCTTAAATCTGGGTATCATCAAATAAGAATGTCACCAAATGATATTTTTAAGACTGCCTTTCGAACTCAGACCGGTCACTTTGAATTCATGGTAATGCCTTTTGGACTTACCAATGCACCTGCTACATTTGCACGCATGATGAATAATATTTTTCTTGAATACCAAGCTTTTGTTCTTGTTTTCTTCGATGACATACTTGTCTATAGTAAGAATGATGATGACCATGAAAAGCATTTTGCAATAGTTTTTAATTTGTTACGCACCAACCAACTTTATGCAAATCCTCAAAAGAGTTACTTTTTCCAAAGAGAATTAGAGTACTTAGGCCATATTGTTTCAAGTCAAGGAGTTCATGTAGATCCAAAGAAGATTAAAGTAATTAAAGAATGGCCTATACCACAATCGGTGAATGATGTTCACTCTTTTCTTGGATTAGCTAGTTTTTATAGAAAGTTTGTAAAAGGTTTTTCTTATTTAGCCCTCCCACTCACTTTGTTATTAAAGAAAAAGTTAAAATTTGCATGGGGATTGCCACAACAACAATCTTTTGAAAAACTTAAACAATCACTTTCTCATGCACTTGTTTTGCAATTACGTGATTTTACACAACCTTTTCATGTAGTTACAGATGCTAGTGGCTCAGGTATAGGTGCTGTATTGATGCAAAATGATCATCCCATTGCATTTGAAAGTAGGAAGCTTAAACCTTCTGAAAAGAACTACAGTACATATGATAAAGAACTTTTGGCAGTTGTACATGCTTTAAAAATTTGGAAACATTATCTCATGGGTACAGAAGTCATAATCAAAACCGACCAACAAGCTATTAAACATTTACTCAATCAACCATTGATTTCAGATCGACATATCAAATGGGCTTCATACATACAAAATTTTCAGCCTATGATTCAATATCAACCTGGCAAAGCTAATGTTGTAGCTGATGCCCTGAGTCATTTTCCCTCCCCACAAACAAATATTGTTTTTATTAATAACATTTCTGTGGTTCATATTCATTCATTTCATGACATGATTCCTACATATGCATCTGATTTATATTTCTCACAAACATGGAATGCTTTCAATAATTCTACTACATTTAGTGAAGACCATTACACATTTCATAATGGATTCTTGTATTTTGATCATAAGCTATGTATTACACAAGATTTTAAAGAATTTGTTATGAAAGAGATGCATGAACCACCATATATGGGTCATAGGGGCATACAAAGTATTGTTTCTACATGTAAAGAATTCTTCTTTTGGCCAAATATGGAAAAGGATATTACACAATATGTTTCCCAATGCATTGTTTGTCAACGTGTCAAAAGACATCATGGTAAAGCATTTGGATTATTAATGCCACTTCCCATACCTAATGGGCCATGGGAACAAATTTCTATGGATTTTATTACTGGTCTTCCTACAACTTCATCACATCATGATATGATTTGGACAATTGTTGATAGGTTTAGTAAACAAGCATATTTCATTCCTTGTACGAAAACTCTTTCTGCACCTCAAGCTGCCAAATTATTTATTAAATGTATTTTTCCACATCATGGTTTTCCAAAAGTAATTTTATCCGATCGTGATGTTCGTTTTTGTAATCACTTTTGGGTTGCATTATTTAAAAATTTAGGCTCTAAAATAGATTTTAGTTCTGCATTTCATCCTGAAAGTAATGGGCAAAGTGAAGCTACCAATAGTACTATTTTGGATCTATTACATTGTTATTCTTTAGATAATCCAACTAATTGGGATGAGAAACTTTCTTTACTCCAATTTGCATATAATAACACAACACATACCACTACTGGACGTGCACCAAATGAAATTGTATATGGTAAAAAGCTTCCTACTCCCATGTCTATCATTCAAACTGACATACCTATGGCTGATTCTTTTGCACAAGATCATATTTCTATACTTCATGAGGTTCATGAGCATATTAAAAAGTCAGGAACGTTATACCCGTAATATTAATAAGAAACGAGCAGCTAAACAATTTAATGAAAATGATTATGTTTGGTTACGCATAATTAAACGACGTTTGAAAAATATTCTACAACATCCTAAGGTAAAACTTGCACCACGTTATTATGGACCTTTCCGTATTATTCAAAAAATTAATGAGAATGCTTTTAGATTAGATATACCTTCTCATTGGAATATTCATAATTCTTTTCATATCAGTTTATTGAAACCATTTAAAGGAATTTTACCACTCATTCCTATTTTGGATGATCCTCCATTGTTAGAAGAGGATGCTGAAGTTTTAATTCCAGAAAAAATACTTGATCATGATGTTACTACTACACGCACAGGTAATCAATACCATAGATATTTGATTAAATATAAAAATCATTCATTCAAAGAATCACAATGGATTCACAAAACATCACTAATTCCATATTATCATCATTTGATTTCTGCTTATCATTCACAATCACATTAAATTCCAGTTTTCCAGTTCCATGCATGTTTTTTTTTTATTTACATGGCACATGCCTATGATTGTTCAGTGATGCGACATGTGATTGGCCATCCATGTCTATTTTATTTTTTATCAACTAAGGTCAGTTGCTCGTCAACTGGGCGGCATGTTATACTTTATGGGATATTTGGAATGAAGGTGTAATGCCTTGAGGATTTTAATGTGTTTTGTGTTTTGATTTAGCAGGTGAAGATCCATGAGGGTGTGAACGCGCATGGACTTGGAGATATTTAGAAGAATATTTTTAGAAGATGGTTATTTTTAGTTATTTTTGTAAAAAATAATGGACCTCTTTAGAAAGCGACGTTTTTGTAAAAATAGAAAATTACGAACTTGTAAATAAAGCAAAAACACGCTTTTCGGAGCGCGGCCCTCATGTATCTTCTATTCAGGACGTAATAGGAATTTACTATAAATACGCATGCTCTGGTAGAGTGTCCATCAGAGCATGTGGGGGGAGATTGTACCCAATTTGGTGTCGTCTCTTATCTCTTTCTATCTTTGAGTATTTTTTTCTCTGCGTTCGTGCGTCTGTGGTACCTGGGGCAACACTTGGACTCTTGAAATAGTATGACATTCTTTCCAACATAGAAATGGTATCTGACTTCACAAACAAACCCATTTCATATAGTAATTAGTGGCATTCATATTTCTGGAAACTTATCATCATGTTCGAATATGAAAGCCAATGGGTGATTCCAAATGAACCATGCTTGAGCAATATCCTCGGATACATCATCCATGTTCTTCATATTGAAAGCAAAACAAAATTTAGTCGATTCTCTATGGGGTTTTGCAGCGAAATTGTAAGAGAGATAGAAGACTTCAATTGGAACTAACTGAGATGACATCTGAGAACGTCCCGTTTTTTTATTTATCATAGTGAAAACAATGTTTATCAATAAGCCTGTTTGCAGGGTCCTTATCTAAGGAAAGGTGCCAATAAACGGTACACAGGAACATTTTTAATGATGAGAAATTATAGGTCTATCTGTAAGCATATGTAATTGAAGTATTGCAGATCGAAAAAAACGTAATACGAGTTTCTGGTAGGTCTGTCTTTTCTCTTTCGTAGTGCTCGGTTCTCCGTCACAAAAGCTTTACTCCTCGGATAAAATGGAATAAGAACTAGCTTACAATGTGTCTGTAATATATATATATATATATATATATATATATATATATATATATATATATATATATATATATATATATATATATATATATATATATTTGTGTGTGTATGTGTGTGGTAATAAAAAAGGAACTCACTATGGTGACCATTGTGTCTGTTTGTGTTTTGCGTGTCTCAATTAGAGGTTAGGATCCAACCACCTTTCCATTGCGTGTATTGAAGACGTGGATTGACTTGAGGTATAAGTTGAGTATTAAACGTGCATTTTTCTTAGTTTGCAAGTGCCTTAACAGACGTCGCCTGCATGTTTCCATTGACTGCTCGGACAAGGTAATGGAAAAAAACCTGGATCTCTTATGGAATTTTTTCTTTTTTCCTTCACTCTTTCATATGCTGAAAAACAGAAGCATCTGGCGATATCTAAGTGGTTGTAAAATCCTGTAAACAGTTATAGACGTTTTCCACTTATATTCGTAGTGCGTAATGGACGAAGAATAGTTCTACCTCGCTTTCGCCTTTGTTTGTGCACGAGTAGAAATTGGTAGAATAGAGAAAGTAGTAGCGACGCAGCTTCTCCTTTTTCTTCCTGTCAATCATCTTTGCTACGAGATAATGTTCTTCAATAACGTGATTCTGCATAATTTGGATAAAGCATTAAAATAAACTGTGAATATGTTGTCTCTCATAATTTCCTTAGCGTACACACCAATGAAACCTCTTGTGAAGCTCCGTGTTGGTGATTTTATGCATTTTCTCTCGAAACTCTTCATTAACTTTAGTCTTTTATTGGAACATATGAAGCAGGTCGCTAAGAAGATAATTGAAAAGGGATATTGAAAAGTATGAGAGATTATTCATGTCAGTTGAATGGGGAATTTTATACCTAACGAGATTCCTGTAGATCACGAAAGGCCTCCATCTATGCATGTGCCGTGCCATGAATTCCTTTAAGGTTGTTTGCACTATGGTTGCTATGAATATTCTCAGGAGATTTGAAAATGCCATGCTATAAACGTTGTCGACGTGGCGTATATTCCAAAAAATAAAAAAAGAATCTATGACTTCCGAAACGCCATAGAACTTTTATCTCCTCTTCGCCTCAGAGTCAGAGCAAGAAATCCTTACATGCATCATTTTACTCTTCTAAAAAAGCTAAGAACGCCAATATAGAAGTAGTTACAGAGCTCATAATGATATCTCACCGTTTTCCATCACAAGTAATGGTAGTTATATATTAAATGGTTAATCGAACCAGTACTTGATGCGACTGGCAATACGATACAGACAAACTGAATGAGGGGATGACAAAAGGGTGTTACTTTGCATGGAATCAACGCTGTCCGCCAAAGAGTACTGTTTATGACTTTGAATTCGATGTTCCAAAAAAGAGACGTGCGATTAAATGAGACTAAAAAGATGCCTACACAAATAACAAATGCCTACAAAAAGAAAATGAAAGTATTTTAATGTCCGAGGGCTTTCTCACTCACCTCAACAGCTTCCCTCATTGGTCAATGGCTTCCCTCATTGGTCAATGGCTTCCCTCATTGGTCAATGGCTTCCAGATAAAGAAATCGACCCAGATCTCATCTATCTTGAAGAGGTCAAAAGTTCTATTGAAGAATTATACAAATTTCTTCCTCTCATTATATGTGATTCACCACTTCGCACCCATGGGTTTGTAATGGCTTGCCTATTTGTGTAGAACCTGATTCGAGGACTTGCCTAGTGGGGCCCGCAAGGATCTCCACTATCAATGGGTGGATACTGCCCTTAATGCCTCCCTCCAGCTCACTTGTGCCTTGCTTTATGCAGCTAATTTCAATACAGATAGACAAGTTACTTTGAAATCATTGGAATCTCTATCAATAGATGTAATCTTTTTGCGAGGACCTCAATATGGTTGAAACTGAGTCAGAAAGAGGGTTAAAAATGCTTGTTATCAATAGTCTCGAGAAGGAAATATGGGATGAGGTTGAGCTCCACCATGATTCGGTAGGTGAAAGAAAGAAGTGGCCTCTCTTGGTCAAACGTGCCATGTGGATAGAATATGTGGAAATCTAATCTAGATAGAAGTTGTGTCATAGAATATTAATGATAAGCAAGGCCCCCATCCCTCGCTTAGTGTGTGGACCTTGTGGTTTCTCACCATTGACCGATATTACTCACCTTGAAACAATACACTCTTAGGGCTCCATGGTTCCATGCTAATCCTGACACCTTCTCCCTGCCTCCTCTTTGTGAGCAATCAATAGGACTTGAAATCTAGTCTACAACACCCGCTCCTCTTTGACCAAGTATTGGATCTAGGTGACTAAGAAGATGAAACATACGATGTTTAAGATTTAGATGGAACTCAAAGTCATTGATGGTTCGAGAAACGAGAATCTCTATCAAAGTCTCTAATTGCTCGAGCCTTACGTCAACAAAGTCCATTCGTACCTCCAATATGGTCTCCAAAAGATGAGGAGTTGTTATCAATTATCCAATGTGTTGTATAAAAAATTATTGGAGTGACATTTATTAACATACACATAATTTAACTTTGTTCAAAGCTCAAATAATTACTTTGTCTACTCATACTCATGTAAAATTTGCATTTAGGAAAGGATACAATTCATGCATTGTTTTGTCAATGTCATAAATAATTATACTCATACACTTCTCGATGCACATAAACCTTTCATGACTACTTATAAGGATTGTTTTATGTCTTATTATCCCTCTGAACTACCACCATCATGAAGATCCTTTGATCAGAACATGAACTTAATTCTTGGTATTCTCCTCCTCATAAAGCACATTATAGGCATGGCTGACTACACCAAAAGGAAATATAAAACAAAGTTAAAGTTTTACTACAAAAATGACTTATAAGGCCTAGTTCCTCCCCATTGGAAGCACCAATGGGCATTGATTATGGAACCCTTAGTAAGATCACATTGAAAAATAGATACCCTATTCCTCCAAAAGATGATCTCTTAGATAAACTACAAGGAGCTTGTGTATTTAGTAAAATTAATCTTAAATCAAGTTACCATTAGATACATATGGCACATAGTGATATTTGTAAGATTGTATTTAGAACCCAAACCAGCTATTATGAATTTATGGCAATAACCTTTGGACTTTCCAATGTTGTTACTTTATTTGCACGAATGATGAACAATTTTTTTCTTCATTACCAAGCTTCCATTCTCATATTTTTTATGACTACTTGTTTATAGTAAAAATGACAGCAAACATGAGAAGCATCTTAACACAATTTTTTCATTTGCTACAAGAGAACACACCTACACTTATCTTGAAAAGAGTTAATTTCTTCAATGTAAGCTAGGATATCTAGGCCATATTATTTGAAGTGAAGGTGTTCATGTTGATGCAAAAAGATTTACATTATAGTAGAATGGCGCACACCTCACTCAGCCAATGATGTACTTTCCTTTCTTGGATTGGCTTGTTTTTATAGGAAGTTTGCTCAAAATTTCTCTTAATTAGCTTTGCCTCTTACCTTATTATTGAAAAAGAAAATAGAATTTTCATGGGGAATCACCCTACAACAATCCTTTGAAAACTCAAACATGCATGTTCACATGCACTTGTTTTATAGTTACCTGATTTTTTGCAACTATTTCATGTCATTACTAATGCTAGTAATTCAGGAATAGGTGTTGTTTTAATCCAAATTGATCAGCCCATTGCATTAAACAGTAGGAATCCTAAGCCCTTATAAAAGAATTATAGTACATATGGTAAAGAAATGTTAGCAATTGTGTATGCTTTGCTAATTTGGAAAGCATTAATCAAATTAATCAACAAGCCATTAAGTATTTGTTAAACAACCCTTAATCTATGATCGACATCTTAAATGGTATTCATTCATTCAAAATTTATATTCCATAATCCAATATCAACCTAGCAAATCTAATGTTGTAGCCGATGCTCTTAGCCATTTTCCTTCATATTTTGTTGTTCTGCATAATGTTTCTACTAACCAAATTCATTCCTTTAAAGAAATGATTTCCAATTATGCATTTGATTTGCATTTCTCACATGCATGGCATGAATTCAATAGTTGTGCATCTTTAATTGATGAACATAATATATTTCATCTTGGTTTACTTTATTTTCAACATAGATTATGCACTCTACAAGCTTTCAATGATTTTTTCTTAAAAGAAATACATGAACCATATTAGATGGGTCATTGAGGCACACAAAGCACCACTTCTACTTGCAGAGATTTCTTTTTTTGGTCCCACATGGAAACAATATCACACATGTTTCTCAATGCATTGTATGTCAATATCTAAAACATCATAGTGCTAAACCATTTAAATTATTATTGCCACTTCCCATTCCAAACGAACCATGGGAACACATTTTTATTACTTGTCTTCCTTTCACTTTATCACATAATGATATGATTTGGGCGATAGTTGATAGGTTTAGTAAATATGCAAATTTCATTCCTTGTAGAAAAACTTTGTCTACACCTCAAGCTGCAAAATTATTCATTAAATGCATTTTTTCACATCATAGTTTTCCTAAAGTAATGTTACCTCATCATTATATATGTTCGTTCTCGCAATCATTTCTTGGTTGCCTTAGTTCAGCATTTGGGTTTGAAAATAGATTTTGAGTCTGCATTTCATCTTGAACATAATGGACAAAGTGAGGCTACAAATAGTACTATTCTTGATTTTTTGCATTATTATTCATTAGATAGTCCCATTAATTGGGATAACAAGTCAAAATTGCTTCAGTTTGCTTACAATAACACCACACACACCACTATTGGTCATGCACCTTTTCAAATTCTTTATGTAAGCTTCCCACTCCGATGACTCTCACTCAAACTTGTATTTGGATGGCTCATTGTATTGCTCAAGATCACATTTCTATACTTCACATTGTTCATAAGCACATTAGGAAAAGTCAAGAAAATTATTCATGTCTTGTCAATACAAAAGGATTCGCCAAGGAATTTTTGAAAAATATTTTCCAGCATCCTAAATTAACGTGCACCATGCTATTATGAACCATTTTCTATTATTCAAAAAATTAATGATATTTCATTTAGATTAGATATACTATCTCACTAGGATTTAACTCTTTTCACATTAGTTTACTCAAACCATTTAAAGGCACTTTTCCACTCACTCCACTTCATGATGACCCTACTTTAATTGAGGAACAAAATAAAATCTTAGTTCTTGAGAAAATAATTGATCATGATGCCACTACTATGGCATGCGTATTGAATATCATCAATATTTAGTTAAGTATAAAAATAATTGTATTGAGGAATGTCAATGGATACATAAAACATCATTAAAACCCCATTATGAACACTTAATTTTTGCATATCATAAACATGCACATTAATGTAACTCCTCCATGAACATTTCCATGCATGTGTTTTTACATGGAAGGTGCTCATTTTGTTCAATGATGGAACATGTGACTGGACATCCATGTTTCTTTTATTTTATCAATTGAGGTCAATTTCTTGTTCACCTAAGGGGCATGTTATCAATTATGGAATGATTTATATAAATAATTATTGGAGTGAGATATATTAACTTATTAATGCATTTTGATGCTTTGATATAGTAGCGAAAGGTACATGAGGGTATGAAAGGTGTGAAAGGACATGGCTATTTTGCATATGTTCTTTTTGGAGAATTCCTCTCCTATTTGTAGCCGAAAGTGTAGAATACCTTCTCAAGATCAAGACTTTTTCCAACACCTGAACCTTCAAATGAATACTGGCACCTATTGAAATATCCAATGAACGTGAAGCTTTGGTCACTTAAACTAGACACTTATAGCTTTCAAATGAGCTATCAAACATGCAATTTGGAGTAGTTTTGAGTTGGCAACTCTTTGCCTCAAAATACATCCACTTAGTTAGGATGAAAAGTGGACTTCACTAAAAACTGAATAACTCATAGATCATAATGAATTTGATAAAAATGTTCTAGATAGAGGAAGACTCAAGAAAAGCTTTCCAAAAAATGTTTAAACTCTAAAATTGGATACATATATTGAGAGATATGACTCTCACAATTAGACTACCCAAAAATCGATATGGAGCGGGACATACTCTATGAGAGTGAACTAAACGAAATGACTAAAACCAAATGAACGAGCTACAAGGGGACTTCCATGCCTTCTTCCTCTATTCTTGAGTGTCCTCCCTTGCCTCTTTTATAGCCAAGTGACCAAAAACTCTCATGATGAGTTTGAGAGCTCTTCTCCATAACTCTTCCACTACTTTGGACAGCCACTCCTCTTACAGTTCAATTTTTGGATTTGATTCTCTTTTGACTGATTCTCTTTTGGCCTCCACTACTTGCTAAAGTAAATGCTTCCATTTTTCATTTTTTTATTTTCCTTCTACTTGAAGAAAATCCTTTTTGAAAAAATATATACGACTTAACTTCTTTATTTTTAACACTCCCCCTCAAGCTCACATGTGAGCTTGCACAAGTTCAGCCATATCCTGCAAGTTGATGTCATTCTTGAACCTCTTTAGCTTAGAAGAATCTAAGGACTTTGTAAACATGTTTGCAACCTCGTCATTAGTTCTAATGAACTTTATATCCACATCCTTGCTCAAAACTTTTTCTCAAACATAATGATAATGCAATTCTATGTGCTTGCTTCGTGCATGAAACATTGGATTGTTTGTCAAGTGAATGCTTGACATGTTGTCACCATAAATTGGAATGGTCTCCACCTACACATGACGATCAGCTAAGAGCTTTGTAATCCACATAGCTTCACAAGTTGCAAAGGCTAAACCTCTATATTCAGCTTCTGTAGATGATAATGCTACAGTAAGTTGCTTCTTTGAGCTCCATGTGATAGGTTTGCTACCTATCATGAACACATAACCTAAAGTGGATCTTCTATCTTCCTTCAAACCAGCCCAATCAGCATCACTGAAGCCCTTTACGTGCAATTCTTCATCATATCTACAAAACAAGGCATGATTGATTGTGTGCTTCACATATCTTAGCATCATTTGGTTGAATTTTAATGTTCACTTGTTGGAGCTTGCATAAATTGAGAAAGAACTCCAACAATATAACACAAATCTGGTCTTGTGATCATAGCATAGATCAATGAACCTATAATACTCCTGTATGTAGTTACATCATGTAACTTCTCTCCATCACTTGAGCATAGCTTCACATTTGTGTCCATAGGTTGAGTCCATGGTTTGCATTCACTCATTCCCAATCTGAAAAGAATATCCAACAAGTACTTTCTTTACATCAAGTAGATGCCATCTTTCCCATAGACTATCTCAATGCCTAAAAAATATTTCAGCTCACCAAGATCTTAAATTTTAAACTCCTTACCGAGTTTTCTTTTTATCTCTTGTATTCTTGCAACATTACTTCCTCTTATGATGAGATCATCAACATATATACAAATATATACCCGCTTGCCTTCTTCTTTCTTCATGTAGAGAGAGGGATCTGCACTACTTGGACTATACGCACACCTTGTGAGGTACTCGACCAATCTTTGATTCCGAGCATGTGGTGCTTGCAAGTTGGTACAATGGCCATCTCCTTGTTCTAATCACTACAATCAAGGTTCTAATTGTTCCCATCTTTGCAACCGGGTTGAAAGCCACTTCATAGTCGATACCGTGAGTTTGCTTGAATCCCTTTGCCGCTAGTCTAGCTTTATGCCTAGCTAGAGAACCATCAGCATTTCTCTTTATTTTAAAAACCCATTTATTTGGAACAATCTTCATACCTTCAGCCTTTGGAACTAGCTTCCATGTGTGATTGTCCTTGAGAGATTTTATCTCTTCTTGCATAGCTTCTTGCCATTCTTTTTGTGTACATGCTTCTTCATATGCATCCGGTTCTTTGTCTTTGACCAGCTATGTCATATATGCAAAATTCTTTGCAATAAAACTATCATAGCTCAGCCTTTGAATTGGATACCTTGCTCTCAAAGACCTCCTTTTATTTCCTTTTGAATATTGCTTCTTCAACCAGTTCAGCTTTACCTTTGGTGTAATCAACTCTTCATACATTCAGCTATTCCATTTTGTTGAGGTGTGTACCTACATGTAAATTGTCTCTTGATGCCATTTTCATAAAGAAAATCTGAAAATCGTTTGGAGAAATATTCTCCTCCTCCATCGGAACTCAAGGTCTTTATGTAGCATCATGTTTCCTTTTCTACCTGTGCTTTAAATCTCTTGAACATGGAGAACACATTTGATTTTTGTTTTATGCAAAACATCCATACATGTCTTGAATGATCATCAATAAAGGTGACAAAATATCTATTACCAACCACCGATGGTTGTTGTGATGGTCCCCATACATCCGTGTGTATTAAGTCAAGGACATTCCTTGCCACATAGTTGCTCTTCTTGAATGGTTGTCCAGTTTTCTTTCCTAGTTGGCATGCTTCACAAAACTCATTTACTCCAGTATCATTGAATCTTGGAAGACCTCTTACCACTTCATGGTTTCTCATGGTGACTTGAGCTTGGGAATGTTGATATGTCCAAACCTTTTGTGCCACAAAAGGATTTAAGCAATCCTCTTGTTTCCAAACTGAATATACATCACATTTCGATGTGGTTGTTGAATGTCCAAAGTGAACATCCTACCTTCTTTCCTTCCTTGAGCAATGACCTTGAATCTTTCTTTTGGATTCCTTATAAAGCAACCTTTTTCATTGAAGATAACATGCTATCCTTTCTCTACCATTTGTCTTACGGAAATCAAATTCTGCGCAATAGTAGGAACACGAAGAACATCAGCTAATACCTTCTTATCTCCAAGCTTGATATCTCCAACTGCTGAATTGTGTGTTGAGTTTCATCGCCGGTGTCCACACATCCTTTTCAACCTGGAGCTTGTAGCTTTGTGAATAAATTTCCTTGGCATGGTATATGGTTGCTGCAACCCGAATCTATGAACCATTTCTTATCATCACTTCTCGAGTTGTAGTCATGCTTCATGGCAAGCATGGTTTTCTTGTCTCCTTCACTTGATGTACTCGTATAGTTATTTTGGCTTCTTTGGTTGCCTCCATTCAACCTTCCATTCTTTTGCCAACATTCCTCTTCCTCTCGAGCCTCCTCTTTAGTTCCTTCCTCTACCTTGACCTGCATATAACATTTGACTATGGCTGTCCTTACCTTTGTCGCGTTCTCCTTGTTGATCAACCTCTTCAGCCACAAGATTTGGTATAATCTTGTTGAATGTTGGGAGAGGAACTCTATAAAGAATGTTTGTGATGAGGGGCTTCCACTTTTCTTCACTCAAGCCATTGAGGGCTATTTGGACGATGTCTTCCTCTTCTATCTTGCATCCAACTCATGCTAGCTAATCTCAAAGCTCCTTGATCCTAAATGTATAGTCACTAATGCTTTGGTTTAAGCTTTTCTTCATGTTGTTGAGCTCGTTCTTGAGTTGCATCCTCTGAGACCTTGTTGAGGTAGCATACACCTTCTCCAATGCTTCTCAAACCTCCTTGGTTGTTTCTAAGCTTTGCACATGATCAATCATAGTGTTAGAAATAACCTATGAAATGAGGAACATCACCCTTCGATTCCTCTCTTCCTAATCAACAAATTGTCTCCTTTGTGCCGGAGTAATGTTGAGATTTTGAAGGTCCACCGGTTGTGGATCATCTCCACTAACTAGAGTCCCTAAACCTTTACCTTTAAGGTAATTTCTCATTCTATACCTCCAAGACTGAAAATTATATTTGTCTAACTTCTCAACTTGTTGTCCTAAATCAACCATTGAAAACTTTTAAGATTGAACTTTACCTCAAGTATTATGTGGCGCTCTTCGTTGACTTTACAAAGCTCCCCCTTGATTTGTAGCTTCTCCTTTGCTTCACTTCAGTTCCAATGCTTTTCCTCTTCAAACTCCAATGCTCTAATACCAATTGTTGGAGAATTCCTCTCCTATTCACAGCAGGAAGTGTAGAAGACCTTCTCAAGATCAAGACTTTTGCCAACAGTTGAACCTTCAAATGAATACTGGTACCAACTGCAAAATCCAATGAACTTGAAACTTTGGTTACTCAAACTAGATATGTATAGCTTTCAAATGAGCTATCAAACATGCAATGAGGAGTAGTTTTGACTTGGAAATTCTTTGCCTCAAAATAGTCTACCTGTCCACTCAGTTAGGCTGAAAATTGGACTTTACTAAAAACTGAATAACTCACAGATCATAACGAATTTGATAAAAATTTTAGAAAGAGAAATTACTCAAGATAATCTTTCCAACGAATTTTTAAACTCTGAAATTGGATACATATATTGAGAGATATGACTCTCACAAGTAGACCACCCAAAAATGGGTATACAGCTGGACATACTCTATGAGAGTAAATTGAACGAAATGACTCAAACCAAATGAACTAGCTACAAGGGGACTTCCACGCCTTCTTTTGCAAAAATATATACAACTGTACTTCTTTATTTTTAACAGTTCTAACACCAATAATGAGTTTAATATTTTATATAATTTATAAATCAACTCTAATTGAGGATTTTATTTTTAAAAACAATTTTAAAAGTAGTGGTTAGGATAAAGATTGTTGTAGACCATGATTTATGTAAAAGAAGTGGTTAGAATAAGAATCATTGTAGATCATGTTTTCTGTTAATAAAAACAAAGACTCTACATAAATGAGAGTAAACTTTTACTTTCATGCTTGCTTTTCAAAGTGGCCCTCATAGTAACCACTATTTTGACATAATGAAAATACCATGAATACATGCAGTTTATGGACGTGTCAAAATAGAGTGCATGAGGGGAGATTGCACCCAATCTTGTGCATTGTATTCTCTTTACATATCTATTTTTTGTGTATTTTTCAGCACTCATATCCTCTCTATGCATGTGAATTAAGATCATGGTAGCAAGAGCATGCTAAGGTACAAAGAGGAAATTCAAAGGAAGAATTTATAGGTCAAGTTTAAGTATTAGTGGGCATGAAAGTGGATACACTAAGGAGAGAGATGTGCACACTCCTAAAGAAGAAGAAGCATAATGAATTCAATTTGTACATTATTGATATCCTTGATGTGGAGTGAAATATAGACAAAGAGAATAGTGCTCTTATTGTCAACCAATTCACACATCTTCCATGCATGATCATGGTCCTTTCTCCATGTAGGTGATATTGTACGGCCTACATCTCTAGAGTTAGAACCAAAAGAATATGAAAACACATGCTGCCACTTCTTCATTCTCCTCTCATCAACATTAAATTTGATTGATTGTGTTCCTAATAGCAAAAGTTGAGGTTTAAATGACCTAAACAATGAGTGTTTCAAGTCTATGAAGCAGCTTTTGGTTACCCCTTTATATTTTCTTTGGTAGGAGGCCATGCACTTTTGTGTTATGCTTTGTGCTATCAATGAAAGTAAAATTAAT
Organism: Ceratopteris richardii; assembly: GCA_020310875.1. Taxonomy (NCBI): domain Eukaryota; kingdom Viridiplantae; phylum Streptophyta; class Polypodiopsida; order Polypodiales; family Pteridaceae; genus Ceratopteris; species Ceratopteris richardii. The sequence goes on from CM035406.1 coordinate 216,524,170, forward strand.
TCACAAACAAGAATGTAAAAATAGGATAAAGAACTAGAGGCCAATCACTATGCTAAAAATGGTCTATAAGATCTTCGCTAAGGTTATTGTTTATCACATTACTTTCCATCTGAACTCTTAGATTTCTTGAGCAACAAGAAATGTTCATTAAGGGTGCATCATGGTTTTCCTAAAGTAATTTTATCTAATCATTATGTTTGTTTTTGGAATCATTTTGGGGTTGCCTTATTTCAACACTTGGGTTCTGAAATAGATTTTAGTTCTACATTTCATCCCGAATGTAATGGAAAAAGTGAGGCTACAAGTAGTACTATTCTTGATTTATTGCATTGTTATTTATTAGATAGTCCCACTAATTGGTAAAAAGATCCTAATTCCCATGACACTCACTCAAAATCGTATTTCGATGGTTGAGTGTATTGCTCAAGATCACATTTGTATACTTTTGAAATTCTTTATGTTAAAAAGATCCCAATTCCCATGACGCTCACTCAAAATCATATTTCGATGGTTGAGTGTATTGCTCAAGATCACATTTGTATACTTTGCAATGTTCACAAGCACATTAGGAAAGGTCAAGAACATTATTCATCTAATGTCAATACAAAAAAGTTAGCCAAGGAATTTTAGGAGAATGATGTTTTCTAGCTACATAATATTAGAAGACGTCTAAAAAATATTTTGTAGCATCCTAAGATTAAACTTGCACCATGTTATTATGGACCATTTTGCATTATTCAAAAAATGAATGATAATTCCTTTAGATTAGATATACCATCTCACTCAAATATACATAAATCTTTTCATATTACTTTACTTAAACCATTTAACCGCACTTTATCACTCACTCCACTCCTTGATGTCTCTCCTTTAATTGAAAATCATTAAAAAACCTTAGCCCTTGAGAAAATAATTGGTCATAATTCATTACTACATGCATAGGTACTCAATATCATCAATATCCAATTAAGTATAAAAATCACTCTATTGAAGAATGTCAATGGATACATAAAACATCATTAACACCCCATTATGAACACATAATTTTTGCATATCATAAATATACACATCAATGTAACTCCCCCATGAACATTTCCATGCATGTGTTTTTACATGGAATGTGTCTAATTTGTTTAGTGATGGAACATGTAATTGGGCATCCACGTTTATTTTATTTTATCAACTCAGGTCACTTGCTTTTTCAGCTGAGGGCATGTTCTCAATTATGTCATGTTTTGTATAAAAAACTATTGGAGTGAGATTACTTTATTTATTAATACATTTTAATGTTTTGATATAGCGGCTGAAGGTTTGTGAGGGTATGAAAGGGCATGGATATTTTGAATATGTTCAAACACCAATAATTGAAAATATATTTTATATAATTTCTAAATAATCTCGCATAGAGCATTCTACGTTTTGAAAAAAATATAAAAGTAGTGTTTAGGATAAAGATCTTTGTAGACCACAATTTATGTAAAAGTAGTGGTTAGAATAAGGATCCTTGTAGATCATGATTTCTATTAATAAAAGCAAAGGCTCATCATAAACGCAAGTAACCTTCTACTTTCATGCTTGCTTTTCAAAGTGGTCCTCATTGTCACTACTATTTTTGACATAATAAAAAATACCATAAGTACATGCACTTTATGGACCTATTGAAACAGATTGCTTAACGAAAACTTGCACCCGATCTTGTGTACTATGTTGCCTCTTTGCATATCTATTTTCTGTGTATTTTCAGCACTCATATCCTATTTGTGCGTGTGAATTAAGTCCTTCTAGCAAGAGCATGCTAAGGTACAAAGAGGAAATTCAAAGGAAGATATATAGATCAAATCTAAGTATTGGTCGATGAGAAAAGTGGATACACTGAGGAAAGAAATGTGGGCACTCCTAAAGGAGAATAAGCTTAAGGAATTCAATCCATCCTTGATGTGGAGTGAAATAGAGACAAAGAGAAGAGTGCTCTTATTGTCAACCAACTGACACATCTTTCGTGCATGAACATGGCCCTTTCTCCACATAGATGATATTGTATGGCCTCCATATCTAGATTTGGAACAAGTAGAATATGGAAAGATATAGTACCACTTCTTCATTCTGCTTTCATGGATAGAAAAATTTAATACTCATTGATGATGTTCCTGATGGCAAAAGGTGAGGTATAAATGGCATAAACAATGAGTTTTTCAAGTCAATCAAGCGTCTTTTGGTTACCCCTTTATATTTGCTTTGGTAGGAGGCCATGCACTTTGTTTTTATGCCTTATGGTATCAATGAAAGTAAAATTAATTCACAAAGAAGAATGTTAAAAATAAGATAAAGAACTAGAGGCCAATCACTATGCTACAAATGGTCTACAAGAGCTTTGCTAAGTTTATTGTTTACCACATTACTTTCCATCTGTACTCTTAGATAGATGAGGAAGAAGAAAGGTTCATGAAGGGTAGGTCCATCCTTGAGGCTATTATCCATGCTTGAGAAGGACTTTTTTTATGGAGAAATCCACACAAGATGTTCGTTTCTCTCAACATCAATTCCACAAAGCTTGTGATAGATTGGAGTTGGGCTACATTCCCCAATCTTTGATAGACATTCCAAGTGGTACTGAGTTTAACAAGATGATCTTGATCCTTATGAAAAATGCCTCTACTTGCATTAGTTTCAACAATTGGCTCTCTCAATGCATAACATTAAAAGAATTGATTAGACAAGGTTGTCCCTCGCTCGACCTCTCTTCGATATAGCTAGGGATGGCCTATGTTTCTAAGTTAATCATCATGCCCATATTGTTCAAATGTGTGGCCTTTTACTATCTTATAGCCAAGAGCACATTCTTTTGAGAATGTTCACTCACAAAAAAAATTATTTCTTGCATAACGATTATGATAATATTCAATACCTTTTGGCATTGTTTAAATACTTTCTATGTTGCATCAAGATAGAAAAATAGGCCACTCTAAAACTATTGTAAAGGCTATTATGGGGCTCAATCTGCAATTTCTTATGGACCAAGGTTGTGAAGTGTTGAATGGGCTTTGAGTTACTATGTGTCAAGGTGGGACTAGGTTCTTACAAAGATTGATAAAAAACTTGGGTAGTGGAAAGGAACGAAAATCAACTTGGCCCATCATGTTATGGTGATCAAGATGTTTATTAGAGCTGTGATCATTTATCTCTTTTCATGTTCGATACTTGAAGAAAAAGATCTCATCAATTTGGAGATAAGTGGCAAGAATTTTCTCTAGAGGGTGTCCACAATAGGAGGGATGCCCAAAATCAAGTGGACAATTTTTACAACTATAAAAAAATTTGGCAAGATCCACATCTTGGACATTGAGGGTTTACGAGCTAAGTTGGTAAGAAAAATGGTTGATTAAAGCTTAGAGAAATATTGATACATCATGGGCTAAAATGGTTTTCAAAAAAACAATATTGCTCTTACTTTTGTTGGCCTGCTTAGGTGGAAGGGTGATGACTTCATCACCTTGCTGTGCTTCCCCTTCCCTATCACTCAACGAGTTGGATTTTGTTTGTTCATTTTGGATAATTTGGAAAGATGAAAGGTTATGTAATGATCAATGAATAGTCAAAGTGGGCTACCAATACTAGGCATAAGGATTTTTTTGGGTTCCCAATCAAGACAATCAAGGCTGCCATTCTAGAAACCTCCCAAAAGCAAAGAATTTATGGAATAAAGGGTTTGATTTGTGGAAGAATTTTCAGAATCAAGATAGAAGAGAATGGATGATATTTGAGAACATTAATCCAACTAAGAGAGTGGATTATGAAGACAAGTGCTTGATATGGAGCAAATTCAATGCTTTGGATAACTAGAACTCTTACCTCCTTCTTGGTCATGATCTTCCTTGGAAAGAGGGTATAAAATGGTACAATTGCAAAAGCTTAGAAAAAATACCTAGTTCCAAGAAGAATCTAGACCTAAATATCTCATTTAATAAGAAATGGTGTCTTGCTTGTCCGAGTATCAAATAGGATTTTATGTTCCTTGACATATGGCATCAACTCATTGAGAATAGGAAAGCTATCATGATGTGGACCCCAGTCTAGAATTTGGACTAATAATAAAGCTTAACAAATTTGTGGGGTCTCTACATGATGTAAGTGATGCATCAATGATGGAGAAGACTTGGAGCTATCTTCTTCACATTCTTGAGGATTTTCATGGTCTAGCATGATGTGGGATAGTTTTGTCTTTGTTGGAAGAATGATCAACTTCCCTATTGGGCCTTGAACCAAAGGTGGCCTCATAGGTAGACCTCTAAATCTTTTTTCGCTCAAATATATGCTTCTCTAAAGTCTTGAGGGCTTAACCCAAGAGCATATGCATACATAAGTTACAAATAATGACCTTGCTAATGCAATTTATCTTACTCAAAATGCTCATTCTGAGTGTGAGAACCAAAGCCTCCAAGTGGAATAAGTGATTGCCTTCACTAGGCATGCACATACATACCAAGGTTAACTTTCAAAGCTAGTTCTCTCAAAGCTAGTTCTCTCAAGATATGTAGAGATTGAATCTGTGCTTTGAGACACGTCTAGGAGGAAAGAATAGGTTCCTAATAAACCAAATATTAAAAGGGATGAATGTTGGGGCTTCACTCACTAATTAGACATAAAGATATGAAGGTATATGAAGGAAGAAGAAAGACAAAGAGAAGTAAAAGAAAAGCACTCAGAAAATCAAGCCTAAGTGAAGGGACAAATTCACATTGTAATATAATGCAAAATTAAAGTGTAGTCTTGACATAGAATTAAATTAAAGTCTAGTCTAGTCTCAAGATATGCAGAGATTGAATATGTGCTTTGAGACACGTCTAGGAGGAAAGAATAGATTCCTAATAAACCAAATATTAAAAGGGATGAATGTTGGGGCTTCGCTCACTAATTATACATAAAGATATGAAGGTATATGAAGGAAGAAGAAAGACAAAGAGAAGTGAAAGAAAAGCACTCAGAAAATCAAGCCTAAGTGAAGGGACAAATTCACATTGTAATATAATGCAAAATTAAAGTCTAGTCTATAATTATGAATTTGAGTCTAGGAGTATGTAGACCATATGTATATAAGTCAATTTAAGTTGGAAAATAAGTATAAGAACCTGATTTGTAAGCTTGAGTGAATAGAGAAAAAGTTGGGTATTTTTCTGTAAGAGATGTTGAGGAAGAACTACTCAAAGTAGGAGAGTTTTCCATGGCTATGAGCAGAATAAAGCCAAGCCATTTTGTACACATATTCTCTAGTAGATAACACATGTTTTTCTAGAAGTGTTTGATCTAATTCCTCTTGTATAGAGATTTCTAAGTAATTTCATATCAATGTGAAAGTTAGTTGACAGTTACAAGTATTCTGGTGCACTTTTGCCTGATCTTCTAAAGGTCAGATCTCACAATATAGAGTAAATTTTTTCATGAATGATGTCTCATTTTGAACCTTCAACTACAATGGACCAAAAGATCTTTGCAAAACAGGATGTGCACTCAGAAAAATGAGTCTAACAGTGAAGGTATGTCAAATCGATGAAGTCATTTTTCAGATTTCAAACATAGTTCAAATGTTGAAGTGAATTCAAAAGATTCTGAAGTTATTACTTGAAAGGTTTGCTTAGAATGTGTTGCTTAAATTACCAATAACTTCTATTAGCAAATGATCAAAAGAATTAACAAGAATCAAGCTAGTACAGATCAGATTTGAAGCTAGAAGAAAAGGTGCAGATTTCTCAAGAGTAAAGTTTTGGATTTCACTAAGTTTAGTGATAAAGATTTCGAATGGAGAGTGTTGCTAAGATAATGATGGTTATGGAGGTATTATAATATCACTTTAGCTTAGTTCTTATGGTGGTTCATACATCAAAAAGTGGTATCAGAGTAGAAAGGTCCTCAACAGTGAAAGGAGGTGCAGATACAAGAGGAGTTGAAGAGTTCTTCATTGAAAAGGTGAAAGCTAAGGTGTTAAAAAATACAAGATGTCAGAGGAGTACTTCTAAGTTACTCTCAAGGGTAAAGATCTACAAAAGGTAACATACTTTAACCTTTTACTCACAAGTTCCAACAGAATCAAGAAGACTATGGCAGATCATGTATCTATTGACAAATTGGACAGAGACAATTATCTTGCTTGGGTAATGAGAATAGAGGCCTTACTTATGAGTAAGGATCTAATGGTATATGCCAAAGTTGAAGAAGAAAATCCTACATTTGAAGATGATAGTCAACCAAGGAAAGAAGAACTAGAAGCTTTGACGCTATGGCAGAAGAGAGATGCAAGTGCAAGGGCTTATATACTCAACACTATCATAGATCATTTTTTACCACATATCAGAGGTTTAGAAACAGCCGAAGACCTATGGAATGCTTCGGAAGATCACTTCTATAACACTACTAAAGCTAGGAATGCTAGCTTATGGTGAGATTTTACTACATTTAAGAAGAAGCAAAGCCAAAGTATTAGTGATTATGTCACTAAGATGAAGGACTTGGCGGATAGCCTTGGATCTATTGACGAGGATATTGAAGATCATAGGTTGATATCACAATTGCTTGCATGATTGAGAGGAGATGAAAGGTGGAAACCTTTTGTACTCTTAACTGAACTTTCCTTAAACCATTATGTACTAGAATTAAATCAATGGCTTGGACTAATGCTTACATTTGAGCAAGATTTGAAGTCAGATGGAGGTAAAGGACATAACTCTACTATGTCTGCAAAGAATAAGAAGAAAAGTGATAAAGGTAAAGCAACAGATGAAGAAGAGATGACTACTCAAGAAACTTATGCAAGAGGAAGAGGTATTGGTAGAGGTAAAGGTTGAGGAAATGGAAGAGGTAGAGGTAATCAGAACAATAACAAGAAGACATGCTAGATTTGTGGATTGAGCAATCATCTAGCTTATAATTGTTGGCATAACCAACAAGGATCAAACTAGAATCAAAGTAATAATGGCAGAGGAAGAGGTGGAAGGTTTTAGAATCAATTTCAAAGAGGAAGACAAAATTCAAGAGGAAGTTTTGGTAGAGGTGGTGGAAGAAATTGGAATCAGAATCGGTCTTATAACACTACCTATTACAACTATGCAAGTGATACACATAATGACAACCATACAATATTGATGATGAATTCAATAAGTGCATCAGAGAAGGAGAATCTCAAGGTATTCTATATTGATTTTGGTTGTTCAAATCATTTGTCAAGTAATATAGAATTATTATCAGAATTGGAAGAAGGTATTTCAAGTCACACAGTACAAATAGGTGACAATACAAAACATAATGTACATTCAGTTGGAAAAATGAAGTGCACGAGTGGAGCTGATTTGCTAACAAATGTCTTGTATGTCCCAACAATACCAAAGAATCTGATTAGTGTGGGACAAATAGCAGAGAAAGGTTTTCAAGTTAGATTTACAAATGAAGGAGTATTTGTTGAAGACCCACAGCATGGATACATTCAAATTGTCTATGGTAAGAAGGAAGGTAGACTTTTTACTCTTCAAGTGCAAGGGAATGTTGGTCAAGCCCTGATCACACATGGTGATGAAGTCCTTATAGAGTTAGACCTCTGGCATAAGAGGTTAGGACACTTCAATGAAAAAGGAATTAAAACTATGGCGGAGAATCAATCTGTAATAGGGCTACTAAATGTAAAGAGCCAACCTATGATCTACAAATGTGAAGCTTGTTAGATAGGAAAGGCACACAGGTTATCATTTCAAAGAAAAGGTTTCAAACATGATGGTTTGTTAGAGCTCATACATACAGATGTATGGGACCAACAAAAGAAGGATCAATCAATGGTTCTAGGTATTATGTTCTTTTTATTGATGATGCTACAAGATGGATAACCATTTCTGTTTTGAAGGAGAAATTAGAAGTGGTTGGAGACTTCAAACATTTTCATGCATGTGCAGAGAGAGTTACAGGTCAAAAGCTCAAGAGGCTAAGGTCTGATGGAGTGGGAGAATACTTCTCCCAAGAATTCAATGATTATCTTTGGAATGCAGGTATTAAGAGAGAAATAACTTGCAGGTATACACCTCAACAAAATAGGGTGGTAGAAAGAAGGAATAGAACTTTGATTGAGTTTGCTAGAGCAATGTTAAAGGAAAAGAATTGCCCTAATTATCTTTGGGCAGAGGCTATAAATACAGCTACATATCTTGTGAATAGGTTACCATGTGCAGCTCTAAATCAATATATATTGTCTAACACAAAGCCATTCCACCATCAAGTTGTATAAATTGAATGCCCAAATAGTGAAGCAAATGCCCCCAATAAGACATCTCAAATGAGGCATGCAAACCAGCCTTAAAATGAGTGATATGCTTATCATGAGGACTAGTCAACAACATGTCATCAACATACACACCAATGATCAGAAGCACATCATTAGCATGCTTAACATATAAGATGCTCTCAGTTGGATTGTTCTAAAAACCGTGCAATCAGATAGGCATGTATCTTTTCATACTAAGCACATGATGCTTGCTTTAAATGATATAATCCCTTCTTTAACCTGTGCACATGGTTTTCATGCCCTTTTTGCATAAAGCCACGAGGCTGAAAAACATACACTTCTTCATGCATGTCACCATTCAAAAATGCACTTCTAATGTCCAACTACCATGATGAGCTGCAAGTGCACAAATTCTACGAACATTAGCCATTCAGCATGTAGGTGCAAATTTCTCATCAAAATCAATGCCTCTTTCCTACACATAACCCTTTGCAACAAGCCTAGCCTTATACCTATCAACTCTTCCATCAAGTTTATGCTTTAGCTTGTATACCCACTTAGTGCCAATGGCCTTCTGGATAGCATGCAAGTCATATAGAGACTAGGTACCATTTTTCATGATAACATCATAATTAGATTGCATTGCAGCCATCCAATGTTCATAATTTTTTGCTTTATCAAATGAAAGAGGCTCATTCTCATCATAGAGACTAGAGGCAACCATAGCATAGCAATATGATGCAAAAGACGCACTATGAGAGCTTGAAAGAGTAGGGTATGATAGATATACATCTAATTTACTGTCATGCAAAGTTTGCACCATCCATTTTGGCATACTTTTTGCCTCCTCAATATCAACTCTCTCATCACCAAGTGCATCATGTAAATCTACATAAGAAATAGAATGATTTGCATCATCACATGAAACCTATAAAGGTTGAAGAGTTGCCTCATTAGGACCAACACTAGACTATCCACCTATAAAAAGAGGTAGAAAAGTATCATACATGTCTTTGGAGCTAACAGATGTCTCTTTTGTACATGAAAGTAAAGGATGAATAACATCTTCGACAAAAAAACATCACGGTGTGGCGGTGATTGCAATCCGGGTGCATCAGGTCTCGTCGCGACACACGCAGAGTGTATAAAGCTAGTGAGTGTTGGAAGGTCTTTGTTATAAAAATGTGAAGGTGAAGATGAAGTTGGGTATGGGGAGGAGAGTTGTCATGATTTAATTATGAAAGGAAAACATATGGATGTATACATGATGAAAACAAAAAGAAAACCACACACGTGAATCAACTTTTGAAAGGAAGAATGGTCCACGAATGGAGCTTCTTATACACTTTCGAAAATCAATTCATACGCATGGGTTCTTATGGATGTATGCATGATGAGAACAAAAAGAAAACCACACAAATGAATCAACTTTTGAAAGGAAGACTTGTCCACCAATGGAGCTTCTTATACACTTTCGAAAATAAATTCATAAGCATGGGTTTTTGTGGGTGGTATGAATGCATGTGGGTCATGATGTAAAAAATGAATAGAAAATTATTCTCTCAACCTTAATGGATCATCCTCACTGGTTCAATGCAACACTGCAGAGCCTTCTCACACATAGAAAGATATAGAAGATGAATTTTAAAAACATATAAGAGACAAAGATATAGGAGACATGAGACATGAATTAGAAGATATTGTTATGAAAAACATATACATGAATGTTATGAAACGTCAAGTTAAGCATTCTATTGGTTAGGTGATCCACACGACCCTCTCACCATGACAGTTCAACCAAATGTCACACGTAAGAGGATAGGTCCCACTTCATTGATCTATGTCTTTCTAGGATCGTAATGTGATTCTAAAGAAGTCTAAGATACATAAAACCAGCTCTAACTCACTCACACACTCCACTGAGGGTGAGAAAACAAAGAGAAATTGGGTTTATGAGTCTATCCTATAGAGGAAGTCTAAAAATTGAATCTAGGAACTATGCCCTTACTAGCCCACCTTGGATCCTCACACGCTCAACTGAGGGTGATCGTCTCAAGGAAACCACGTGCTAGCAAGGGCCCTATGGATGTCTAACAATGATGCTCTAGGAGTTTGGAGGGGGGGTTTATATAGTTTTTGGAATGAATTTGGCCCCCTGGATCTAGAGAAATCAACTTTCAACCCTAAGATAAGCTTCTTTTGATTACAACCATTGGATTTATCAAATGGATGGCTAGGATTGGTTCTTTATTTGATATCTAGGGCAAAGAGGAGGAAAATAGGTGCCTTCATTCTCCACCATTGGATCTGGAGCTGATCTAGACCATCGGATCAGTGCTGACATCAACTTGGATAAGATATGCCACTATTTTTGGAGAAACTTCGCATTATTGATCTTTGATCATAAAAAAAAGCTTATCCGATGCAAAAACTCGTGGATCCTCCTTGCTTTATGCTTTAGTGCATCTCCACCCTTGAATATGAGCTCATCTTGACCATACAACATGGTTCAATCATTGTTTGCCATGTGGCAGCCCTTCAAGCCTTCAATTTTCTTATTCTAGGAAACTCCATGACCTTGAAAACTGGATTTTGTGGTCTTTGACCTTTCAAATATCCTTTGATGAAGATAAAATTTGTAGGGCTATGTTTTGAAAGGCCTTCTTTAGGAATATGCAGAAAAAACTCCCATCTGAAAACTCCCTTATACAAGTTTGACTACATTTGGAAGCTTGCAAGGTGGCATTAAGGTAACTAGGAAGCTTTGATAGACTTGAAAACTTGTACAAACATGTAGTATCATATGATCTTTATACATGCCAAACCATATGGCTAACAAATATTCCTATACAAGATTTTGTAGGGTCTAAGTGGGAAAGTTACATTTTTTACAAAATGCACATGGCATATCTATGTGCTAGAAAATCCATTTTCATGTGAAATTTGGGCTATAGACTGCCTTTGATAGGCTTTAAAAGTAAATGAATTTTCATGTGATTTGGAGACATTGAAATTTTTGCCCTAATTTCCCATGTTTGACCAACGTTGACCGCTACCCTAGATTTGCTCGCTTTCTTCCAAAGTTTGCATGTGAACTCCCTTTGACATCATTGATGCATCTTGGAGTTCCTAGGGAATTACGGCTACCTTCACCGAATGTGTTTCCTATAGGCCTTCATGAGTGAGAGAGGAGAGAAAATCTCAACGACATTCGCCCCCACTAAACATGTGATTCCTCCGGAAGCGCCACTCCAGTATCTGTGAAAAACAAAATGTTCCAGGCATCAAATTCTTTTATAGGTAACATAAGAAACATGGAAGAAAAAATTGATCATATGCATGAATGAGTAGGCACTATGACATGACGGAAAATTTGCATGGAAGAAAAAATTGAAATAGGCAACATGAATATGCATGAACAAATAGGCAACATATCCACAAATGAACAAGCAACATTGACAACAAGAAAGGAAACAAACAAGCAACAATATGAAGTGGAAGTGGATGTATTGAGTCCTTTTGAGCATCAGTTCCTCTCATCTTGAAGAAAAAATTGTACCTTTTTCATAAAGCAATCTACCTTAAATATGATTATAGACAAAGATTTAGGATTTTCAAGAGCCATCTTTCATATTTAGCTTATTTTATAGCAACTTCTTTCCTACATAAATATGAATATGCTCTTTCTCTAATAACATGCAAGGAAATCTAACTAAACTCTACTAATGCATAAATCTACCTATATAGCCCGTGATTTATTCTACTATGCCTCTTTATCTTCCTTTGGCTTGCTCTCTCTCTCTCTCTCACTCTCTCTCTCTCTCTCTCTTTGATGATGATGATGATTCGGCAACTTTATGGTTACGATCACTTTTTTGGGGTGGAAGAAAGTGTAAACTTCCTGGTAACATGTAGCATTTTTTGTTTGATGACGGGGAAAAATTAAACCCCGATAAAAGGTACAACCATTTTTTATGACGGAGAACAGTCGTTTAAACTTTGATTCAAGTGTTGTGAGATGGACTAAGGATGTAGAAACATGTAATGGCAGGAGCTAGGATTTTGACAATTATGATTTCGATACAGGATACATATGCATGTTTATATATGAAAGTCATGTCACCAAAATAAACCTCCAATCTAAATGTTCTATCCTAGATTATAATCAATTTCTTAGTAGATGAATTACTACTCAAGATACAATTTTACACAAGTAGAAAAATCATCATTTTCCTTTTTTGACTCAAGTGATGTGGATATGCAATGCAATGCAAAGACTGAAAACGAACATGCATGAAACAAGAATGGAAGAAAAGTAGAATGAACTTGAAAAAAACAAAGCAACATGAACTTGAAAAATTAATGATATTTTTATATGTTTTTTATATATTTTTTCTTTTTTTTGGTAATTCTTTTTTAATAATATGGATACTCTTGTTTGTGAATCGGCCTCATTGTTGTCACCTTCTTCAATGTCATCATCCAAAATGTACTCGTCATTATCACGTTTCTTGAATAGCTTTATCCTTTTACCTGCAATCAAAGTTTTTAGTGCAACACCATTTAATTCACAAAGAGCATACGTACCATTGTTGTTGACTTTTTATACGATCTATGGTAAAAACCACCATTGAGTGAAATTTCTGTGTGCATCATATTGAGAGTCAAATGTACTATCATAAATGAGCACCCAATCTCCTACTTCAATTGGCTTAGGACACAATCGATGAATTTTATCAAAATAATGTTTATTCTTCATTCTAGATTCTCTTAATTTTTCAATAGCATCATCAAATCTTAATTTACCTTGTTCTAATTGTTTAATGCACAAACTCAAAAAATCATCAATAGACATGTTTTCAGACCAAGGCAAATTTGACCATGCAAAAATATGAGACTGAATTGGAAACAATGGTTTTTGATAGTACATGAATTCAGTAGGCATACACCCAGTAGTACGTGTGCACCTCATTCTATCTACCCAAAGTGCAAAAAGTAAGAATCTAGGCCATTGTTTGATGTCACTGTTACATGCTTTAGATATGGCTTTCACAATAGGTGGATGCCCTCTCTCTATTTTACCATTGGCCTCTGGATTATATGCAGTAGTGAGAGACAAATGAATACTATGATGTTCAAAGAACTATTTAGCTTCTCTCGCATTTAACTCTCCACGATCAGCAACTACTTTCTGTATGTATTAAAAGCGACTTATGACATCTTCAAGAAAGAATTTGCAAACATTGTAAGTGGTCTTAGATCGTAGTGCACGTCCCTCTACATGATTAGTTAAGTCTTCTCTTTCAAGTACAATGTAACACATTTTGTCAATACCTTTAGGCATAGTTACAAGATATACTACCCACTTGTAGTGAATATAGGGTGGATAAGTAGGATGCAACGGATCTATATGTTTGACTGATGAATGAAGTTGACAAGTAGAACATGTAGAAACATAGCTACTAATGTCAACATGCATCCTAGGCCAATAATAGGTACTTCTAATTTTTTCATATGTTCCAAAAAATCCTTTATGACCTGCCCATAATGTCTCATGCATTTCCTTCATTACTTGCAACTGAAGAACTCGTTTTCCTAGGACTCGTTGTGGATTCTTAACCTTACCCTTAGCATGTCTCCATAGATAACCACTACATGGGAAAAAGTTATATGCTTGTTTTCTAATGTTACAGAATCTATTCATAGTCCAACTAGGTAATGGTTGTAGTGTACTCAGATACTTTCCTATGTCTCTCCATTCATTTCGTACTTAGACTCATGAAATTTCTCATACTCGTATATATGTGGAACATAGTCAACTAAGTTCACATTCTTTATTATATCACTTTCAAGATCATCATCAAATCTAGCTCTTGATAACATATCAGCAACTGAGTTTCACTTAGCTGAAATATGAACTAACTCAAGATTTATGAACTTAATATATGACATCCATCTAAGCATGGCTTTATCAGGAGATGAACAATTGGCTATCATTACAATGAGAGCCAAACAATGAGTCTCAACTTTGACATTTGCACCAATGAACTATTCTTTGTCTGTTTTCAAAGTTGTTACCATACCCCATAGTTCTCCTTTGATCTATGGATATTTTCGTTGTGTTTCATGTAAAATTTTGGCACCAAACCTAATTGCATATATGTTCCCTTCACTATCATCTTGACTTATGACCCAACCTATACCAATAGGACTAGTATCAACAGCCAATATAATAGGTTTGTTAGCAAAATAGTCTACATGCTTAAGGATGGGAGCTTCAAGCAATAATTTCTTCAATTTACACATAGTTTGAGTGTGTTTGTTAGTCCAAATAAATTTTTGTTTCTTCCTCAACGAGTAATAGAGACAATCAACAACATGAGCAAAGTGTGGGATCCAAATAACATAAAAAATGCAAGCACCAAGAAATCTATGTACCTCACTCACATTGTTACATGTTTCAGAAATCTTGCTAATGGCATCAACTTTTTGTGGGTATGGCTTTCAACCATAATGACCACATAAATGTCCAACAATAAGAACCTCATTGACACAAAAAAAAAAAATCTATGGAAAATGTGAGACCTATCTCTTCAAATCATTAAAATATTCTTTCACAATTAAAGATATGATCAAGAACAAATTTACGACATCCAGATGAATCTAAAGTAATTTCCTTTACATGTTCCTCACTCCCTTTAATTGGAATATCATCAATGAATGGCATAGTTATATGAGGGATAAAATCATGTAAGACCATATTCATAGCACTATCATATGAGCCACTGAATTAGTCGCTCCTTGAGGTAAAGTACACGTCCGCACTAAGCCTAAAGGAGTTTTCATTGTGGTTATGTCACGACTATCAATTGCTTATTGGAATTGGTCATATCCAGAATATAAATCAACTATTGAATAGATAGAATGTCCTGAAAATGATTCAGCAAACTCATCTACAATGGGTTCTGTTCCTACATTCCTTATGGTGAATCTATTGACGGGTTGGAGATCTTGAATAAAACATAGTTTCCCATTCTTTTTAGGCCCAGTGAACCATCAATTTGAGTAAGGTGCAAAAGATGGCTCTAAAATTCTCATGTTTATCTTCTCCTTAAGTAGTTTCATTAGCTCAGGTAAGTGAGCCTTTGGAACTGGTATAGGGCGAAGATTCCATGGAATATGTGGAATAGTAAAGATTATCATGGGTGCAATTAGCTTAGGATCTACGCAACCAATCTCATGAGGATACATAGTAAAGGCTTTTCCATGGATACGAATGACTCTCTCAAATTTATCTCTCTTTGTTGGCAAAAAAGTCATCATCTCTACCAATTTTCACATGTTTGATTGTCTCATCCGTGAATGTATGTCCTATGTTTTTCTGATCCTGAAGAATCGGATCATTTTTCACATCAATAATTTTTCCATTAGTTCCTTGAGGTAATGGTTGAGCTATGGGTTTGATTTTTTTTGTCTATAGTTTTGTTCTTCGTTTCAACTAAGGCATCATGTGTTTGGTTAAATTTTGAGCACTTGTCAACATTGAGAGCATACTCTTGGATTAGAGCATACTCATCAAGGGAAGAAAGAAGAATAATATGGGAATTAGAATTTTGTTGAAGACATAACTCTAACTCCTCAAGAGTAGAGAAACAATGAGATGTCTCAATCACATGCTCGATGTTCTCATCATGTTCCATGATTTTGTTGTTTTTATAATGTTTTTGGGTTTTTTTGGATAAAAGAATTGGAAAATTGACTCTTATGAAGAAAATCTAATCTAGAATGTGGAAAACAAAGTGACAAACTATTGTACATGTTGGTTGGTTGCGAGATGTCAAACCAATATCCACTATTGTCCCACTCAACAATGGATTCTATCTGAAATTTTGATCATATGTAGCTCCAAACACGAATTGAGGTGCACAATCACTACAAGCATGCTCATGCCATTGAGTAACAATAGGTTTTGTTCTAATTGATAATCGATTCCTAGGATGATTCACTCCTACCATCATGACTTGAAGTAATTACATTCCATCCTTAGACTTAATTCTAGCATAGATAGACCCATCATCCATGGCTTTAGTTTCTATACGACTTTCACAAATAAAGGTTTGACCTAAGAGAACTTCATAGGAGCAATTATCTTGAATAAAAATATGAAACTCTTATGTGATTCCTCCTATGGATATGGGCACACTAGCATAAGCTCCATACAGGGTACCTACACCATTATCTGCAGTTCTCATATGCCATCCACAATCTTTATCTATGGGCCATCGAAACTTATCATAGACTTCTCTTGAAATCACATTGATTTCGGAGCCGAAATCTACTAATGCATTTACAGTGATAGAGCTCTCATCATCTCCTATTTTAACATGCATCTCCGATGTACCTCTAGATCAAAATTTTCTTTTAAATTGACTTTCAGGATTGTTTTCATGATTTTCATGGTCAAGTTGAATAGGTCCTAAGAAATTTTCATTTACATTTACTTCATCATCAGCAAAGTCCTCTTCATCAGATTCATCAAAGTTTAAGGCTTCATTCATAGCTTGATCTTGATCTAGAGAATCTTGCATCTCAGTATCTAGATTAAGTAGAAACCTCTTCCTTTTAATTAGGCCGATAAAGTTATCTTTAAAAACAGGCTTTGCAATAGAGAAAACTTGTTCTAAAGACACACTCACTTGACTCTTAAGCAAAATGTCATCTAAAATATCCATAGGATCTATTTTTCTCTCAATTTCTGAAATCAAGATGGCTTTAGGTTTTCTCTTTGGTTTCTTTTGTTTTTGCTCAGGATCTTGTTTCTGTTCATGTCCTCGTCTCAGTTTGTTTTGATTGTTCTTGTTTATCTAAAGGCTTTAGTTCAATTTTTCTTTGCTTTGTCTTCTTCCCTTTCTGTTTCTCCTCTTGTTTTTGTTCATTGGGTTGTGATTCTTGTTTTCTTATCTTTGGATTGTGATGTTTCTCCTTGCTCTATGATTGTTTTTATTCCCTCCAAGGTTTGTTTTCGAGTCACTCTTCTTTCACTAGGCTCAGCTATTGGAACATCAAGCTTACACTATGCTTGAGGTGGATTTGATCTACATCAAAGGCTATCGCATCGAAAGAATATCCGTTGTAGAGTTCTTTTTCTTATGCTCATTTATTGTATTTTTGAGAGATTTTTGATGGTTCATTTACCATTTTAAAAGCCTTGAGACTTACACATGTAAAGGTAGAAAGTTAGAGCTCAAATCCCACGAATTTGTGGTGGTTGAAGTTGCATTCAATCAAGCAGTCAAATCACCTAAAAGTAGATCAAACTAGATCTTCACTTTTCTTAGACTGTAGGAAAGTGAATTGATTCCCTCCAACAACCATTCCCACCTTCATTTGAACTCAAACTTCACTTGTAGAAGTCTTGGAACAATCCTAGAGTCTATATAAAGACTTGAAATCACTTGTACATTACATGCAAGCAATATACGTACACTTGTGACCATCCATTAGGGGAAAAAATGAACCCTCTTTGGGCCTTTTAGCTCAAGGGCTGATTAGTGATGGACCAATGAGAAGAGGGTGGTGGCCACAGTCTACTCCCTTAATCACATAGACTAGGCATAGGCTTCCCTTGGTTTTATGTGGTCAAAGATACAAAAACACCTAGAACTCGTGGTTTAGGCTTTGTGAATGGTTTTGGAATGCTTAAGAATCAATAGGAGCCCTTAGATTTGTTCAATGATCCAAGGGATAAGGTGAAAAAGCAAAAGTCAAGGCGCCAATGAACCTGGACCCTTGGATTGCTCTTGTTATCAATGGTTGGGATTAGATTCATGTTAAAAACTGCGCCATGAGTTCTACACCCTTGGATCCAGCTTCAAATTGGACGCATCTACTTGAAACCAAGAAAGTTTGGGCACCTAAAATGTGGACCATCGGATATACAAGTGATCTAATGGCTGAGAGTGAGGCCCCAACATCGAAAAGCGCCTTTTGCTGTCCACCCTCTAATCTTGGACCCATCCGACGGCTCAGGATACTCCGAAATTGTGATCAGCCCGAATTCCGGTTTACCGTTGGATCTCTCTTGATCTAAGGGACTAAAAATGTGCAGAGAGATTGAAAAACGTGCACCAGCTGCTAGTCTTCATCATTATGTTGTCAGAAATTCTCTCACTAGAGATGCATCCAATTAAATCTGGGCCATTGATTTGAGGCATCCAAAGGCCAAAATTTGTTCATCTTTAGAATTCGAATACAACCTTTTGTGAATCATTTATTTTATTTGACAATACTATTAGTGGTTTTGCAAGGCCCCTTAATCTCCTAGATTAAGCTTTTTAATCCAAATCCTTACAAGGCCCATGCAAGGCTCATTTTTTCCCCTAATGCATTGTCTTGCTCCTTCAATTCTCTGCATCATCTTCTTCACCAATAGTAATCTTGTAGAGGCTGTTGATCTCTCTTCAGAGCTTGAAGTTGAGTGAAACATGGCTCACTGGAAAGTAAATAGTTTCTAGTTTATGCCTATGAATTTTCATAGCATTTGGTTCATTAGATCTGGAGAAATATGAGTTTTTCTGTCTCGAGGTGAATCTCTACATATTCCTGAAAAATAGGAAGTACCACCGGTGAATGTCTCATTCATGCCTATAGAATATTTTGCTTATTCCTTATAATTTTGTGCGTTCTATACACTCAACTCTATGTGTATCACTCCCATACAAAGATTTTTTCTAATTGTAATCACATTGGTTGCTATGGGCATTTGAAGTTCATTGTCTCTTCCATAAATAGTAAGTTTTTTGAGCTAGTCAACCCGTGAACCTATCTGTTTTGTATCGACTCATTCTCCGTGATGCTCCAAATTACATAGTGTGTTTCTTTGCACTTACCATATGCATATAAGGTCTTTTTGATTCTCCATAAGCTCAAGGGCTGGTCTTGTGCCAGTTGGCTAGACCAAACTTCGTTGCTTTGAAACACACTTTTCTACCTTCTACAAGCTTCTCCAAGTTCTTTCAGTGGTATCAGAGCTAGATCAAGATGGGTGAGAGCTTTCACTCAATGATCAAGAAGCTTGATCGACACAACTATGGGGCTTGCAAAATCAGGATGGAGGCCCATTTCCAAGGTAGAAATCTTTATGGAATTGTAGCAGGTGATGAAGCTATGCCTATTCCAATATCCAACGGAGGACCTACACAAGAGGAGATAGATAATCTCACACTTTGGTGTGCAAGCGATTCTCAAGCAAGGTCGTACATACTAAATTCTATCTCTTACTTTCTATTACCACATATTAGAGGATGCAAGACATCTCAAGAGACTTGGGATGCCCTCGAGACTTTCTTTTCTGCTAGTACCAAAGCAAGAAAGAATCATCTTTGGAACGAGTTCAACCAAATGAAGAAGACACCTAAAGAAACTATCACAAATTTTGTTACCAAGGTCAAGGAGGTTGAAGATCAGTTACCATCCATTGGAGAGCTAATTGAAGAAGAGGTCATCATGAGGCAAATTCTCAATGGCATTCAAAGTGATAAGCAATGGCAATCCTTCATGACGGCTTATGATCTCATCATGGATGTGCAAACTCCAAACTTCAACATCTTTCTTGGACAACTCTTCAATCAAGAAGCCAACAATAGCATAAAGGAAGGTAACTCTTATCATGGTAATTCAACTAGTGCTCTATATGCAGATAAGAAGGATAAGCAGCAGAAAGGCAACAAAAAGGAAGAAGATGAAGAAGAGAATTCCCAAGCCAACTTTGCAAGCAAGAGCAAGTGGGAAGACCCAGGAAGACATGGATATGGCAACAATAGAGGCAGAGGTGGACAGAACTTCAACAATAACAATAGAAGCTATAATAGAAGGGACTAATACAATTATTCTGAAGATCGACCACATGAGGACTCATTACTTCTTATGAATCTAAGCCACAAAGAAGTTAAAGAAGATGATAATTTGTTCTACATAGATTCAGGATGTTTGAATCATGTTGCAGGCAACATTGCTCTTCTATCTGATTTGGAAAGTCAAAGCATAGACATGAAGTGCAAATAGGGGATGACACAAAGCACAATGTGGAGAAGATTGGTAATGTCAAAGCTTCCAATGGCAGGACAAACATTCTAAGTAAGGTTCTCTATGTACCCACTATCACTAAAAATCTGATAAGTGTAGGCCTAATAGTTGAAAAAGGCTTGAAAGTTAGGTTCACACAACATGGAGCTTTTGTGGAAGATCCATGTCAACGCTTCAAAAAGATAGCCCGAGGTGAGAAGCATGGTAGGCTCTTTACTTTTGAAGTAGGAGAAACCAAGAACATCGCTTGTTCAGCTTTGGGTCTCAAACCCTAAGTGAGCTTGAAGTGTGGCATAAGAGACTTGCTCATGTAAATGAAAGAACCTTGAAGGATATATGTAGGGATCAAAGTGTTCTAGGATTGCCAAACGTATCAAAGCAACACATGATCAACAGGTGTGATGCATGTCAGATTGGGAAGGCACAAAGAAAACCATTCAACCACAATGGCTACATGCACAACAACTTATTGGACTTACTACATACAGATGTATGGGGACCAAGTCAAGAACCTTCACTGGCAGGATCAAGGTATTATGTCTCATTTATTGATGACCATAATAGATGGACTGTTCTATACTTATCAAGAGTAAGAATGAAGTGTTTGATTGCTTTGAGATGTATCTTGCACATGTGGAGAATCATATAGGTAGATCACTTAAGAAGCTTAGATCTTATGAGTGGGAGAATACTTCTCCAAAGACTTTGATGATTTCTTGGAGGACAAAGTGTCAAAAGGGAAGTGACCACTAGGTACTCTCCTCAACTAAATGGAATTGTAGAGAGGAGAAACAAGACACTAGTTGGATCAGCCCGAACAATGCTTGAAGAGAAGAATTTGCCACATTATCTATGGGCAAAAGCTAGTTCAACTGCTGTGTACCTTGTCAATAGACTACCATCCAAATCACTTCAAGGTATGACTCCTTATGAAGCATGGAATGGAAGAAAACCTAGTCTTGGACATTGCAAGGTTTTTGGTTGTTTAGCTTATGTTCATGTACCATCACAAATAAGAGGTAAGCTAGATGAAAGGGCAACAAAGGTAGTGTTTATTGGATATGATTCAACTCAGATGGGTTACAGGTTCTTCAATCCTTCAACCAAGCAATTCACTACAAGTAGAGATGTTGTGTTTGAAGAACACAGGTCTTGGTATGATGAAGACAAATAAAAGGTAACACTACCATATGATCTTGATTCTGACTCTTATCAATTAGGAACCAAGCATGATACACAGGTCCAGGATCCAAGAAGTGATACAGATGATGACCAGGATGAAAGGGAAAAAGATTACCAGCTATGGAAGTCAAGAGGCAAAGCAAAGATGCAAGAGGTTGGAGAATGCTCCAAACAAGTACCTAGAAGATCAGCAAGAGAGAAGAAACAACCTGAAAGGTATGGATATGATTCCACATTTGTTACAAAGCATTCAATATACTTGGCAAAATACTCTATTTCAGAGGAACCCTCAACCTATGAGGAGGCAAAGGGAAACCCTAATTGGGAAAAGGCCATGAAAGAAGAGATAGATGCATTGAAGAAAATGGACACTTGGAATTTGTTTCCAATGTCACCGAATCAAAAGGTAATTGGTTGCAGATGGGTATATAAAGTTAAAAGAAACTCAGATGGATCAGTTTGCAGGTAGAAGGCAAGAATAGTTTCCAAAGGATGCTCACAAACTCATGGTATAGACTATGAGGAAAAATTCTCACCAATTGCAAAGATGACTACAATCAGGACATTCATAAGTGTAGCTGCTATAAGGAATTGGAGACTCCTCCAACTTGATGTGAAAAATGCATTCTTAAATGGTTGGATAAGTGAAGAGGTATACATGTGACAACCACTAGGTTTTAAAAACCCTAATCATCCATCTTATGTTTGCAGACTTAAGAAAGCATTGTATGGATTGAAACAAGCTCCTAGAGCTTGGAATTATAGGTTGGTAACATATCTTCAAGATCAAGGGTTCAAAGCTAGCAGCTTAGATCCTTCTCTATTCATCAAAATGGATCATAATGAGGTTATCTATCTATGTGTATATGTAGATGATATTATTGTGATAGGTGATGATCTAAATGGCATTCAAAGGATCAAGAGACACATGCAAGAGGAGTTCAAAATCAGTGACCTAGCTGAGATCACATATTTCCTAGGTATGCAAGTGATATATACAGATGAAGGAATGTATTTGACTCAGAGAAGATACATTCAAGATCTTCTTCTCAAGTTCAAAATGGAGAACACTAAACTTGCAGGTACACCTTTGGAGATGAATCATAAACTTAGTGTTTATGAAGGTGAGAAAATTGAATACCTAAGAGAATATCAAAGCTTGGTAGGTAGCTTGATATATGCTACTTGTACAAGTCCAGATATCTCATATAGTGTGGGAGTGCTTAGTCAGTTCATGCACTCACCGAGAAGATCACACATGGATGCAGCTAAGAGAGTAGTTAATTATCTCAAAGGTACAATCAACGAAGGTATATTCTATCCTTACTCTTCAGATTTGGATGTCAAAATCTACTCAAATGCAGATTGGGCAGGAGCAAAGGATGATAGAAAAAGTACATCTGGTTACTTAGCATTTGCAGGTTCAAAGCTAGTATCATGGAGTTCCAAGAAGCAACCAACAGTTTCTTTATCATCAACTGAATTACAGAGGCTTGACCATAGCAACTCAAGAGGCAATATGGTTAAAAGCATTGTATACAGATTTGGGACTTGTGAACTTCCAAACCTCACATATTTGGAGATAATGTAAGTTCCATGCATCTAGCAGCAAATCCTATTTTCCATGCGAGAACCAAGCACATAGAAGTCCATTACCACTTCATGAGGGAGAAGCTCATGGCAAAGGAGATTGAGATTTCTTTTGTTCCAACTGAAAAGCAAGTAGCAGATATGATGATGAAGGCACTTGATGGAATAAAGCTTTGTAGATTCAAAGCTATGGTAGGTATTCAACCTATCAAAGAATGAAGACTCAAGCATACTTTAGCTTGAGGGGGAGCTGTTGGAGCATCAAGCTTACACTATGCTTGAGGTGGATTTGATCTACATCAAAGGCTATCGCGTCGAAAGAATATCCGTTGGAGAGTTCTTTTTCGTATGCTCATTTATTTCTTTTTTTTGAGAGATTTTTTATGGTTCATGTACCATTGTAAAAGCCTTGAGCTTTACACATGTAAAGGTGGAAAGATAGAGCCCAAATCCCATGAATTTGTGGTGGTTGAAGTTGCATTCAATCAAGCAATCAAATCACCTAAAAGTAGATCAAACTAGATCTTCACTTTTTCTAGATTGTAGGAAAGTGGATTGATTCCCTCCAACAACCATATCCACCTTCATTTGAATTCAAAATTCACTTGTAGAAGTCGTGGAACACTCCTAAAGTCTATATAAATACTTGAAATCACTTGTACATTACATGGAAGCAATATACATACACTTGTGTCCATCATTGTCTTGCTCCTTCAATTCTTTGCATCATCTTCTTCACCAATAGTAATCTTGTAGAGGCTACTGCTCTCTCTTCAGAGCCCCAAATTGCATGAAAGATGGTTCATTGGAAAGGTATTAATGTCTAGTTTATGTCTATAACTTTTGAATAGCATTTGGGTTAGTAGATTGGGAGAAATATGATTTGTTCTATCTCGGGGTCAATCTCTACATATTCCTGAAAAATAGGAAGTACCACCGGTGAATGTCTCATTCACTCCTATAGGATATTTTGCTTATTCCTTATACTTTTGTGCATTATATACACTCAACCCTATGTGTATCACACCCATAAAAGGATTTTTTCTAGTTGTAATTATGCTGGTCACTATGAGCATTTGAAGTTTATTGTCTCTTCCATAGATAGTAAGTTTTTTGAGGTAGTCAACCTGCGAACATATCTGTTTTGTATCGACTCATTCTCCTTGATGCTCCAAAGTACATAGTGTGTTTCTTTGCACTTATCACATGATTATAAGGTCTATTTGAGTCTCCATAAGCTCAAGGGTTGGTCTTGTGCCGGTTGGCTAGACCAAACTTCATCGCTTCGAAACACAGTTTTCTACCTTCTACAAGCTTCTCCAAGTTCTTTCATGAGTTCATCTCTTTTTCATTTTTCTTCTACATTTGATATGTGAGAAATAAGAGATTGATCAAATATCAGTGATGCCCAAGCCATTATTCTCCTAATCTCATCTAGTGCTCTTACTAAAGCCTCTATGGAAAAGTCAACTTCCTTTGTGGGTTTACTTGATTCTACTTGTTGTTCATCAAGAGCTTCTAGTTTCACTCCTCTAGTTCTTGCATCCATTATGGTTATATTTTCATAATTTTTTTTTCATTCCTCCCTTACCATAATTTCCTTGCAAAGGTAGCCTAGATTGATAGTCATAGATTTTCTTATCTCTGTCTATCACTAGTCGTTGCTCCTTAGCAGCCTTCAATAGTTCACAATCTCTCAAAAAGTGCTCTAATGAATCACACCAAGGACACCTATGGGAGCCATGCACAAAACCATTTTGATTTTGAGGATTTTGATTAACTTGTGGTGGGAAAATTTGAAATTGAGTATTTTGCTGATAAGGAATTGCTTGAATAGGATAATTACGATTTTGATAAGGCAATTGATGTATTTGAGGAGCTTGGGGAGCAACATGTGGTGCTTTAGGTGCAAGAGGAGCTTCCATAGTATATGGTTGATGATTTTGAAATTTTTGATTTTTAGGATTTTGAAAAGTTGTTTGAGAAGCTTGAGGATATATGTTTTGATACATTTGAGGATTTTGCACATGAGGATGAGAATTTTGCATTGAAGGATTATGCATTGGAAGAACTTGATATGCTTGATTAGGAGCTACTTGTGGATTTTTATTGGTAGCTATAACATGTTGATTAGGCTCTTGAAAAGACATTGGGTTCATTTGATTTTGGAAAGTTTTGGTGTTATTAGATTGTAAAGCATCTATAGTCTTGGTCAAATTGGATTGTGTAGCAATAAGCCTTTTCATTTGTTTAGTGAGAATTTCCACTTGAGATTGTTCAACTACACTTTTATTTGGCTCTACTTTAAAACTTTGAGTAGGCTCCATCATTTGAGGAATAGCAGTAGAGTCAAAAAGCATAGCATGGGATTGTTCTATAACTTGCTCCTTAGTTTGTGGAAGGCTAGCTTGAGGAAGAGTAGTTTGCTCATAAAGCATGGATTGTCTTTGATGTCTATGGGCTATAGCCTCTACTACTTTACACACTTTTTGCCAATTGTGAGTAAGACCATAGCACTTATTCGGATCTTCTAATCGCCATTCAACTTCCCTACGAGTTTCAGGATGAAGAAGCTTAACAAAATTGATCACAAGATCAGATTCCAAAGTTATCTTATCCTCATCAGGAAGTTGTTCGTAGCATCTAATATACTCATTTTGTAAATGAGTAATAGAGCTACTAGGCTTTGGGGAATTGACCCATCATAAGAAAGATCATGTTGGCGATAATCTTCAAAATAGAATTCTTTGAGCATCTCCTTTCTAAAATCACTCCAAGGAAGACTATCATATTGAGTGACATGGTTTATGATAGAGCTATCAACAATTCGTTCAAAGAATGATTTCAAAAGATCTTCGGGAAGACCTAAAATCATAGCTTGCTCTTCAAACAATTCTGCATAGCTTGTAATGTTGATGCCATTGAATTTTCCCTTCTCTCTCAACATAGAAGAGACTATTCTTTGGCCTTGTTTCTCAACAATAAGAGATTTGAATCCTTCCTCGATCTTATGTGAATAAGCGAGTGATGCACGATGTTATAGATCTCTCGCAAATGCATTTACTTCACAACAAAGATGTGCATGATATTGTGAGAAATCCAATCCAAGAGTAAAGAATAATGATGATGATATGACGAGGATGAAAAATATGAAACAAAAAATATGGATCATAACCTTCCAACAAGATCAAAAGCAAATGCCACGAAGCGATTCATGTCGGGTTCAAATGTGGAGGTGATCGCAATTCGGGTGGATCGGGTTCGGTCGTAGCACATGCAGAGTGTATGAAGCTAGTGAGTGTTGGAAGGTCTTTGTGATAAAAATGTGAAGGTGAAGATGAAGTTAGGTATGGGGAGGAGAGTTGTCATGATTTTATTATGAAAGGGAAACATATGGATGTATGCATGATGGGAACAAAAAGAAAACCACACACATGAATCAACTTTTTAAAGGAAGAATGGTCCACGAATGGAGCTTCTTATACACTTTCAAAAGTCAATTCATAAGCATGAGTTATTATGGATGTATGCATGATGAGAACAAAAAGAAAACCACACACATGAATCAACTTTTCAAAGGAAGAATGGTCCACAAATGAAGCTTCTTATACACTTTCGAAAATCAGTTCATAAGCATGGGTTTTTGTGGGTAGTATGAATGCATGTGGGTCATGATGTAAAAAATGAATAGAAAATTGTTCTCTCAACCTTAATGGATCATCCTCATTGGTTCAATGCAATACTGTGGAGCCTTCTCACACATAGAAAGATATAGAAGATGACATGTAAAAACATATAAGAGACAAAGATATAGGAGACATGAGACATGAATTAGAAGATATTGTTATGACAAACATATACATGAATGTTGTGAAACGTCAAGCTAAGAATTCTATTGGTCAAAGGTGGTCTGCATGACCCTCTCACCATGACAGTTCAACCAAATGTCACATGTAAGAGGATAGGTCCCACTTCATTGACCCTATGCCTTTCTAGGATCGTAATGTGATTCCACCTATCTGTTTTGATCAATTGATTAGTGGGTCATGTTCCAAGCAACATAGGTGATTATTTATGATAATTCGCAAGCTAAAGAGGCCCACTACACTCTCCATCAATTTTTCTTGGCTGGTGTGAAGCAAGTTTAAGCAACACCACTTCATCTGTAAAGACTATCCACCATCTCCTCTAACATAATCCACATAGATGTTTTGGGAACAACAAAGGATAACTATATTAGAGGTAATGGGTAAATCGCACCTTTCATTGATTATTGCATAAGGATGGCCTAGCTTTAATGTATGATATATAAATCCTTTTTCCTCTATTATTTTAAGAAGCTCATAGCTATTGTAGGAAACAAATGTGGTACATATTTTAAGTGCCTAAGGTCACATTGAGGGGAGAACACTTCAAGAAAGAATATGTACATTGCAGGATGTGCGAGGGCCATGATGAAGGCAATGGGTATGCCTAATTGCTATTGGGTTGATGCAACAAGCGCAACAACATATAAATGAATATAGCTCCCACATTAGGTATACACACTACCACTCCCTATGAAGCTTGGTAGAATAGGAATCTAGGTGTATCACACTTGAGAGTCTTTGGTTGCACATGTTTTGTATTGACTCCTAGTGACCTAAGGAGCAATCCTAATGATAAATTGGAAAGATGTGTCTGTATAGGGTATGCCATTGATCCATATGGTTATATATTCTATTATCCCACAACAAATGAGCTAAATATATCAAGGAATGTCAAAGTCAATGAAATTTTACCTTGATGTGCTACAAATGTATCTATGTAGGGTAATGAAGATGAAGAGAGTAAGATCTCAAGGGAAGAACCATAAGGCATGGTTGTTAGTGGAGCAAAGGATTTGAGTTGTCATTCATCATGGAATGATGTCCTACATCAAGCCAAATTAGTGAGGCAAGGAGAAAGGGTAAGGCAAAAATAACAAAGATAGAAGAAGACGAAGATTTATGGATTGAGCTAAATGAAGACCATCATGAAAAGAAAGGGGATATTTCAAAGGCCAAAAATAAAAATCCAAATCAATGAAATGTTCAGATTTGGAGTTTTGATAGGGTAAGGTATGTAATGCATGGTTGTTAGTTGACCAAAGGATTAGAGTATTCAGTCACCATGGAATGAAGTCCTCATTAAACCAAATAGTGGCCCAAGGAGCAAGGGAAAGGCCAAAATAACAAAGAAAGAAGAAGGTGAAGATTTATGGATTGACCTAAATGAGTACCATGATGAAAATAAGAGGGAGATCTCAAAGTTCAAAAACAAATATCCAAATCTATGAAATGGTGAGATAACAAGGTCTTATGGGGTAAAGTATCTAGTTGAAAGACTTACCTATAATTCGTTTAAGGATAGACAGTATGCTTATATGAGCAAGGTTTTTCAAGAACAAACATGCTTTGAAGAAGGAAAAACATGCAGGGAATGGCAATAACCTATGCATGAGGAGATCAAAGCTTAAGACGATAATCACACTTGGAATCTATTGCCAAGGAAAAAGGATATGAAGTTAATTTGAAACAAGTGGGATCATAAGGTGAGAAAGCATTCAAATGTTATTATTGCTAGGCACAAAGCTAGGCTTATACCAAAGGATTTGCTCTAACATATGGAATAGGCTATGAAGAGACATTTAGTTCTATTGCTAAGATGACTACCATCAGAGAAGTCATTACTATTGTAGCAAAGATGCATTGGAATATCAACTTGATGTGAAGAATGCATTTCTAAATGGAGAGCAAGAGGAGGTAGTGTATATGGACCAACCATTAGGGTTTGAAGATAAAATTAGAGATGGTTATGTTTGCAAGTTAAGAAAAGCTTTTTATGGTCTCAAGCAAGCCCCTTGGGCATCGAATAGAAGTCTTGTAGACTATTTGAAATTTTGTGGATACATTCGAAGAAAAGTAAATCCATCATTTCTCAAAAATAAAAGGTGAGGGTTCTATCTACTTATGTGTGTATGTAGATGATTTGATGTCAATCGTGAGCGATAGGTCCATCACAACGGACCCATCAATTGTGACAGATTGAGTCAATGATTGTTTGACCACAATCGACTAAATTTTTGGACCACGTGTCAATGGCGACTGACCCATCAATCGCGACTAATAGCCATGACGGACCAGTCCATCGCGATTGAAGTATTGATCACGACGGACACATCAATCATGATTGACAGGCAAATTTGGCATTTTCTTTTTAGGGTTGAAAAATTTAGCCTATTTTTGAGAAAAATTTGGGAAAAAATTAAGGGTCTAGGATAGGCTAGTTAGAAGGGCAAAGATAAATGAAGCTCATCTACTAGTAAGTAGGAATCTACAAATGCTTTAGATTTGAAGAAGGACAAAATTTACAAATGCTGCACATCCAAAATTGGCTGCAAAAGAGGCAAAGAAAAAAGAGGTTGGAATGGTTGTTGTAGAGGCCTCTACACTAAAAACAGAGTCTACTAATCTTGTGCAAAATAAAGAATGGGTGTTTACTATTGTTTGTAGTTTGGACCCATCTTCTCATGAGTAGTGTATGTCTACACTAGACTCAAATGTTTGGTACTTGATAATGGGGCAACCAAACATATTACCTCGTGGCACAGTTTCTTCACTGCACTTGAGCTTGGGCCTATAGAAAATACTATCACATGCACCAAAAACTCCTCTTATCCTATCATGGGAGTTGGTAAGATCATTTTAACTACTACTGATGGTAGGTCTTTTACATTGTCAGATGCTTTATTTGTGCCAAGGATCAAGAAAAATCTATTGTCAGTTTTTGCATTAGCCAAGATTGTCTTGGTTGTGAAATTTGTTGATGATAGATGTACAATTCATGATTTGTCAAATGACGACATGATTATTGCTTTTGGCATTTTATGTCTTGGGCTATATATGCTCATAGACAATGAGAAATTTTTGAATGATTTTTCATGTGCAGTACATGATTCTCAGGCTACGTGAGATGGAACACTTTGGCATGCATGCTTTGGTCATCAGAATTTTGCTAGTTTGCTACACCTATAGAAATTTGAAATGGAGTCCTCTTTTCTCTCTGAAGGCTTTATTTTGGGCAAAATGCAATGTCTCTCCTTCCCAAAAGATAGTTGAGTTCGAGCTACTTAGAAATTGCAACTTGTTCACACTGATGTTTGTGGTCGTGTGCATGCACCAGATAGATAAATTTTGTTTATTCTCTATCTTGCATAGAATGCTTCATTCCAAATAGACATTCCTCATTAGAACATGGATCAATTGTATGCAAGCAATACTAGATAAACGAGGAAAGAAGTCTTTAATGGATGTAGTGTCATCACCTGCATTGTTTATATGTGTCTAGTGTTGATGACATGATTGCTTCTACATCATTTACATTTGTATCTACATGAGTGCATGTCCATTTTATACCTAGGAGGCACTCCATTTCTAGTTTATTTCTATTTTAATATGTATCTCTTTTTTTATCTCGGTACCTTGCCATTTGCTTCTACAATTGTATTCATTCTCCTTCAAGGGGGATTATCCCACATGAGATGTACTTTGGAGAGCCCCTCCCAAATCTATATAGTGAAGGCCTCTCCCCCAATTTGTACTTGGTTAGAAGCTTCACAATCCCACTCCATGCACTTGGGAAGCTCATTTCTATTACATGTGAGTTTACCCATTTCTTGATCTACTCACTTTGAGTCTCTCACCCTTTCTTTTGTGACCACACTCTTCTTTTCATTTTGCTTCTGCATGTGTACTCTCCATATGGTATAAGAGCATTAGGTGGAGGTCTTGGTGGTATGTGTGCCTGTGATTTTGGTGGTGGTGGTGCTTGAGTTTGGTGGTGTTGCTCTCCACCCAATTGGAGAAGCAATTTGCCATCAGTTTACACTCTTCTGGGCCTCACTTTGCCCATTTACCCACCCTCCCACCATTCCTCTTCATCATCTTTCTATCCCTTTTCACCCCACTTTGCTAACCTCCCACCCTAATTCCATTTTCCCACGCTCCACTCTCTTTCTGGTGGTATTTACAATTTCTTTCATTATTATCATTTTGTGTGGAGTTAGTGAGCATTTCAAGTCTTTAGAAGTGTTGAAAAACACTTTGGTAAAGTTTTGCTGCCATTCCTAAAACATTTGAACCTTTAAAGTGCTCATACGCACTATTTTATGCAAACAGAAACACTTAATACTGCACAAGAAATTACCATCTTGCAAGTTATATCACAAGAACATTCTAGCTCTATCTCTCGATGTATTTGTTATCTGCAAACGCATCTCAGGATGGTTGTATCAGGCACAACATGTGCTAGCAGTCCTCTATAGCTTCCATATTCTCTCTATAGGTGTGATTGCAGGCAAAGAAACAAACTTGAGAGGGGGTGCCTCCGATTGAATGGTCCATACACACATGAATATATGTGTGTCTATGCATATATTTGTGTGTATGTATATATGTGTGTGGTTCTATGTATGCATGTGTGTGCATACCTAAATATCTGCATGTATGTCTAATCCTCTCACACATGGTCTCTTTGTATCCCTCTTTCTCTCACTCTAGAGCCATCTCTCATCATATCTTGGCACAAATATGCTAGGAGGATTTTGAAATTTTTTTATATGTGAAGGATATCGCTTATGCGATGCTTTTGCATCACAAGGATTTTGTGAGCATCACGAATAACATTGCTACTCTATGATGCTCTTAGCGACACTCATGAATGGTTGAACCTCTTTTTTTTTCTTTCGTGTTGTTTATGCAATGCATCATGGAAATAGCATTGCATAAGTGACTCTACCTGCATTTTTGTTGAATTGGGGACATCGTTATGATCGATTACTCCTTGTAGTGTATGGAAGTAACTTCATGATGTCCAAACTCTAAAGCTCCGATGATTAGGAAGGAATCAAAGTATATTTATATGTATTATCATTGTGTTCTGTTGGTGGCATCTTTATTGATTATAACTTCCAAGATTGAATTGGTAATGATTTAATTTCACGTGAATTACATGAACTTGAATTCACGAGAGGTGGGAATACATGCTTTGGGATCTCAAAATCTCAACCAGTTTGGAGTTCCATAGGCTGTATATTTCTGACTATGATGGTTGAGCTAAGGATCTTAAGGATATTTTTATCCCCTTCATGTGGGGCTCATTTGAGTTTCAGGTTATTGTGCTCAAACACGAAGATTCTATGACGCTTGGAGGGGGGAAGGTTTTGTGGTCTTCCATCTCTCTCCTTTTTTTTTTCTTGTATCTCGTATTGTGTTAATACAATGAAATTTTTTAACAAAAAATGCACTAAATAGTAGTAACTAAATGAGACTCCATAGAATCGCTACAGAAGCATATGAAGCAGATTGTCTTCGTAAATATGAAATCACGAAACACAGTACGTCTCATAGTTTCGAGAACTAGCTAGAAAAGAGGAGGGAGTTTAAAGTAGAACGTTTCTAAGACTTCATCGAATGAATGAAGCTTTTTGGGCTTTCTTGGTGTAAGTATCTCACTAAAGGAATCGGTGTAAGGAGTGTGAAAGTTTTTTAGAAAAATGCATAGATTAGTTATGAATCCAAATGCATGTCGGGATTGCTCATGTTATTTCTAAGCACTTTCGGTCATGGTTCAAGAACAAAAGATGGAAACAAAGAGCAAAAGAAAATGAAAGACTTTATCTTTTAGGCACTCTAAATGCAAAAGATACTTTTTGATGGATATAAGATGGATTCAAAGAAGAAGAAGCGGAGTCCTAATTTCTACTATCGTGGAGAAACGTCACACCGTAAATTGTAGAGAAAAGATAGTTCTTGATATCGATGGTTCGTTCAAAATTCTCATGGAAAAGTAAGACAAGAAGAAATTTGGACTGTCCTAGGAGAGTGATGTTCAACTTCATTTTCCATGGGTTCTAAGGATTGAACATTGTATGATCTTCACAACAATGGAGACCGGTATAGTCTTCTAATGGCACTATATGAACACACAATGTAGCCGTAAGAAACAACCTGAAATTTCGAGTAATAGGACTTAAACTTCAAAGAGAAAAAAACTATTAGCATCTTTAAATAAAGAAATTGAAAAAAGAAAACTTAGAACGCGATTAGAGAGAGATACAAAATCGACTTATGACTCGGTGGTCTCTTTCATATGGGATTCATGTATTTCTCACTCTTGCTTAAAGACACGAGAACTTTTCGGTGTTCGAATGGAGGCGAATTATTGTAGTTCTTGATTCATCTATCTATGTAGTCTATGTATTTTTCTGTGGAGCAAGAAATGGGGGATTCTCCAACGTTGCTCGTGCATCGTTGTTTCCAAATTTAGGGCTTTTCCTTTGATAAATTTTCAAAGGGCACTCAAGCACCTTAATAACATTCCAATAGGGCTCACGCTAGCTTTTTTCTTCTAATAAGAGCTTCGGCCAAAGCCTACTCTCCCTAGCTGGATTAATGAAGAAAAACACGTTACAAATAAATGGGACATAGTACTCATGGAACACCTCGTATCTTACAAAGTAGGAGTGACGTGATAGACAAGTTGAGGAGTTAAAAAAAAAAAAATCCCAAAATTTTACAATTGATTTAAATCTTGGCCTCTCGCCATATGAGCCAATTCCTCGGTGGACGGTGAATCCAAGGAATGAATGAACCATGCATACCGAGGATGCCATAATCCATGGAAAGCGGAATGGTCTGCCCATGCTCCCCCTTTTCAATACAACAAAATTGCAGTCCACATGTCTACGCGTCCATAAATTCTAGATAAACTCCACATTATGTAAGATGGGCTTCGCAAAGGAAGTCATTGTTTTGTTTCTTTTCGGGCTAAACGACAGTTTCGGCGCTTTCTGCATTATTCCTTGCTTTGTGCCTTTTTCCCGAGCAAAAAAATCTTAGTCGCTTTTTGCTTTCCTTTTTCTCCGATAAAGGGGACACGTCAAAAGCTATGAGAAATTGGGATATTTATCTTTGAAGAAAAAAATGTTAATGCTATATTTATCAACAGATTGGCTTGAGCGACACAACCACACATACCTATACATACGAACAAGTCCAAAAGAGAAGCAAAGAAGTGCACCTACACAATCACACATACACTTGCGCAACACACTCACAGAGACACACACACACAAAGAAATCCCAAAGAGAAGCCATGATTTGGCTTCAACATCAGCGATAAAACCAAAAGTGATCATCGTTCTAAGATTTCAAATGCCAAACACCCAAACTGCATATATTATCACGCCTTTAATACTCTCTATTCCATATCCTCGTTCGCGATCTTTCAGGATTATAACTATGACGCTCCATCAAAGGAAACATGTCCATTTCACAACATGATCAAGCTATCCATTGTACAAACTAGTTTGAAATCCTCGCAAAAGCCCTTCTCTTTCTATCTCTTTATCCAACATTCAATTCTTTTTCCATTAATTAATGTCCTTATACTTTTTATTAAAAAACACATTGATTCGAGTGGTTTATTTTGAAACCAGAAGGTTTCAATGCTAGTCAAATCATTATGCACAAATCCATTCATGTCATGCTGGTTGACCACAGTTGCCAAACTATCCCTAGGGGTCTGGTCTTCTGCCTTTTTGATATTCTGATGGACTTTGGTGTCTCAATGGAGCAACGATGGAATTGGGTCCTTTCCAAACTTGACAACAAGTTAGCATTTTGGAAGGGCATGCAAATCAACCTTGCGGGGCATGCCATGGTTATTAATAACTTCCTCATTTACTTTCTCTTTTGCTAGAGACTGATAGATCAAGAGCTTAGCAAATTGGAAAGAATCTCCAAAGACTTTCTTTGGATGGGGGACCACAACAGAAGAGGGGTTCCCAAAATTAAATGGTCTACCTGCATCAACCAAAAATATTGTGGGGGGTCTAGGCATCATGGATATTGAAGGCATGGCTGACAAGTTGGCGGCAAAATGGATCATCAGGGCTTGGTGCAACTGTGAGACCTCTTAGGCCAAGCTCATTTTCAAGAACAAAAACATCATTGCATTGGTGGGTCTTCCTGGTTCAAAGGACTTGGGCCTCCTTACCTTTTATTCTCCTGGATTCTAGTTTCCCCTAAAGGCTCGAATCTTGTGCACTCTCTATGGAGGATTTGGAACAAGTTCAAACAATTTATCAGAATCAGTCACGATTGGAAATGGGTAGCGAGTATCAGACAAAATGACTCAATCTAGTTTTTGATCACAAGCATCGGGGTGTGTCTTCATGGAATCTCCAAAATTCTAGGAGGCTCTGGAACAAGGGGTTCAGACATTGGAAGCAGCACTGGAAACAAGAGACCCGCCACTGGATTAGGTTTGAGGACATAGACCCTGAATTAAGAGTGAACTACGAAGAATGGACTCTCCTTCAAAGCAGATGCCTTGCCTAGGATTGATAAAAAATGTGACTGCTCATTGGGCAGGATCCATCATGCCATCAGGGTCTTGTTTGGCACAACAACAATCGCTTGTCCAAAATTCCTAGAATCAAGGTGGACATGGACTATCATATCACAGTTAACAAGAAGTGTTGTCTGGCATTGATAAGGATACGTTGGGATCTGAAGTTCATGTCTATCTGGCATCCCCTCAACGAGATCAAAAAGTCGGTTCTCATGTGGCAAATTCTACACCGTGGTATCTAGACCTCTAAGTAGATTCATGTTCTTGGATGCCAACAACCCACTTCCAATCACTACTAAACAAGACAAGGAGGTTTCATCTTATTCCAAACTTTCCAAAGAGAGCACATCAAATCTGATCCTTTGGGGACTATAAAAAAGGTGGAAAATATGCGCATGAGTGAAGTACGTTTCTTGAGTGTAATGGCCTTGAGGAGGGACGTGTTTTGCTAATTTGGAACATAATTTGAAATTAGTACTCCTTATCGTTACTCCAAATTTTGAGAATCCATTTATTTGCAAGTCCATTTATTTGCAAACTTGTTAACCAAAGCCTTCACATCCAGAACTCCCAAACCACCCATATCTCCCATTTAATCTTGACAAATACCCTATTGTTTGCGTTTCCCATCGAGATAAAGTTTCTACATGTTACCTGCATTTTGAATGACTCATTATTGTTTGATCTGACCATCCGAGAAGATAGACGATAGAAAAAATCAGTAACATGCTTATAGCGATTGGTTTTCCCTCCACATTTAGCTTCATAACTTTATAGTATTGTATATTACTTTTGACCTTTTCTAGGAGCGAGGCCCAATAATACCTCATAAGAACCTTGAAAACCATAAGGATGAGCAACAAGCAGAAATCGTGTTTGGAGGTGAGCTCCTTTCAACCATGAGCCCTTAGAAAATGTAGTGGAGGTTGTGCAAACATCGTAAAAGTTGAAAATGCAGTGGAGGTTTTTAAGCATCTTCGAAGTGTTTTGGAGCGCTTTTGTTCATTCAGAGGAAATATAGATGATG
The DNA here is from genome assembly GCA_020310875.1 of Ceratopteris richardii. NCBI lineage: Eukaryota > Viridiplantae > Streptophyta > Polypodiopsida > Polypodiales > Pteridaceae > Ceratopteris > Ceratopteris richardii. The sequence goes on from CM035406.1 coordinate 216,560,745, forward strand.
TCAAGGCAAATGGCCAAAGAACGTGAGTTAACTACACATAAGCACATTGATTTGCTTAGTGAAAAGTTCTAGAGCCGCTCGATATTGGCCTTGAAAAAGATACAGATCCCTAATTTTAACTATTTTCATTTGATTGTCAACAAAGCAGCTGAGATCATCCGCAACAATCACAAATGGAATTGTTGCCAATGGGCAGCCCTATGTCAAGGAGCACTTGAGAAAAATAGCCAAGGAGACCTATCCTGGGATGTTGATAAGAACCATGAAATTCCCCAACCGACTGCAAATGATTTTGATGAACCTTGGCCCAAAGTCAAATTTCTTGGGGAACTAGAAAAATACTAGTCAGTTCTAATATGGGCTTTATGAAAATCATTTTTTTGAAAGAGAAATGAAAGAGGTGATCCTTTAGGGCCTTCTTAAATGTCACTGATGGCTCCAAGAATAGATGTATCTCTCATCAAGCGTGTGTGATCTTCATGAATCCGCAATCGCAAAAGATTAAAAATAGGAATTGATAGAGCTATTTCAAATAGTTTATATCCAATATAATATAGAGCGTGGTGATAGGGTGTGATTTTTTTATCATGTTCTTGCTATCTTTATTGTCGATCGGAAAAGCACAAAAGCAAAGAGCCTCCCTCTAGACCTACAAGATCCTGTTTAAATGTTTGGAAGAAATCATTAGTGAGGTCATTTAGATACAACATGTTTCCTTTGGAAAAGGCATCAAACACATCTTCAGTTTTTATTAAAGATTTGTTTATGTAGTCTGTTAGAAATGTCCTATCCAAGCAAACTTTGGAGATATGGCCACGCATACAGGTCTCGCAGTAGAGACATGTCGAACAACTCATAGAAGTGATTCGCAATAAAGCCATGGTTATCCTCGTTTTAAATACATTTGGATCCATCATTGTTAATCATCTTAGGAAAAATACTTTGACCAACTTCCCTTTCATAAATCTACACATTCCTTTACATGGTTTTTTTTTTTTTTTTTTTTTTTGCCTTGTTTGCCCACCAATTACTAAAGAAAATTTTAAGCTTCTTTTTCCTAATATCCTCTTCGTATCTATGTTTAGTCTTGATCTTGAGAAGGCCTTTCTATAGGTGAGTTTTTCCTCTTTTCACTTCAAGCTGGAGGAAAATAATTCTTTGCCATAGATGCTCCTTTCTCTCTTTACTCATTTTGATTTTTTTTTGACTTCTGTTCATTGTAAAATGTTCTTGGTATGTTTGATAGCATTCATCTAACTTCTAGTTGCAGAATAATTATCATGGAACGCATGGCACCAACCCATAAGAGATTCTTAATAGGTGGAAGGAACCAAAGGAAAAGGAGTTTTTGTGCCCTTAAGAAAGGGCAGAAAGGAAGCAAAAATGAACAAGTGATTCGAAATGTCTATTTCCATGGTTTGGGAGAAGGTCTGAAGCCCTAGGTTGTCAATAATCGTTACTCTCTATGTCTTGCCCACCAATCTGAGACTGCGTTTACCATATTCAAGTCACCCATACGATGATTTCCAAAGGAAGAGGTTGTATAGAAATACATGTTTGCAATCTCTCTATATGCGAGTTTTGGGCATAATCCAAAATAATCAATAAATGATGCAAACCATACACGGAAGGGTCAATGGAGGAGCCTATGTATTCATGAATCCGACCAACAATGTTGCACTTGTAATGAGGACTATTGCGTGTTCTCTTCCTTATTCCATAAAGGTTCCCTTGAAATAGACAAAAGTGAAAAAGAAATGCCTCCAAAATAAAACCCACGATACAAATACTCACTTCCATTTTCATATTAGATAAAAAAATAGGAACAGATTGAGATTTTGATTTAAGAAATTTCTTTAACGTGATATTATCCTCTTCACAACACTAGAAATTAGAATTTTCAAAACCTAAAGAACATGTAGGTCTTCTCATGACATACTTAAAATATGAACAAAAGCGTTGTCACCATCTAAAGAGCAAGATGTCTCTTCTCGGAACTACAAAATACACTCTACAAAACGTTCCTCCCACAATCTTATATCCCGGAGATACGAATGAATTTAAAAAACGCAGTCCTCCGTTACCAAAATAAAAGAAAATCATAAGACATGTTCATATATTTTGGTAGTGTGTTGTTCTCTAAGATTCTTCTTTTTCCTAGTGCTATTCGTGTGCTTTTGCAGACCTCAAACTCCAAAAAATGGTATCAGAGCAAATCACCACTTCATCTAGGGCCAATCATGTATATAGGTTTTGGTTCCCAAATACAACAGGCTTGATTTTGCTCTAGGTAATTGTTTCCTTTTGTGACAATCATGTATATAGGTTTTGGTTCGCAAATACAACAGGCTTGATTTTGCTCTAGGTTTTGCAAAGCTTGACAGTGTTTTTTTCTAGCTTTTTGGCGATACAATCAAATTTTTGCATCAAGGTGTTTATTCAGTATTCATGGCTAAAAGCAGTGATGAATTCCCTATGTTGGTTGTTTGAGGATTAGTTGGATGGTGCTAAATACCCATTGTAGGCATATATAATGCCTCATATACTGGTAGCAAAAGGGTTTTGGAATATTGTGTAGGGTGTTGAAAAACATCCCACTAGTAATAGAAATAAAATTATTGAAGGTGATGTAGTTGACATTGAACATGATGATCTTCAAATTCATTCTCCTATTGGAGTTGCTACTAAACTTATTGTAGAGCAGCTTTGTTGGGATGGCAAAGATGCACATGCGCATGCATTGATAGGTTTTTCTATCAATTGTGCCTTTATATGTCATGTTCACTCTTGTAAGACAAAAAAGAATGCTTGAGATACTTTTGTTTCATTATAATAGGCAAGAAATGAGGCTCATGTCGCTTACCTTTGAAAATAGTTGGAGAGTGAGCATGAATAAAGGAGATTCTATTGACAATTTTTTAACAAAGGTTAAAGATTTGAAGGAGAAATTGATTTTTTATGATGAAATCTTGATAGATAGCTCTTTTTTGAAGTCTTTTCTTAACAGTCTTCTAGATCCATATCAATGTTTGCTTCTACTCTTTGGTTGTGGATGAAAGGCAATTGAGATGACTTAACATGTGAGGAGTTAGTCTCCTTTTCATTCTATAAAGATTAATCTAGGAAAAACATGTCAATTATGTGTGTCAAAGATCAAGCTTTCCTAGCTAGTTAGAAGGGCAAAGGTAAATGGAGCTCATCAATTACTAAATAGAAATATAATAATATTGTAGAATCAAAGAAGGAAGTACCGCAAGGCAAATGATCATGTCACAAAGAGTTGTCCTAAACTAGCTACAAAGGATTCAAAGAATAAAGAGGCCAAAATGGTTGTTGTGGATGCCTCTACACCTTAAACAAAGTCTTGTAATTTATTCGACATGAATCAATGCCATTAACTACTATTTGTAACTATGAACTATCTTTATGTGAGCATTCTATGTCTGTAATAGACTCTCGTTTTTGGTACTTTGACAATGGTGCAACCAGACATATTACCACACAGCATAGTTTCTTCACTTCACTTAAGCCTATCCCTATAGGAAATACTATCATGTGTGCTCAAAAATCTTCTTATCTTATAAGGAGAATTGAAAAGATCAGTCCGACTATTGTTGATGGTAGTTCCTTCACATTGTCAAATGTTTTATATGTGCTAGGGATCAAGAAAAATCTCTTCTTAGTTTTAGCACTAGACAAGACTGGCTTGGTTGTCAAATTTGTTGATGATAAATGTACACTTTATGATCTCTCTAATTGTGATGTTATTATTGATTTTTGAATTTTATGTTGTGGGTTGTATAAGCTCATAGACTATGAAACAATTGTGAATGACTGAGCATGTGCATTTCAAGATTCTCAAGCACTCATATATGCAAATCGATAACATGCACACTTTGGTCATCTAAATTTTGCTAGTTTTCTTTGCTTGCAAAAATCTAAAATGGTATTCTCTCTCCCCAAAATTGAGGAACCTTGTAGACATGTCTCTGAAGCTAGTGCTTTGGGAAAAATGCAACATTCCTCATTCCCAAACATGGTTTGGTTCGAGTTGCTTATAAATTGCATCTTGTTCATAGTGATATCTATGATCCTATGCACACACCTTCATTTGGGAACTATGCATGCTTATTGACATTTATTGATGATTTCTCTAGGTATTCATGGCTCTATCCATAGAAAGCAATGTTTGAATCAGCTTCTTTAAATATTTCCACACTATGCCTAAAAGTTTCTTAGCATGGGAATTGGGCACCCTTCCTCTTGATCGGGGGGAGGGATACACATCTCCCAATTTTAATGCATTTGTGTTTGAGCATGGGATACAAAATTAGTGTTCATTTTTGTATACACCTCAACAAAATCAATTTGCAGAAAGAAAGAAGAGGACTCTCATGCAAATGGCGAGGTGTATGGTCAAAAGTCAAGTTGTACCACATAACTTCTATATTGTGGTAGTTATGTATGTAGCATATGTACATAATTGGTTTTGCACCAAAAAAATTAAAATTGATCACTCCATATAAGCCTTGGCAAGGTCAAAATCCATCTCTTGATCATTTGCATGTCTTTGCTTGTTTGACATGCATAAGTTCTCGAACAACAACGTAGAAAATTGGATGATAAAGTAGTGCAATGTATTTTTGTTGGATGCAACTTGCAAAGCACGGAGTATTTCACACATTATAGCTATCTCGAAGGATGTGTACGACACGTTTTGCTTCTTTTTACAAGTGGAAAGTCAATTGTTCTTCCACTAAGATAATTTCGTAGCCTTTATTGGTCCAAATGATGCTACACGTATTGATGAGAGGCCTTAATGGTTGGTGAAACTTTGAGACATAAGAAAATAGATGCAACTCTATCATATTGTAGTTTTTGAGGCTCTCATAGTGGTTCCTTTGAATAAAATTGTTATCCAAAACATGTCTCTAATTTTTATGATAAAAATGAGTATGTTTCTTTTGATGAGCACAAAATTGAGAACATTTCATGGTTCTTACGCAATTAGAATATTTTTTTTTCATGAAGAATGGTACTTAGTCTTTATGTCATTTTCCTCTAGAAAAAAAGGCTATTGGCACTAAATGGGTATACAAGATGAAAGATAAGCCCCGTGGTTTTGTGCAAAAAGGGCAGAAAGAAAAAGTGTGAACACTAAAAAGTTTGAACCAAGCACCACGTGCTTGGTATGAGAAGATACATGCCTATTTGCTAGCACAAGTTTGTGAGAATAGTCCCACTGAGAGAACCTTATATGTTAGGCATGCATATGAGTTACTTCAATCATTGCTCTGTATGTTGATAATATGTTGCTCATTGGTCCTAATGAGAAGCATATTGCTGAATTAAAAGTAGATTTACATGCCTCTTTTGAGATGCTAGATTAGGGGCTCATCATTATTTTTGCATTTAATTTATACAAATTCATAGGTAAATAACTTTTTGTCAAATAGAATACAATATTGCAATATTTTGGTTTCAAGTATTGAAAACGTATTGCCATTCCCATAGAAAAACATTTACAATTGATTTTTCATCATGCTAGAGATGTATTTGATGTTATTATCTATCATTATGTTGTTGAAAGCTTGATCAACCGATGCATAAATAGGCTTTATATTTAGGTTTTTTTCTCTTAGTTGAGTTGTTTTATGCAATTCCAAAATGTCAAACATTAGCATATAGTTAAGTGCATCTTATGCTACTTGACTACTAGCCAAATACTTGAATTATTTTATCACAAGGGGGAGAATATTGAGTTAACTACCAACCACTTCACTCAACTCTTGGGGGTATATGGACCACTCACTTCTTAGAGATGGGAGTGCATGGCTAACATCTCTAGAATTAGATAAATAAGAGTTCCTCAAAACATGAGGCATCTTCTCATCTCCCTTATTAGGGAAAGAGAGTGTTTAAAAGTTATTGATGTTCTACCTAGTGGTAAAATCTTGGGTCTTTATGGGATCACGATTGAGTTCTCCAAGACTTTCAAGAGTGTCTTAGTCAAACCATTACTATTGTTGTGGAAGAAGTCCCAACAATTGGAGTTCTTCCTAAAATTTGCAATGAAGGGATGACTAAGATAATTCACAAAAAAGACAAAAAATAGTATTGAAAAGTGGAGACCCATCACTATGCTCCAAGCTGGCTCTATGATCTTAGCAAAGGCACTTGCAAATGGCATTACCTTCCATCTTCCTTTCTTGGACCAATGAGGATAAAAACGGATTCATAAAGGGCATATCTAAACTCGTGGCTATCATTGATGTGTGGGAAGGCCTAGAATCTGATAAGGAATCATCACAAGGTATCCTCTTCATCAAGATAGATTTTGACAAAGCCTTTGATCCTCTAGAATGGGAATTCATTTTGCAATCCCTCAAAGATATTGGTCGTGGTTCTAAATTCATCCGCATGATATCTATGCTTATGGGGAACACCTTGGGTCAAATTAATATCAATGGTCTCCTCTCCCAAGAAATCAATCTAAGATGCTCTATTAGATAGGGTTGTCCTATATCTCCAATCCTTTTTGCCATTGCCATCGATGACCTAAGCTACTTGGTTAACCATCAAGTCCATTTGGGATAGATCCAAGATTTTCAAATCCCTCATAGCAAGAGCTAGATGGTAATGAGACTCTTCATGCATTATACAAACACTTTTCTATATAATGACCCTAGTAGCATCAACAACATTTTGTAAATCTCTAAAATCTTTTTTTGTCACATTGGGATCTAGAATAAATCATTCCAAAACTAGTTTCAAGGCCCTTTTTGGGCACCCAAAAATTCTATATTAATGAAGGGTGCAAGGAACTACACAATGGAATTTCCTCAAGATCCCTGATATCCTGATGGAATTTGAAGTTTCTATGGGCCCATTTTGGAATTAGGTTGTGGCCAAAGTGGATGTTAAATTATCCTACTAGAAGAGCATGTAGTGCAACTTAGCACGACATGCAATGGTGATCAACAACTTCCTCATTTAATCTATTATTTATGTTCTTGCTTGTTGGAGATTGAAAGAAAAGGAATTAATGAAGCTTGAAAATACTTGCATAAATTTCCTCTCGAATGGTGATCCTAACATAAGGGGTGTTCTCAAAATCAAGTGGGGCTTGTGTGATAACATTTGGTTGGGCATTCTAGATATGGGGGATATGGAAGATAAGCTGGTAGCCAAGTGGTTGATCAAAGCATGGTGCAATGTGGAAGCTTCATGATTTAAACTGATTCTCAAAAAAAAAATCCTCTCTTATGCTTATGGAAATCCCTAGGTGCAAGAATCTTGATCTGCTCACCATGATGTTTTCTCAATTTTTGATGAATCCAAAAGTTGAGATCTTGTTTCTTCCATATAGAAGAGTTGGAACTTGGAACAAATGAAACCATATATCAAGATTAATGAAGATTGAAAGTGGGCAGCTTAGATTAGAGAAACTGATTCTATTTGGTTTCGTATTAGGGGAACCATAGAAGTTGACCCCAGAACATTTAGGAGAAAAGAAGCTATGTAACAAAGGATTTAGTAAAAGGAAAAATCTCTAGAATATTGAAAGCAATCATTATATAAGATTTGATGACATTGACCTTGTTAGGTGAGTTTACTATTGATGATTTCTTAGACATAGAATCAATGCTAAGGATCACTCAAAGACTTGTTTTCTTCTTGAGAATGGCACCCACCCCCTAGATTGAAGGAATGAGATGGAACAATGGCAATAAATTGGATAAAACTATGAGGATTTAAAAGCGTCTTGAATTGTATTTTCCCATTATGGGATTCAAAAGCGCCTTGAATTGCCTTCTTTAACCTACACATGTGGTTTTCATGCCCTTTCTACACAAATGATGTCCAACTGATGCACATTCCAACCATGATGAGATGCAAGTGCATAGATGCTATGAATAGTAGTCATTGGGCAAGTAGGTGCAAAGATTTCATCAAAATCAATGCCTCTTTTCTGCGCATAACCCTTTGTAACAAGCCTAGCTTTATACTTGTCAACTGTTCCATCAGGTTTATACTTCAGCTTGTATACCCACTTAGTGCCAATGGCCTTCTTGCCATGAGAGAATTCACATAAAGAATAGGTACCATTTTTCATGATAGCATCATATTTAGATTGCATTGTAGCCATCCAATGTTAAGAAGTTTTTGCTTCATCAAATGAATCCGGCTCAATCTCATCACAAAGACTAGAGGCAACCATAGCATAGCAATTTGATGCAAAAGAGGCACTATGAGAGCTTGAAGGAGTGCGTAATGACAAAGGTGCATCTAATTTGCTGTCATGCAAAGTCTGCACCAACCATTTTGGCATAGGTTTTGCCTCCTCAATATGAGCTCTCTCATCAATAAGTGCATCATGTAAATCTACATCAGAAATAGAATGATATACATCATCACATGAAACCTATAAAGGCTAAGAAGTTGCCTTAGTAGGACGAGCACTAGACTGTCCACCTATAAAAAGAGGTAGCAACGTATCATACATGTCTTTGGAGCTAATAGATGTCTTTTTCGTACATGAAATTAAAGACTCAACAGCATCTTCCGCAAAAAAAACATCACGACTAACCAAAATGCATTTAATTTTGGATGATAAAGATGATAGTCTTTGCTTTCAGAACTATACCCAACAAAAATACATTTTACTCCTTTATCATCCATTTTTTTTTTATGTTGTTTATGCACTAATGCATATGCGAAGCAACCCAAAACATGTATGATGAGGAAGAGATGGCTTGCAACTATGCCAAGCCTCATATGGAGTGATAGACTACATTGCTTTAGTGGGACACCTGTTAAGTACATATGTTGCACACATAACAATGTGAAGACAAAAGCTATGTAGTAAAATCTAAGTCTTGACCATACACCTCGCCATCTCCATGAGTGACCTGTTCTTCCATTCAGCAATTCCATTCTATTGAGGTGTATACGGCATTGTACATTGATGTTTTATCCCACATTTGGCCAAAAATGCATTAAAGTAAGAAGAAATATATCCCCCCCCCTCCCCCTTGATTAGAATGGAGGGTGCCCATTTTACATGGTGATAGATTTTTAGCCAAAACCAAAAACTATTTGAAGCAGTACATAAACACTTCGGACTTTGCTTCAAGTAGATATTCCCATGCATGCCTAGAAAACTCATCAATGAAAGTCATGAAGTAAAGATGGTTTCCAAAAGAAGTTGTGTGCATAGGACCATAAACATCATTATGTACAAGTTGCAATTTTCGAGTAGCCCAAATTAAATATACACTCACATAGGCATACACACATATACATACACACACATAAAGACATACGCATGATACACACATGTACATACACAAACATAGAGATATACACACATACACATACATGCAAATGTACATACATACATAGACACACACATACATGCATACACATCCACACACATATATACACACATACAATCATGTGCATACATACACACACATGCATACACACATATAGAGATACAAAGACATATGAATATACATGCAAACATACACACACATGCATACACACATATAGAGATACACAGATATATGAATATACATGCAAACACACACACACATGCATACACATGCATATGCATGCACATATACACACATGCATATACACATAAACACATACACCTACATATGCCTAGACATACATACATACATGCCCATACTCACATACATGTGCACACATGCATACACACATGGACATACACACACATGCATACACACACATAGAGACACACACATACACATATGGACACACACACACACATACACACATGCATATACATATATACATACACATGCATGCACACACATACACTCACATATACTTATACATGCACATGTGTATAGACATGTACACATACATATACATATACATATACATATATGAAAAAATGCATACACATACACACAGATGTACCTGCACGCACATACACACACATACACATATACACACATAAATATACAGACACATACACTCATATGCATACAAACACGTACATGATTACACAGACATATGCATACATACATACACATATGCATACACACATACACTTACATACAGTAACATACATACATACATACTTACATACATACCTACATACATACATACATACACACACACACACATATATATATATACATATATATATATATATATATATATACATATATATATATATATATATAGATATATATATATATATATATATATATATATATATATATACACGCACACACGTACACACATACATCAATACAAATTCACATACACACATATGCATACACGCGTGCACACACACACAGACACACACACACACACATATATATATATATATATATATATATATATATATATATATATATATATATATATATATATATATATATATATATATATATATATATATATATATATATATATATATATATATATATGCATTTACACATACACATACTCATGGAAAGAGATGAAAAGTTTACAAATCTTCACCCAACCTCTCTGCAATCCTATTGCGGTTTTCTCGTTTTTAACATAAAGCACTTAGGTAAAAGAAAGCTGAAGATAGTATTGATACATATATTTGTTTGATTTAAAGAACATGACGAATATCAATGTGGCATGACGCGTGAAACAATCCGTTTTTTTTATATAAAGGAAGTTCGGCATTAGCCTATTTTCCCGGACTTGAATTAAATAAAGAAAGAAAAGTACAAGAGAATGGGACTAGTGCCCACAGGACCCCCCAAAATCCCACAAAGCAGGGGAAGCTTTTACAGAGCTTAGATGGCATTACAAAGAAGGTTAATCACCCTCTCATCACCCTCATGCGGGGCCCACTTGGGTTTAAGCTTGTTATTGATCAAAAGGAGAACTTGATGATGCCTGAAGGGGGGGAGGGATTTCTTACAGTTAACAATCCTTTTGCCAAGGAGGAATAATGATTTCTCAATTGACCACTCCTTGGGGAAGTCACCGAAGTTGAGAGCACATCTTTCCCGCCATATTTTCCATAGGACCTCCCCTCTGATGGCGTTCCAGAGGGTTGCGGAGCAGCCGATCGCTTGTCCCAGTAGGGCTTGCTGCCAACTGAGATGTTTCTGAAGTCTAATTTTCATTCCAACCGTTTGTCAGAGTCTGTTGGAGTTGGGGCAGGTAAAGAAGATGTGTGGGACATCTTTGATAGACCGGTAGCAGCGTTTGCACCAGGGAGAAATCCCACAAAGTTTGCTAGCCTTAAGGTTGGTCCAGATTCCATGATGAAGAATTTGCCATAAGAGGACAGACTTTTTGATTCCATGATGAAGAATTTGCCATAAGAGCACAGAAATCCGTTTTTGAATAAAAGGTATAAGAACAGTAATTAATGAAAAAAGAATTGAATGTTAGTCAAGGAAGTAGAAAGAGACGGTAATGATAGAAGGACTGGCTTTTGCGAAGATTAAAAATTAGTTTGTACAATGGGTAGCTTGATCATGTTGTGCTATGTCATGTTCCCTTCGAGGGAACGTCATGGGTATGATCTTGGAAGATCACGAACAAAGATATGAAATAGAAAGTGTTAAAGGCCTGTGAGTATATGCAGTTTGGGAGTTTGGCATTTGCCATCTTGGAACGATGATAACTTTTGGTTTTATCGCTGATGTTGAAACCGAATCATGGCTTCTCTTGGGGACTTCTTTGTGCGTGTGTGAGTGTGCGTCGCGCAAGTGTATATGTGATTGTGCGGGTCCACATTTTCCCTTCTTTTCTGGAGTTGTTCATAGTGTAGGCATGTGTGGCTGCGTCGCTGACTGCTGTTGATAAATATAGCATTAACATTCTTTTTTCGAAGATAAATATCGCAATTTCTCGTACCTTTTGACGTGTCCTGTTTATCGGAGAAAAAGGAAAGCAAAAAGCGCATAAGATTTTTTCGCTCGGGAAAGGGCACAAAGCAAGGAATAATGTAGAAAGCGCCGAAACTGTCGTTTAGCCGGAAAAGAAACAAAACAATGACTTCCCATCTTACATAATGTGGAGTCTATCTGCAATTTATGGACGCGTAGGCATGTTGACTCCAATTGTGCTGCATTGAAAAGGGGGAGCATGGGTAGACCATTCCGCTTTCCATGGATTATAGCATGGATGGGTCCAGGGTTCATTGATCCCATGGATTCACCGTCCACCCACGAATTGGTTCATATGGCCCTTTGGCCAGCTCCAAGACTTGATTTCTGCCTCCGGGTGTTGCACGTGTGATATGGATATGGCAACTTGATTCAGGCTTTCGGGTTTTCTCAATGGATTCCGGCACACCCATGCAAGGTGTCTAAACTTTGCTATGTAGGATAGGGAGATCTATGAATGCCTGATACCAAACTTTCTTTGTAAAAAACAAGTTTCATATGTACTTTCAAATAATTCAAGTTAATCCGACAGAGTAGGCCTCACACCAGACTTCCTCTATTCAAAAAGCAAATTGGCCCATATGCAAAAGTGATCATTGTGTTCAGATTTGAGGCGAGGCCTTTGGTGATACCAACCTATCTTTCTTGCTAGAGATTCCAAGTTGTATGCAAGCAAACATATGCAATACAGGCATGTTGAGTCGTTGGGAAACAGGCAACTCATAAACCAGATTATTGGATTTTCTTTCCAATTCGTGAAACGCAAGGGGTCGTACAAAGTGCCATGCCCAATCGAATGCATGTCATGTTCTCTCTAGTCAGTCGAACTCGAGTATGAATAATAATAGAATCCCTTGAGAAATTAAATTAAAAAAAAACAAAAATGCTGTGAATTTTAAAGTATACGTTGGACGTAGCACGCATCAAAATGTTTACTTCTTGCAAAATCTTTTGGTGTTTCTTTTTGTATGGCTCCCGAGTTTGTCTATCAGGTCATTGCTACTTTGTAGCATACGAACTATGCCCCATTCGTTTATAACGTTGTTCTTTCCATTAATCAAGCCAGAGAGAGTAAGCTCTAGCCGATTTTCTTATTAAAAGAAAAAGTCTAGTCTAACACCTATTGCAATGTTATCAAGGTGCTTGAGTGCCCTTTGGAAATTTCTCAAAGGAAAATCCCTCTATAAAAATTGGAAAAAAGATGCACGACCAACGTTGGTGAATCCTCCATTTCTTGATCCACAAAAAAAATCCATAGACTACGTAGATAGATGAATAAAAAAATACAATAATTCGCCTCCATTCAAACACCGAAAAAGTTCTCTGTTTCTAAGCAATATACTCACAAACAGATGAATTCCATATGAAAGATAACATCGAGTCATCAGTCGACTTTGTATATCTCTCTAATTGCGTTGTACATTTTTTTTTTAAATTTTCTAATTTAAGCTCCATCGTGATCTTTGCGTTTTGCAGAACATCTGAAGTCCCTTCTCCATGGTTCATATATGGATGACTTACGTAAGTTTGAGAGATTTGTGGGACTTAGACGACATACTATGCAATATTTTCTGCATAATTCAAAGGTGGGTGGGGAGAAAATCCAAGATTTAACGTATACTAGAACATTGACTAGAAGAGATTATAGTTCAATTTACAAGGTATTTTGATTGCATTTCATAGCTCAAGGATTTAAACCTTTTCTTTTACCAAGCCTACCTAAAATTTGGAGGTTTAGAGCTTCTCTCAATGATAAACTTGTAGAGTAAATAGGAGCCTACTTCCGCATTAACAAAAAATACCAAATCCAAAATGGTAATTTAAGTTATGATGAACTTAATAATATTTTTGTGGATCTGAAGCTTCTCCAATTACCAAATGCAGAATTTTCCTAGATTCTAATGAATCGTCATCAATTTTAAGTTTTAAGGGAAAGAAAGTGGGAGAGATTTATTATAACCCTAACAAATAGAGCAATTTATGGATCCATTTTGCAGAGAGACATGAAGTATTTTAATGTATAATCGGAGTAACATATATGTTGGTTCCGAACATTCAAGGTAAGATGTCACATAATCCTAGTAAGAGATGCTTGAACCATGCCTTAAGAGAGAGGATTAGGAAGTAATCCTCAACCATGGCTTTTGGGGCAAGTGGTTAGCCCATCGCACTCCTTGTCAGGGTCACAGTAGACAAGATTTCCGAAATTACACTTATGATTACAAGAACACCCATGTAGGGAAAATAATACAAGAAGATATAGTTGATACAAGACGTCCCAAAACCCGGGACCAATAGGTATGGAAAACTGGACTAGAGATGATACAGGAGATCCCACAACCCGGGATCATAAGTATGAGACAAGATATTTGGATTACAAGAACTCCCCTCTGGGAGATGGACTAGATACAAGAAAGAACTCGACAAGGTCTCGTACTACAAGATTACAAGAGGACAAGACTAGATGTCCAGGATACAAGAATAGACAAGACTCGAACAAGGAACAAGACAAGAACAGGAACTGGAACTTGGAGAGTACTTACTTGGTCACGACTCCTTGAGCTCCCAGGACTGGTATTGGCAAGACTGATTATGAATGTGGCCAATCCCTCCTTATATAGGTTTTCAAGGGTGGTTCATGAAAGGCAGTTACGAATTGATGATGTCATCAATTCGAAACATGAGCTCTGGATATCCGAATCAGGCCAGTAGACAGTCGATCTTAGGGTTTTGGCACGTTCCGGACGCAATGGAAGCATTGGTTTCTCCTAGTTCTGAACCAATCATGAGATACAAGGTTCACATGGAATCTAAGGTTCAGGATGGTTTCCTTTGTCCATGACATTACCTCCCCCTCAAGCAACGAGTTCCACGAGGAGCGGTCATGTTATCTGGCCTTGGCTTCGTTGGATTTCTCTTGTGGAATTCTCGAACTTTGATTGGTGCTCTCCGAAGGTTTTCTACAGGTTCCCAAGTACGATCACTGATGTCATACCCTTTCCAATGAATAAGATATTCCAATCTTCCTCGGGATATTCTGGAATCTAGGACATGCTCGACTTCAAATTCTTCATGATCCTCAATCTCGATAGGTGGTGAAGGACTAGGTCTCTCCCCCCTCAATGGTGAAATCTGATATGGTTCCAACAGGGATACATGGAAAACTGGATGTGATCTCATAGTACTTGGTAGCTCGAGTTTGAAGGTGACTGGTTTAATCTTGGCCAAGATGGTAAATGGACCAAATCTTTGATGATCTAACTTTGCACAAGGTCTTGAGGTTTGCAGATTGTTTCTAAGTAACCATACTTTATCCCCAATTTGATACGATGGATTCTGGACACGATGTTGATCTGCATAGTACTTATATTGTTCTTGAGCTTTATGGATCTCTTCCTTGAGTTCTTTGTGAATGTCCATCAAGTACTGGGCCTTGTCTCTAGCAGTCAAGTTCTTGACATGATTTGAGAGTTGTATATCAATCCTTGGATGTTGTCCATAATTTGCAAAGAAGGGAGTCTGCTTGGTAGATGCATGAACACTATTGTTATAAGCAAACTCTGCAAAGAATTGCATCATACTTATCTGACTTTGGTAGATCTGTGATGAAATCCATAGACAATGAAGCCCATGGCCTTTCTGGAATAGGTAGAGGTTGTAGGAGGCCATGAGGTTTATGTCGGGGTACCTTAGATCTATTGCAAGTATCAAAGGTTTGAATGTACTCTTTGACTTCCTCCCACATGTGAGGCCACCAAAAGTCCCTGATATGAGTTCTATTGTTTTATTCACTCCAAAATGTCATGTTGTAAGGTTGTCATGGGGTTGTTGAAGTACTTGGATCCTAGGCTTTCCTGGAGGGACATACAATAGGTTCTTATAGAGCAGTAACCCATCCTTGTCCTGAAATTCGTTTGCTTCTTGGAATTTTCCTTCTTGAGCTTTTTGCTTAATGTTACAAAACAATTCATCCTATGGTAGATTCTCACGGATCAATTGATTCAAGGCTGAATCTTCATGATGGCTTGAAGAGATAGCTACTAACTGGAGATGCTCAGGCTTGAGTAATACACTCTCTTGTTGATCAGAGGCCTCTTCACCCTGGATAAAAAGTTACTCCATCTAGATTGCCTTCTATTGAGAATCCGGGTGGTCATAAAATACTCTAGGTTCTTGTGATCTAAATACACAGTGACTTTATGAGCTGCTCCTTCTAGATGGTGACACCATGTATCAAATGCGTCTCCTATGGCAAGAAGTTCTTTATCATGAATTTCATAATTAATTTCTGGAGGGGAAAACTTCCTTGAATGATATGCAATTGGATGTAGGTGTCCATCATCTCCATATTGAGAAAGAATGGCCCCTAGAGCAAAGTCTGATGCATCTGTCTCAAGGAAGAAGGGCTTACTGGAATCAGGATGAACTAGAATTGGGGCGGTAGTAAATGCTGATTTCAAGGTCTGAAAGGCCTTTTTTGCTTCTTTGGTCCATGAGAATTTGGAGTTCCCTGTAAGCTTGGTAAGAGGTGTCATTATCTTGGAGTAATATCTGATGAATATCCTGTAGAAATTGGCAAACCCCAAAAAACATTGTACATCTCGAACACATGAAGGTGGTTGCCAATCAAGGATTGTCTCAATCTTCTTAGGATCCATAAAAATTCCTTTATCTGATACAATGTACCCTAAAAATTCCACTTCTGTCTTATGGAGCGAGTCCCATCCTTCTTCTTTACAAATAAAATAGGAGCTCCTGCTGGACACTTTGAGTGTTTGATAAACCCCTTCGCCAGATTCTCGTCAATGTTCTTGCGTAGTTCTGTAAGTTCCTCTGAGGATAGTCTGTAGATTGGTCCAAAGGGCAGTTGTGCTCCCTCTTGAAGTTCTATGGCACAATCATAGGGTCTATGCTCTGGAAGGATGTCTGCATTCTTCTTTTCAAAAACATCGTCAAAGCCTTTGTACTGATTGGGTAGTTGCACTGGATCATCTTTCTTAGGTTCTTGAGCTGGTATGGCATAGATCATATATGTCGGTTTCTTCCTTACTGCATGTATGAAGGCTTTGGCTCTGACATATCTTGGGTTCTTCTGGATATCTCGAGGGGTGATTTTATTATTCTCCCAATTAATTTCTGGATTATGTTTCTTCAACCACGGCATTCCGATGATAACCATATTTATTGGACTCGATATTAGATTAAAACATATGTGTGAATCATGGTCACCAAGGTGTACTCTTAGTGGTATGGTTTCCATGGTTATATTCCCTTATGCTAGAGGCCGTCCATCTAGTACTTCATGTACTACTGGTCTGTTCTTCCGAAGTACTAGAATTCCATGTTTCTTAACGAGTCCTTCATCAATGAAACATGAGGATGCTCCTGAATCTACCAGAGCTATAAGGGAAAGGGTCTTGTTAGACATGATTAACTTGACAGGGGCAAGACATGTCTCTATGGGTGTGGATGGAATTATGAGACCCTTTCTTATATCATGGTCCGGCTGTATGGTCTCTTTTACAACCGGACTTCCTCGTTTCCCTGCTCTACAAGGGTGGCTGCGACTTTGGAGTTCGTTCTCTTGTTGGGACAATTAACTACAATGTGGCTAGGGTTTCCACAATATAGAAATAATTTGTTATCCCTCCTTCTTTGTTTCTCTTGTGGTGTTAGAGGCTGGAACCTAGTTACATCTATTTGCATAGGTTCGGGCATAGAGTCATCTTGAGGAATAGGCTAGAATGGTTTCCATTGGCGAGGTCTTCCTTCTACTTGTTTTTCTTGTTTCCTTTCAAAAAGGCGGTTATCACATTGAATGGCTTGGTTGATGTATTCATTCAATGTCTTCACCTCTGGCATCGTGAGTACAAGGTCCTTCACATCATCCCTTAAGCCCCATCTAAATTGTCTTATGAAATAATCTTCATGCCAAGTGAGGTCACATATCAATTGCCTAAATTCCGATGCGTAGGTAGAGGCAGGGCGGCTACCTTGACGTAGCTTCCAAAGTTTTGTTTATGCCACTCGACTCGTGTCTGCATCTCCAAATGTGGTGATGAGCTCTCTAAGAAACCCCTCATAGTCATGAAGTACGACCATATCCTTCTCCAAGATTGGGGCGAACCATGATAATGCTTGATCGTAGAGCAAGGTTCCAATAAAACCTACCTTGGATGCATCATCAGGGTATCTATCAGGCTGCATACGGATGTACAATTTGACTTGTTGCAAGAATCCCCGGAACTTTGTGTGATCACCATCCAACTTTTCTGCATGCAGATCTTAGGTTCCCTCATGAAGGATGTACTAGGTCATTGATTTACTTGCATACTCCCTTGATTTGTTTGAAGACTCCCGATTCGTTCTTGTAATTCCTGGAGGAGTGCACCTACATGCCCTGGATGTCCCATCTCGATTTGTGTTTGTTGATGAGTTAGGTCTTCGACTTGTTGTTGGAGACTCTAAAGTGATGCTACAATCTGTTCATAAGCATTCTCCATGATGACTGGTCTTGGATGGAAGTTAGTCTTGCCAAAATGTCAGGGGAGCACTAGATTGTGCTCTCTGACTACAGTAGACAAGATTTCCGAAATACACTTATGATTACAAGAACACCCACATAGGGAAAATAATACAAGAAGATGTAGTCGATACAAGACGTCCCACAACCCGGGAATATGTTCTAGCTCTTGCATTATCAGAGATAACATTCTTCTCTCGACATGTTAATAATCCATGACAATTTAAACCAAGATAAAACATTTGTTTGGAGTAGAAAAATCCGTTTTTGACACTATAAAAATTCCACATACTTAGATAACATTCTCAGAGATAAAAATTCTTCTCTCGACATGTTAATAATCCATGACAATTTAAACCAAGATAAAACATTTGTTTGGATTAGAAAAATCCACTTCTGAGACTAGAATAATTCCACATACTTAGATTTAGTCATGTGTGTACATGTCATATGATTAGCCCACAAAGAAAAAGTTCAAAAAATTTGGCAATTTGATGAATTTTCCCTTCACATGCTTTTGCTAATGCTTTTAGTATTGGCAAATGACCTCTCTCTATTTTTTTACTTGCTTTAGGACACTGGTTAATGCAAATTAGATACCATGCTTTTCAAAAAGCTCTCTTGCTTCTTGTGCATCCAGTTTCCTACAATTTGCTACAACTTTCTCTACATAACCCAACCTACGAGACACACCTTCTAACAAGAATTTACACAAATTTTTCGTAGATTTAGTTCAAAAAGTTCTACCCTCAACATCATTAATTAGATCCTCTCTCACAAGTACCATGTGGCACATGTTGTTGAATCTGTTGGAAACAATGTCCCATTGGCCAAAGATTGGTCAAGTTGATCCATCTTCCTTATAGATTACAAGATGAGTAGTTCTTCTTACTAGTCCCTCTAGCACATTACAGCATGGGTGCCTTGGCTAAAGCAAAGTCCTCCTATCCCACCCACCAGGGTTCGATACCCAGCGGGTGCAGCGCGGAAGTTTTTATTATCATGCTTTTGGAAAGAAATCAACGAACGCACGATGGAGTGTTTTTTCGATTAAAGTTTACGGACAAACATCATGTTGCTTTATCAAGCGAGAGCTTTTGGAAGTGCTTTATTTCAAGGAAGCTATATTATATAAGAAGAGTCTTGGGCTCATTGTATGTATCCTTCACCTAGTTTCAACACCAAGCTTTGGAAAGCTTGATACCTTGATAGAGGTGATGCTTCTAGCACATGGGGCATCCATGGTGCTAATTTGGAGCATGTTGAGGAGCAACTATAGAGTTCTTCTTGGAGGAGAAGAGTGTGCTCACACTCTTGCTCATGGAGAGGACTTGGTCATTAGCAACTTGGTGGTGAGGATCGGCCATCTACATGATGTATTTGAAGATTGTCTTCTACATGAAGATTTCGCGTTACTTCAAAGACACTGGATGGTGATTAACATAAGATTTGCATCTTATGTTATGAATTCAGGTACATATTCTCTTTATGCACACAGGTACTACTTGGAGTTTATAGAGCCACTGTGGCATCCATATCAAGAGGAGTCCTATTCGGCATAGGTACAAGAGAATTAGTACATGTATGCTTTATGCATATTTGGATGAGGTGTTAGAGAAGATATGTTCATATGAGTTTGAGGATTTTTGGCAGCAAACTTCTTAGCATTCTTTGCTACTTTTGTAAGTATGTGATCTTTTCACAGTCCAACTTAGGGTCTTCCATAGCCTAAGGTTAGATGAGGGTTTGCTGATTATCAGTTTTAGACTGATCCTTCCTCTTTTTGTCACTCATATTCAATCTTCTACAACCTATCAGGTCACACATCTCATGTATATTCAGATTTCTATCCATACATCTGAATATGTTTGTTACATTTGTGCATTCACTCATCCATCTATTATTGTTCACATATAGTGGTTGAGATTTTTGCTCCCACATTGTACATTGAACATTGGTATATATGATAGTGTGAGTAATCCTTAGCTTACATAACACTTTACACATGTTGTCTAATATTTCTCTATCTTTTTCTCATCATTTGTATGATTAAATGTGGTATGTTCATGTTTTGTCAATTTTGGAAGATTGCTAGATTCTATGTTGTAGATGCTGGACTTATGGAACCATGGACCTGGACCTGTGATATGAGTTATGGGCCTACTAAATTTCCAACATTGGTATCAGAGCTCTGAGGTTTTGGTATCAGGGTTTTAGGGCTTTGGCATCAATGCATTGAGGCTCATTCAGATTCCTAGGTTTCCAAACTTCCAGGTTTATAGCATATTATTTAAGAGCATCTTCTAAAATTTGACATTCGACATACACACTTAATCTAGATGAGTAGAGTTTTGAGAATTAGACAATTCAGTCACATGTGTATTCATCAGTGTGGAGTATGAAGTTGATGATATCATAGGTATGAGTTTCTACTATCAGATTATCATTTGCAGGTCATGTCTTAGAAGATCAATTATGAAGAGATTTGAAGGATTCAAGGAGTGCTTTTATACATTTTCATCATTTGAAAGTTAAAGGCTACATCAAAACAGGTATCTAGAGGTTTTTCTAGAGAGTTTTGAGAGATCTCTTTCATGGCAAGAAAGCTCATCTAAGAAGACAAATTTGGAGATGGGATGAGTTTTGTGTTTAGCCAATTTTTTGTTATAAGTTGTTTGAATATCTAGGTACAAAAATTGATCTAGAGAGGTAGCTCTAGAAAGGTAAATTCATCACAGTCAAAATGTTGGTGAATTTAGTCATTTTAGACATTTGAAGCATAATTTTGATTCAAGGATATGAGGAGATGATAAAACATGATTCTATGTTCACTTCCATTTATATACCATGTTTGTTTTGCCTCTTATTCTTAGCATTAGAGGAAGAGAAAGACTTCATTTGAAGAATTCAAGAGTGTTTGCTACTTCAAAATGAAGAGAAAAAAAGGTATGGAAGAGAAGTTTGAAGATGTTGACATCATCATCAGGTGGAAGAAAGATGCAGAAAAAGAAAGTCCAATATTTCCAAAAGAAAAGTAAGACTTCCTTTTACTCATTTATTTTCCATATAACTTTCCTATTTTATCCTCTACACCCAAAGATAAGTCTACGAGAACATCTTGTATGAAGATAGTCTAAAGAAGAAGCAGTTTCTTGTTTTGCATTACACTTGGTCATGATTTAGTAGATTTGACAAAGGATTGCATTGAGAAAGAAAAGCAGCAGATATATGTTTTCACTCATATATGTATGAGTTATGTTTTAGTTGAAGCTTTTAAGCAGGCAGCTTATATGTTCCCTCAAAGAATTCTTGGAGTGTCAATTCAGAGTTACTTGGTATATGACAAGTTGCAGAGAAGTATATTTCTTCTTGATTTAACTCTTGAGGTAAAATAGTTTTATGTAGCAGATGTTGAAGACTTGGGTTGAGGTTTTATGTTTGGAAAAGTTACCTCATATTCAGTATTTTCAGGAAACTTCAAAAAATTCAGATTTTTGATGTACCTGTCAGTTGAAGAATCTACTTCCTATGTTTTTCTAGATTTTTGGATACATGCTTGTGTTCAAAAAGGTGTTCCATCAGATCCTATTACTTGATTCAGAAGTGGAGTTAGCCAAAAGAAAGTCAAGCAGGAGTTGCAGATTCTTGGGAAGGATTTGTTTGAAGAAAAGTTTTACAACTTTGTGAGAAGCATGGACACTTGGAGACATTCAGGTAGTAGATCAAACATTCAGTCATGAAGGTTTGATGAGGGCAGATTCTACACAGGTATTTTGTTGGAAAGATCATAGATCTTGTATGATCTTGATAGGTCTTGAATGATCTTGAAGATCTGGAGTATTTATAAGTCATTTGTCTATCCTTTGTTTGAGAAGGTTTTTAGCATTGGAGAACGTAAGTCAAAGATTCAGGTTCTATCAGATTTGTATTGCAGAGAGATAGAAGAAGATACTTGTTATGTTGCATAAGGTTATGAATCCTAAAATGCTTTCAGCAAAGGTTTTATTAGATCAGCTAACCTTAATCTAGATTTTGGGAAGCTGAGAAATGATAGGGAAAGCCATTGGCATATGTACAATGCTAATAAAAAGGGTTCAGAGATTTTGTTTCAGATACAGGTATTGATCACTAAAGATCAGATTTATGAAGGAAGATGTTCCAGATCTCATAAAGTCTGATATATATGAAGAATTCTGGATAAAAGTGTTAAATCATCTAGGGGGTGATGAAACATGAAGACTTATTTTCAGCCATATATGAAAGAATGCAGATTCATACTTACATGTATTCCTATATTTCCTTTGTCAGTTTCTGTTTATGTTCCAGCTTTGAAAGAAGAAGGAAGAAGAAGAATGTTTGGAGAAAGTTCCTGTTAGGATGTTCCTCTTCAGGAGAAGGTTCCAGAGTTCTATTAAAGTGAAGCTTGATATTTCAGAGAGGTAGGTTTTAGAAGTGAGCACAGATATGTTTATACCTGATTCTGAAGGAAAGAGGTATGAAGGATTTACATATTGACAAGGATGAAGACATGATGACATCGTAGATGTTTTGATGAGACTCATGAGTTGATTTCAGTTCATTTCAGTTAATTTCAGTTGATTTCAGTTGAGTTGAGTTGACTTGACTTGAATACAGTGAGAGATGAACTAGCAGTGTTCATAATACACTAACTTGTGAATTATCAG
This sequence comes from Ceratopteris richardii, assembly GCA_020310875.1. NCBI lineage: Eukaryota > Viridiplantae > Streptophyta > Polypodiopsida > Polypodiales > Pteridaceae > Ceratopteris > Ceratopteris richardii. Next base: position 216,583,874 of record CM035406.1, read on the forward strand.
TCATAGGTTCCAGGATTCAGTTCTTGATTATGTTTAGTGTATTTACATGATGCAGCAGAAGTATGTTGAGAAAACTTTCATAAGGTAAATCGAAATATGTGGATTGCACCACATCCCTCTAAGTCTTGTAATAGTGCAGTCAATCCATGTCGATATCCATATGATTCTTCAGGTCGCGTCGGAGGACGACCCACTGCCAACTCCTATAATAAATATGCAAAATGTTAGATGAACATACATAATGTGCTTAACACAAACAACTTCAATAATTAACATGATACTTACAAATTGGTAGCACATACTATCGTATCCGCTGCTACCTAAATGTGACGTTCCAATTGTATCTAAACGTGTGGCCGCCCCATCTCTTTGTTGACGATATCGATCAGGAGTATGTTGCTGCTCATCCTGAATCGATTCCCATTCTTCGACATCTAGCCATACATGCTTTGGTA
>CM035406.1:216589328-216739328 GCA_020310875.1 Ceratopteris richardii
GCTCACTTGTGCAGACCGTTCTGAATGGTCTTCCTGATTCATATCAAAGTTTTGCTTCTACTCTTCGATTGATGATGAAAGGCAATCCGAATGCCTTATCATTTGAGGAGTTAGGGTTCTGTTGCAGGAAGATCAGTCCAGGCAGAACATGTCCATTATGCGTGTTGCATATCAAGCTTTCCTGGCTAGTCAAAAGGGCAAAGGAAAATGGAGCTCTTCTACTAGTAAGCAGAAATCTGCAAATGCTGCACATTCGAAGAACAAGGATAAAGATGAGAAGAAATCAGAAAAGCAGAAATTGTTTTGCAAGTACTGTAAAGGGAATGATCATATCATAAAGAACTATCCAAAACTGGCTACAAAAGAGGCAAAGAAGAAAGAGGCTGGAATGGTTGTTGCAGAGGCCTCTACACCAAAAACAGAGTCTGCAAATCTTGTGCAGGAAGAAGAGTGGGCATTTACTACTGTTTGCAGTTTTGACCCATCTTCTCATGAGCAGTGCATGTCTGCAGTGGACTCAGATATTTGGTACTTTGACAGTGGGGCGACCAAACATATTACCTCGCAGCGCAGTTTCTTCTCTTCACTGGAGCCTGCCCCTACAGGGAATACTGTCATATGTGCCAAGAACTCCTCTTATCCTGTTATGGGAGTTGGTAAGATCATTCTGACTACTGCTGATGGTAGTTCCTTCACCTTGTCAGATGCTTTATTTGTGCCAGGGATCAAGAAGAATCTGTTATCAGTTTCTGCATTAGCCAAGATTGGCTTGGTTGTGAAATTTGTTGATGACAGATATACAGTTCATGATCTGTCAAATGGCGATGTTATTATTGCTTCTGGCATTTTATGTCGTGGGCTGTATAAGCTCATAGACTATGAAAGATCTGTGAATGATTCGGCATGTGCAGTTCATGATTCTCAGGCTATCTCAGATGCAAAGCTTTGGCATGCACGCTTTGGTCATCTGAATTTTACTAGTTTGCTACACCTGCAGAAATCTGATATGGTGTCTTCTTTGCCCCAGCTTGAGGCACCTGGAAAACATGTATGTGAAGGCTGTATTTTGGGCAAAATGCAGTGTTCCTCCTTTCCAAAAGATGGTTCAGTTCGGGCTACGTAGAAATTGCAGCTTGTACATAGTGATGTCTGCGGTCCTATGCAGACACCTTCTTTTGGAAACTATCTTTACTTTGTGACTTTCATTGATGATTTTTCTAGGCATGCATGGGTATATCCATTGAAGGCAAAGTCCGAAGTGTTTTTGTGCTTCAAACAGTTTTTGGTTTTGGCTGAAAATCTGTCAGCATGTAAAATGGGCACCCTCCGTTCTGATCGAGAGGGGGAATATATGTCTTCTGATTTTAATGCATTTCTAGCTGAACGTGGGATAAAACACCAGTGTACAGTGCTGTATACACCTCAACAGAATGGAGTTGTTGAACAGAAGAACAGGTCACTCATGGAGATGGCGAGGTGTATGGTCAAGAGTCAAGCTTTACCACATAGTTTCTGGCTTGAGGCTGTCATGTGTGCAGCATATGTACTTAACAGGTGTCCCACTAAAGCGCTACAGTCTATCACTCCATATGAGGGTTGGCATGATCGCAAGCCATCTGTTGCTCATCTGCGGGTTTTTGGTTGTTTGGCATATGCACTAGTGCTTGAACAACATCTTAGAAAATTGGATGATAAGGCAATAAAATGTATTTTTGTTGGGTACAGTTCTGAAAGTAAAGGCTATCGTCTGTATCATCCACAGACTAAATGCATTCTGGTTAGCCGTGATGTTGTCTTTGTGGAAGATGCTATTCAGCCATTGCTTTCATGTACTAAGGAGACATCTGTTAGCTCTAAAGACATGTATGATACTTTGATGCCTCTTTTTACAGGTGGATAGTCTAGTGCTGGTCCTAATGAGGCAACTTCTCAGCCTTTGCAGGTTTCATATGATGATGCAGATCATTCCATTTCTGATGCAGATTTACATGATGCACTTGTTGATGAGAGAGCTGATATTGAGCAGGAAAAAACTATGCCAAAATGGCTGGTGTAGATTTTGCGTGACAGCAAATTAGATGCACCTTTGTCATATCGTACTCGTTCAGGCTCTCATAGTGCCTCCTTTGCATCAGATTGCTATGCTATGGCTGCGTCTAGCCTCTGTGATGACAATGATCCTGTTTCTTTTGATGAAGCACAGAATTCAGAAAATTGGATGGCTGCTATGCAATCTGAATATGATGCTATAATGAAGAATGGTACATGGTCTTTATGTGACTTGCCTCCTAGCAAGAAGGCCATTGTCACTAAGTGGGTATACAAGCTGAAGCATAAACCTGATGGTACAGTTGAGAGGTATAAGGCTAGGCTTGTTGCAAAGGGTTATGCGCAGAAAAGAGGCACTGATTTTGATGAGACCTTTGCACCTACATGCCGTATGACTACTGTTCGGAGCATTTGTGCACTTGCAGCCCATCATGGTTGGAATGTACATCAGTTGGACATTAAAACAACATTTCTGAATGGTGACTTGCATGAAGAAGTGTATGTTTTTCAGCCCCGTGGCTTTGTGCAGAAAGGGCATGAAAACCAGGTGTGCAGGTTAAAGAAGGCGTTATATGGTTTAAAGCAAGCACCACGTGCTTCATATGAGAAGATACATGCCTATCTGATTGCACATGGTTTTGAGACCAGTCCAACTGAAAGCACCTTATATGTTAAGCGTGCTAATGATGTGCTTCTGATCATTGTTGTCTATGTTGACCACATGCTGCTCACTCGTCCTATTGAGAAGCATATTGCTGATTTTAAGGCTGATTTGCATGCCTCATTTGAGATGTCTGATTTGGGGCATTTGCATCACTATTTGGGCATTCAGTTTATGCAAGTTGATGGTGGAATGGCTTTGTGTCAAACAAAATATATTGACACATTATTGCAGCGTTTTGGCCTTGAAGACTATAAGCCTATTGCCACTCCTATGGAGACAGGTTTACGATTGAGTCTTCATGATGCAAGAGATGCATTTGATGCTCTTCCCTATCAGCAGGCTGTTGGATGCTTGATTTACTTATGCATTACTCAGCCAGATATTTAGTTTGATATCTCATAGATGAGCAGGTTTATGCATTGCCCAGGAGTCACGCATTGGAAGGCGGCTAAGGGCATCTTTCGCTACTTGAGTGGTACTCCGCTACTTGGGTTGTTTTATCCCAAGGGGGGATCACTACCGCCAGATTTGCATGCTTTTTCTGACTCAGATTGGGCTGCTTGCTATGACACTCGTGTGTCCACTAGTGGTTTTTGCTTCATGCTTGGTAGCTCATGTATATCTTGGTTGAGCAAGAAGCATCATACTATGGCCACTTCCAGTTGTGAGGCTGAGTATAGGGCAGCTTTCACAGCAACTGTTGAGTGTGTGTAGCTCAGACGCCTTATGGCTGATTTAGGTGTTGGCCAATCTTCTACCACCACCATCTTCACTGACAATCAGAGCGCATTGGCAGTTGCGAGGAACCCTGTGTTCCATGCTCGCACTAAGCACATTGAGGTGCATTATCACTATGTCAGGGAGAGGTTCTGTGCTAGGGAGATCAGCTTGGCATATGTGCCCACGCAAGAGAACATTGCAGACCTTTTCACGAAGCCTGTGCCTAGGGAGAAGTTTGAAGCTTTCCGCAAAGCTTTGGGCTTACTTCCTTTTGTGGAGTGATTTCCACATAGCTTGGCACTTCCTTATACATGAGTGCCAGCTCCTTGTTCACCGCATCACTCCCAGGGGGGATTTGTTGATATATTTAGGTAGTGATGTGTGTGAACACACTAGGACTGCTGGGGCACTTTTTTCCCTCTTTAGGAGGTTTTTTCCCCCCGGCTTGTATATACGCCTATTGCCCTAATGGGCTACTTATCTTTGTACATTCTCTAGTAATACACTCACTATTGTGTGTTTGTGCTCCAAGCTTCTTCTTCTTCCTTGTGTTGTTCGCATGCTTCCGTAGACATCTATCTCCAACAAAACCTCTATTCAACTTGAAGTCAATGAAGCTATAACTTTGGTGTGTACTGTACACACAAAAATACACACATAGAAAAATATACATAGCAGCATTTATATATGTATACTATACATGTTGCTTGAGCCAGAAGGGTCAAATTTCATCCACTACCAACTTTGTGCATCTATATCTGCATCGATGCAAGCTCGTATCGATAGAGTGTGTGCATGTACAAACCTCGGCATAGGTCCTTGACCTTCACTAGAGTTTTTAGTTCGCTCGTACTCTATTTGGATGCCACGACTGGTGCAAAAGGAGGCATAGAAGGACATTATAACACTTGTGTAAAAATAGTTGGTTTCACTACTTTGAGAAGTTCCAATTCTCACATGGAAGTTGCATGAAGTGAATTATATTCGTGACCTAATACATTATTCATTTGTATATGGGAAGCCACCTTTAGCTCGCGAAATGAAGTCCTCAATTCAAAGTTATATCGGTTCCCGTTTGTATCCTGCTATATATATGAGAGGCTCAAACTTAAGTTCGAGCCTTCAAATATACTTAAGGCTAGAACTTAAGTTTGTGCCTCTAGATTTTGATTTTGTTGTGTCACATGATGTGAGGCTCGAACTTAAGTTCGAGCTTTTGAATCATATCAAGCAGCCTGTTGAGTTACATGATACTAACTTAAGTTTGAGCCTCTCAACTTTTCCAATGAAAAGAGAGTATTTTTAAGTCAAATCTATTTTGAAATTTGAACAAAAGACGTTCGAACCTAAGTTACAACTTTTTAAGTTGAGAAGCTCAAACTTAAGTTTGAGCCTCTAAATATGATATGAGGCTCGAACTTAAGTTCGAACCTCTGAATTTTGATATTGTTACATCACATAATATGAGCCTCGAACTTAGGTTCAAGATTTTGAATCATTTCAAGCGATTTGTTAGGTTACATGATACAAACTTAAGTTTGAGCCTCTCAGCTTTTCCAATGAAAAGAAGAGTATTTAGGGGGTTAGATGATATGAGGCTCGAATTTAAGTTTGAGCCTCTCAGTTTTTCCAGGGAAAAGAAGAGTAATTTTAACTCAAATCTAATAAGTTGAGCACTCTCTTCTATTCAAGTTGGAATCTAAGAAGCTCAAACTTAAGTTTGCGCCTCTAATCAAATTCGAATTCGAGAAGCGAAAACTTAAGTTTCAGATTCTGAGAAGATTGAACTTGAGTTTGAGTTTCAATTTCACTTGGTAATACAGAGAGTTGGAGCCTATATTTAATTTGGAGCCTACTGTATACAAAAAAATACACAAACGTAAAGATATGCATAACAACATTTATACATGTATAGTATATATGCTATTTGAGATTTGAGCTAGAAGGATCAAATTTTAGTTTGAGCCTCTATTTAACTTTGGAGTTTGAGCCTTTATACAATTTGGAGTCGCACTTAAGTTTAAGCCTCTATTCAACTTTGATTACGATAAGTTCAAATTTATAGTGGAAACCTCTATTCAACTTCAAGTCAATGAAGCTGAACTTAAGTTTGGATATTGATTCAAGTTGGAGTTTAAGATTATATTGACCTTGGAATCAAAGAGGCTGAACTTAAGTTTGAATCTCATGCTTGAATTTAATTTTGAGCCTCTATTTAAGTCGGATTTAGAGAAGCTTGAACTTAAGTTCCAGTCTTTATTCAACTAAGAGTGAGAAAGGCTAAAACTTAAGTTCGAGCATGTTGAGTTCCTCTCTTGGATCCAAAAGGACGTACAGATTCGAATTCAAGTTCGAGCCCGTGAGTCATATCAAGTTTGGAATTGTTGGCTCACATGATATGAGGCTCCAACTTAAATTCGAGCCTCTCAAGTTTTCTGGCAAAAACAGGCTTCAACTTGAGTTCGAGCCTCTCAAGTTTTCTGGTAAAAACACTAATATTTTTAACTCAAATCTTCTTGCATCTACAAAAGCTAAGCCTGTGAATCTTATGAGTTGAGTTATGAAGCTCAGACTTTTTCAGCTTTTCCAAAAGTTGCTAGAACTTAAGTTCGAGCCTCTTAACTCATGAATCCAAAAGAGCTAAGAGGCTCGAACTTAAGTTCACACCTTTAGAATCATATCAAGTTTGAGTCTTCACATGATATGAGACTCGAACTTACGTTTGATCCCATGAATTTTATGTTGTGTCACATAATATGAGGCTGCGACTGCTTTGAATCATGTCAACTCTCAGTTTGTTTAGTTACAAATGAGGCTCGAACTTAAGTTCGAGCCTCTAAGCTTTTCTAGCAAACATGATAGTATTTTTTACTTGAATTTTGAAATTTTAATAAAAGATGCTTGAACTTAAGTTTGAGCCTATTACGTTGGATAGTCTCTTACATCCAAAAGAACTAATTGAAGGTGAAACTTAGGTTTGGATGTCGATTCAAGTTGGAGTTTAAAATTGAATGTCTGTTGAATGTAGAGTCGGCCCATGAATTTTATGTTGTGTCACATAATATGAGGCTCAGACTGCTTTGAATCATGTCAAGTCTCAGTTTATTTAGTTACAAATGAGGCTCAAACTTAAGTTCGAGCCTCTAAGCTTTTCCAGCAAACATGATAGTATTTTTAACTTGAATCTATTTTGAAATTTTAATAAAAGACGCTCGAACTTAAGTTCGAGCCTATTACATTGAATACTCTCTTACATTTCAAAAGAACTAACTGAAGGTGAAACTTAGGTTTGGATGTTGATTCAAGTTGGAGTTCAAAATTGAATGTCTGTTGAACGTAGAGTCGCAGAGGTTTGAACTTATGTTTGAACCTCTATTCAATGTGCAGTTTGAAGGGCTCGAACTAAATCTATTCAAGTTGGAATCTAACAAGCTTGAACTTAATTTTGAGAATCAGAAGGATTAAACTTCAGTTTGAGAAACCCAAACTTAAGTTTGTAAATTAGACAGGATTGAAATTCAAACTATGAACTTCAGCTTGAATTTCATTTCAACTTGGATCGAGAGAGTTTGAGCCTATATTCAATTTGGAGCCTCTAAATCATATCAAGCTCGAGATTGTTTGGTCACATGATATGAGGCTCAAACATAAGTTCGAGCCTCGTAGGTTCTCCAAGAAATAGATTGAAATTTTTAACTCAAATCTACAAGAGCTAAGCCTCGAAATCATATCGATTTGAGCCATTTAGGTTCAAGAAGACTAATATCTTCTTGCATCTACAAGGGCTAAGATTCTGAATCATATCAAGTTGAGTCTGTTACGGCAAATGAAATGAAGCTCAAACTTTTTCAACTTTTCCAAAAGTTGTTGGAAAGTAGCCTCTTAACGCATGCATCCAAAAGAGCTAATAGGCTTGAACTTAAGTTCGAGCCTTTGAATAGCAAGATGATCAAAAGCTGAAAAGTTTAAGCCTCTGAAAGATGAACAAAAGATGCTCGATCTTAAGTTCAAGCCTCTTAACTCTTGCAAGACATATCCGGGTCAAACTTAACTTTGAGCCTTTGAATCGTATCAAGTTTGTTCACATGGCCCATGAGTTTTGAGTCTGTTGTGTCACATTATATGAGGCATGAGGCTCGAACTTAAGTTTGAGCCTTTTAATCATATCAAGTTTCTATCTATTGAGTTAGATGATATGAGTTTGAGTCTCTTAGCTTTTCCAGCAATAAGAATTGAATCTCTCTTGAACTTAGAGTTGAAGAGGCTCAAACTCAAGCTTGAAGCTCTATTCAATGTGCAGTTTGAAAGGCTTGAACTTAAGTTTGAGCCTCTATTCAATTTGGAATTTGAGGAGCTCAAAATTAAGTTTGAAAGTCAGAAAGGATTCAACTTGAGTTTGAGTTTCAATTCAACTTGGAGATAGAGAGAGATTGAGCCTATATTCAATTTGAGTCGGACTTACCTCTATTCAACTTTGAGTAATGTAAGTTTCGAACATAAAGTGGGACCTCTATTCAACTGAAGTCAGTATTGTACACACTAAAATACACACATACAAAGACATGCATAACATCCTTTCAGGGATGGTTTGAGTGCCTCTTAACATGCTAGCATGAAAATGAAGTTAGAGATTTTTATTCTTGTAGTTTCCTTGATTTTTGAATAGACTCAAAGTTAAGTCCAATTAGTGAATGTCTGTATATGCAAATATAGATTATGTTTTGTGGCAATGATGTTTGTGTTCTAGTGTTAATTCAACTGATTATTTTTACAATAATTATTGAAAGAATGATCAATTGAATAGCATTGTTAATTTCTCATTTATTCTTTTTACAGGCAAAATCAAGATGTCAACAAAGCAAACTATATCTGTCAACTTGAAGAAAGAGAAAAGTGGAAAGGAAAGAGAGTCATCTTGTTGGATCATGAAAAGCGTGAAAGATATGCAACTACTATTGTTTTATTGGTAAATCCATGGGATGCTATAAATTGCAAAGAGTTGGGAGAAAGTTGCCTAGGTGTGATTATGGATGAAACGGTGGATCCATCAACTTTGGATTCAACTTTGAAATTGGTGAGTTGGCCTATACTCCAAATCATTACAGAAGATGGTGAGCCTATGATACAAAAATTAGGCTTTAACTCATTGTATGACATTGAAGATGATCATTGCAATGGTATTGAGGATGTGGATCTTGAAGCTGGAGAGAATCCAAATTTTTGCTTTATGTCATCATACAACATCGATGATGATAATTGCAATGGTATTGAGGATGTAGATGTTGATAAGAATTATTCTCATGCTATTGATATTCGACATTGTTTTGATGATATACAAGTTGTTTCTCCTCTTCAAATGGAAATCAGATCAACAAGAGGATTTTCATATGGAAAATAGTAATTGTGGATATTTTGAAGTGAACCAAAAAAAAAGAAGTTACATCCACAAGGTTAGAAAAAGTACTACATTGGCTCCTAATAAGAGATACTCAAATGCTATGAACATTTATAAGCATAAACTAGACACTAATACCTTTCCAATGCACCATCTTGATTTCAATTTGGAGCCCTGTAGAGTTAGCAGCAGCCTCTACAAGATTACTATTGGTGAAGAAGATGATGCAGAAAATTGAAGGAGCAAGACAAGGATGATCACAAGTGTATGTATATTGATTCCATATAATGTACAAGTGATTTGAAGTCTTTATATAGACGCTAAAAGTGTTCCAGGAGTTCTACACATGGATTCTGAATTCAAATGATGGTGGGAATGGTTGTTGGAGGGAATCAATTGACTTTCCTACAATCTAGGAAAAGTGAAGATCTAGTTTGATCTACTTTTAGGTGATTGATTGCTTGATTGAATGCAACTCAACCACCATATATTGTTGGGATTTAGGCTCTATCTTTCTACTTTTACATGTGTAAATCTCAAAGCTTTTACAATGGGAAAAGATCTATGAAAAATCTTTTAAAAAAATACAATAAGTGAGCATAAATAAAAGAACTCTCCAATGGCTATTCTTTTGATGCAAAAGCCTTTGATGTAGATCAAATCCACCCCTAGCATAGTGTAAGCTTGAAGATTAATGTGATTGATTTTGCAAGGGATTGATCATATAGGGATCCATGAGAAATATGCTAATCATCCAAGTATGTGGGCTTGGATTCTCTTGCACCAATAGCTCCCCCTCAAGTCTAACATGCTTGGTCTTCATTCCTCCTCGATTTCATGCAAACCAATAATCAATTTGAACCTGTTCATCTTGGTTCCATCCAAAGAGTTTGTGATTATATCTGCACATTGTAAATGATTCGATACATAGGACAACTGAACATCCTTGCTAAGAAATTTTTCCCTTACATAATGCACTTCAATGTGCTTACTCCTTGCATGATATACATGATTAGCGGCCAAATGAAATGAGCTAGTGTTGTCTCCAAAAATTATTGGAGTGTAAGAGTGTAACCCCAAATCTGTGTAGAGGTTCTTGAGCCACATAGCCTCTTGAGTTACATTTGCTATTCCCCTATATTTTGCCTCTCTAGATGACAATGCCACAGTTGGTTGCTTCTTGGATGACCATGATATAAGCTTTGAACATGCAAAAGACAAGTATCTTGAGGTGCTCCTCCTATCATCCTTGGAGCCGGCTCAATCTGCATTAGAGTACATCTTTATGTCCAAGTCAAAAGGGAAAGGGTAAAAAAAAAACCCTTCATTTATGGTACCCTTTAGATACTTTAGCACCCTCTTGGAAGCTTCCATGTGAGGTTTTCTTGGTGCATGCATAAATTGGCTTAATGTATTTACTCCATAAGCAATCTCCACTCTTGTTAGGGTTGCATAGTTTAGACTCCCAACAAGTTTTTGGTAACCTGCAACATCCTCAAGAAGTCTTCCTTCATGAGAAATAAGCTTTTCATTGAGTTCCATGGGTGTACCTACAATTTTTGTGTTCTCCATCTTGAATTTTACTAACATATCATGGATATACTTTCTCTCAGTCATAAACACACCAGAATCTGTATACACAAGTTCTAGACCAAGAAAATATGTTAACAAACCAAGATCATTGATTTTAAATTCTTCCATTAGTTGAACTTTAACTTGCTTGATGCCATTAGCATCATTCCCTATAATGATAATGTCATCCACATAGACACATAGTAGATAACTTTTGAGTTAGTCTTCTTTATAAATAAACAAGAATCTACTTTGCTAGCCACAAAACTTTGATCCTGCAAATAACAAGCCGATGGTTCCGAGCTCTAGGATCTTGATTTAGGCCATAGAGTGCCTTCCTTAGCTTGCATACAAAATGAGCTTTATCTTTATCTTCATACATTGGTGGCTGAACCATCTACACTTCCTCTAAGATTCAGGGCCATTTAGGAATGCATTTTTAACATCTAATTGATATAGGTTCCAATTCATGGAAGCAGCAACAATTACCAAGGCCCTAATTGTTGGCATCTTAGCAACAGGGGAAAAGGTTTCTTCATAGTCCACTCAATGGGTTTGAGCAACCCCCTTTGCCACTAACCTTGCATTGTACCTGTTTATACAGTCATCTGAATTTTTCTTGATTTTATATATCCATCTGGATCCTATTACCTTCATGCTTGGCTTCTTAGGAACCAACTCACAAGTATTGTTCTCCTGAAGTGCTTCAACTTCTTCTTGTATGGCTTCTCCTTATTCTTCCTTCTAATTATTGGCCTCTTCAAATGAAGAAGGTTCTTCTATCATAGAGTCTTTAATGATATACACATAATGCTTGGTGAATAATGATGTATCATAGCCATATCTTATGGGCTTTTTACTCTCGCTTTGAGATCTCCTGAGTGCTTGATTGGAGGACTCTAGAATCTCTTCCAATTGCTTGAGCTTATTCTTGCCTCTTGACTTCCAAGCCTTGAAGTCAATCTTCTCTTCAACCTTTGAATTGATATCTTCTGGTAATTGTTGATCTTGTGTGAGAGTTGGAAAGTAATTTTCCAGATCATAAGGTAACTTGAAATTCTTGCAATAATCTTCAAACCATGAATTATTTTCATCAAACACTACATCCCTACTAACTATAAATCCTTTGTTAGTGGGAATATATATCCTATAACCCTTTTGGTTTTGTTCATAGCCAATAAATATACACTTTTCAGCTTTAGGATCAAGCTTCTCTATAAGCTTTGAGGGTATATGTGCATAAGCAATGCACCCAAAGATTTTGCAATGGTCCAATGAAGTTCTGATGCCATTCCATGCTTCATAGGGTGTCATTTCATCCAAAGTATTTGGATGGGAACCTATCAATAAAGTATGTAGCTTTGGAAATAGCCTCTACCTAGAGATAGTTGGGTAGTTTCTTCTCACTCAACATTGATCTTGCAGCCTCCACTATCAACCTGTTCCTTCTCGCTGCCACTCCATTTAGTTCAAGAGTATATCTTGTTGTGACATCTCTTTCTTTACCTCTCTCCTATAAGAATGAATCGAATTCATGTGAGAAATACTCACTACCTCCATCAGATATGATCCTCTTCAAGCTTCTACCTGTTTGGTTCTCAACCAATGCCAAATATTTTTTGAAACATGTAAATACTTCATCCTTATTCTTTATGATGCAAAGAATTGTCCATCTATTGTGATCATCTATGAGTTAAACATAGTACCTTGAACTTGAGATTCATGGATCTTTGCTAGGACCCCACACATGAGTGTGTACAAGCTCCAAGTAGTCTTCATAGATGTACCCCTTTCTCTTGACTGGTTACCTCTGAGCTTTGTCGAAATTGGCATGCTCCACACTTGTATATCATGTGTCGCTTGGACACATTTGGAATACCAAGCACACTCTGATCCCTGCATATTTCTTTTAGTGTTCTTTCTCCTATATGATCTAGCCTTTTGTGCCATATCTCTAGTTCAAATAGAGTTGGATCTTTGTAATTGACGAGTGTTATGTTTCTAGTGTCTTCATTATCAAATGTAAAGAGTCTACCAGATTTCTCACCTTTTGCAATTCTTTTGAACCCTTGTTGAGGGTCTTCCACATATGCTTCATGCCTTGTGAATCTGACCTGTAAGCCTTTCTCAACAATTTGTCCAACACTGATTAGGTCTTTTGTTATGGTTGGTACATATAAGACCTTATTTAAGAGGTTCATGTTACCATCAGAAGCTTTGACATTTCCAATTTTCTTAACAAAGTGTTTAGTGTCATCACCTTTCTATACTTCATGCTTGTCTTTGGGTTCTTCACGATCAGATAATAATGCTACATTTCCAACCACATGATTGGAACAACAAAATCAATATAGAAAAGATGCTCATTATCTTTACCTTGCTTGGATGTCATGTTCATGATGAGTAGAGAATCCTTTTGGTCTTCTGTGTAGTTGTTATAGTCTCTTCTACCTCTGAAACCATGTTGATAATTGTTGTTTTTGTAGCCTTGATTGTAGTTGTGATTGTAAATGCTTTCTCCATTGTTGAATCTGCCTCTCGATTGTCAATAGCTCCCTCTATGGAAGACTCTTCCCCTTTGATTCCTTGTGTTCTTGAAGCATTCTTTTGTGGTGTGGTTGATAAGGCCATAGATGTTGCAAGTTGGAGTATTGTAGGATCTCCCCCTACCTTGCTTTACTCATCTACCCCTTCCTCTAGTACCTCTTCCTCTCCATGTGTAGTTAACTTGCGAGGTACTAACCTCTTCTTCATTCTTTTTTGTTTTAACTTTATCCTTTCTTTTATTCTTATCTATATAAAGCGTAGAATATTGGTTATCTCTAGAGTTGTCACCATTATTGTTGAGCTTTGTCTCATGGGTGAAGAGTTGCCCCATCAAGGTGTTGAGGTCAGGTCCATTGTTGTGGTGAAGGACTCTCACTTATCATTAGCGTTGATAGCATTGATGATCGATCTTACTCTGTGTACTTCTTCTATCTCCTCCCCAATGCTTGCAAGCTGGTTAGCCACATCCATATCTTGGTTACATAATCAGCTACACTGCTTTGATTTCTTTTTTAGAGTTGTAAACTCCATCCATAGTTGGTTCTTCCTAGCTCTTGGATTTGATGAGAAATAGGATGAGAGTACTTCCCAAGTCTCTTGGGAGGTCTTCTGATTTCTAATGTGAGGCAATAAGAAATCAGATATTGAGTTTAGTAGATAAGACCTAGCAAGAGCATCCTTTGCACACCATGTGGTCAACCTTTCTTGTTCTTCCCTTGTGGGTTGATGTTTGCTCGTGAATGGTTGCCTCTTCAACTCGTGAGATGTATCCATATAGCCTTCTCCCTTGAAGGTAGTCTTGCATCCTTACTGACCATGTGGGGTAGTTTCTTCTATCCAATTTGTCAATGAATGATGGAAATACATCTCCCATCTTGCTTGTTGTTGCTTTGATACCATTGTTGGAGGTGATGGTGGATAATCTTCAGAGATGAAGTGGTGTTGCTTAAACCTGCTTCAGACTAGCCAAGAACAATTGCTGGGGAGTGTAGTGGGCGTCTTTAACTTGCTAATGATCATAAAGAATCACCAATGTTGTTTGGAACATGATCCACTAATCAATGGATAAAAACAGATAGGTAGGAAATTACTTCAAGGTCATAGACTTGCAATTTTTGTCTCTACACCTGTTCAGTATAATGAATAGTGCTCTGAGCATGATAGCAATTAGCCTAATTTCTTTTGTTGATGTCTAATTGACTTACACAAATACCAATCATGAGTGATTTCAATAAAAAAAATGAACTACATGCTGAGTATGATGCTTAGCAAATCATAGGACCTCCCGACATTTTTGGGATGCATCAAACAGTAGACCAGAGAGTAATGAAGTGAATATATCTCACGATTCAGAGAACCAATGATAATGACATTTTGTAGCTACAAAGGTAGATACTATACTGAATCTATGATCCTTTAAAACATGACAAATGATCATTCATACACTGAGAACAAGCTCTGAGAAGATCACTAAACTGATGTAGTCATGGCAGAGGAGTGAAGTAAAGATGTAATGAAAATGTATGTATTAAATCACATAGAAATACAATTGCATTGGCAATAATCTAATGCACAATGTGAGGAAAATGATTGAACTATGGAGTAAGCTCTCAAATCATAATGTATCCCTCTCAAATGATCTCCTAGTGGAGGCATCATCACGTGTGTCTTTTTTATCTACTTTTATAGTAGATTTTGGAGCCAATCTTTTGAATTCAAATCCAAAAGTCCACCTAAAAGTAAATCTTAAACCATAGGATATATTCTCTCATCAATCAACTACCAAATGGATCGAGATTTGATGCTTCCTAACTCCTCGTTGAAGTAAGATTCTTTTACAAAGATAAATGTAACTGATTTTACAAGGGATTGATCATATAGGGATCCATGAGAAATATGCTAATCATCCAAGTATGTGGGCTTGGATTCTGTTGCACGAGCAACATCCTCTAAGTTAAATCTTTGATTTGTTACTTACTCATGTTATGATTTTTAAGACATCACACGATACTAGGAATGCTTTGGAAGCATTCTTAAGTTCAAACACCAAGGCTAGGAAGAACCAACAAGTTTACACTAAAAAAGCATCGAAAGCGAAGTGTTATGGAATTCATCACCAAAAGGAAGGACATTTCAAACCAAATAGGAAGCACTAGAGAGATCATAGATGAAGAGAAGATTTTGAGGCAAGTCATCAATGGAATGAAGATTGATGAAAATTGTTAAGCTTTAACCACACCCATGGATTTGTACATGGATATGCAAGTGCCAAACTTCGACAACACTTCGATGGGGCAAGTATTCATTCATGAGACCAAACGTATGAAGAATGGTGAGAATAAAAAAGTTAATCAATCTTGCACCCTTTACATAGATAAAATCAAAGGTGACCATGACAAAGGAAAAGCAACCAAATATGATAATGAAGGAAGTGAATATCAATGAAGGAAGGTAAACGGGATGAGCTTGTATTCTATATTGAATCTAGATGCTCAAATCAATCAGTAGGGAATGTAGCAATGATTTGAATCTTGGAAGATTCAAAGAACAAACATGACACCCAAACATTTGATGATAGAATCCATCTTGTGTAGAAGATAGAAAATTTAAAGACTTGTAATGGTAATATGAATCTCTTGAGCAGATTTCTCTATGTACCTAATATTACTAAAACCCAACAATTGTAGGGTAGATTGTGGAGAACGATTTATACATGAGATTAACAAAGCATGGAGCCTATGTAGAGGATCCATATCAACAGTTGAAGAGGATAGCGAAGGGAGAGAGAACAGGTAGATTTTTTACTTTGATCTTCAAGACACTATGAACATAGCATTGTCCAATTATGGTACCCAACCCCTATGACAATTAGAGGTTCGGCATAAAAGATTGGCTCACATTGGAGAAAAAGCCCTTAATAAAATTAGTAGAGATCAAAGTGTGAAACTATCTAATATTTCAAAGCAACATATGATTTAGAAGTGGAGTGCATATTGATTTGGAAAACCTCATAAACAACCATTCAAAAAGAATGGGTACATATATGGAGACATTATGGAGCTCCATATAGATGGTTGGGGACCAAACGAAGAGTCATCCGTCTAAGGTTCAAGGTACTATGTGGGATTTGAACTCATGACCTACTAGCTAGGAGTATGATGGGATAACCACTTGCCCCAAAAGCCATGGTTGAGGATTACTTCCTAATCATTCGTCTTAGGGTGTGGTTCAACCATCTCTTGCTTGTCATTTCTTGAGTGCAACACTCTCTTCCCCTTCTAGAGATCATTGTCCTCAATGATCAATCCTTGATCTCCCCTTGAATTGATGTCTTCAACCTTGCACAGCCTCTTGAACCATCT
Organism: Ceratopteris richardii; assembly: GCA_020310875.1. NCBI lineage: Eukaryota > Viridiplantae > Streptophyta > Polypodiopsida > Polypodiales > Pteridaceae > Ceratopteris > Ceratopteris richardii. The sequence goes on from CM035406.1 coordinate 216,605,638, forward strand.
TCTTCTCAACCTTCATCTCTTGAACCATTGCTCTCAACCTTGGTCTCTAGAACCTTGCCTTTCCGCTTCTTGGCCACTTGCCTTTGGACTTGCCTTGTTTGCAACCTTGGTCTCTTAAGCCCCTTGTTCTCAATCTTAGTACCTTGAACCTGGTTCTCACCCATGCTAGGTATCTTGGATCCCCAATCTAGTGTTTCCATTGGAAATCTTGTTCCGAGAGCTTTCCAATGGTATCTTACATGTCTAAATCCAACCTATGGATTGGGAGATACACTCTAATCTATGTTGGGCTCACCTTTGAAAGCGACATGCACACATTCCTTTCCCAAGTCTACTTCCTAAGCTTTGATACCAATTGTGGGATTTGAACTCATGCCCTACCACTTAGGAGTATCATGGGCTAACCACTTGCCCAAAAAGCCATGGTTGAGGATTACTTCCTAATCCTCCCCTTTAGCGTGTGGTAGGTATCCAGTGCCACATATCTCATAACTAGGTTACCCTCAAAGGAATTTGATGGTATGACTCCTTTTCAAGCTTCAAATAGAAGATGAACAAGCTTGGAACATTGGAGGATATTTGAATGCATTGCATATGCACACATACCATCTCAAATCAGAGGTAAAATTGATCCTAAAGTAGAGAATTGTGTCTTTATAGGCTATGAAATTAATCAAAAGGGTTATAGGTCATATAAACCTAACACCAATGGCTTCATAGTTAGGGGAGATGTAGTGTTTATTGAAAGAAGTCATGGTTTGAAGATGATTGTGTGAAGATTGAGCTACCATATGATTTGGGAAAAGACTTTCCAATACTCTCAAGAAAGGGTTCACATACACTTGAAGCATCAAGTGATTGTGAAGATGATTATAGTAATCGTATGAGGGAGATCAAATCATGGAACTTCAGAGGAAAAGCCATGGTATAAGATTTGAGTAATATTGGAGAATCCTCTCAAAAAACCATTGGGATATCTTCAAGGGAAGAGAAAAAGCCAGAAGGTTATGGCGATAACACATCATTGTTTATTAAACAATCTATCTATATAGTTTAAGACTTGAACTCTAAAGAGCCATCCTCTTATGAGGAGGGGAAGAAGAAACCAAGAATTGAGGCATGCAATGGAAGAAGAGATACAAGCCTTGTAGTAACACTTGGGAATTGGTAGCCAAGTCTCCAACCATGAAGGTCATTGGATCTAGATCAATCTATAATGTGAGAAAAATTTTCATGGAACTATGAATACGTACAAGCTAGACTTATGCCAAAAAGGTATGCTCACGCCTTGAGTATTGACTATTAAAAGACCTTATCACCTATGTCTAAGTTTTCAACAATCTGAGTGCTTATGAGTATTGCAGCTTCCAAAAATTGGAAGAGCTACCAGTTGGATGTAAAGAATGCATTCTTCAATGGATGGATATCATGCGAGGTATACATTAATAAACCCCTTGTGTTTGAAGAGTCACATTTCCCTACACATGTATGCAGGTTAAAGAAGGCCATATATGGGCCAAAGCAAGCTCCACGTTCTTGGAATCATAGCCTTGCAACCCATTTGCACGACAAAGATTTTATAGTGAGAAATGGAGATCCTTGTCTCTTTGTGAATAGTTTATATGGAGGACTCATATACTTATCTGTATATGTAGATGACATTATAAACATAGGTTATAACGCAGATGGTAGTATAAGAATCAAGCTACGAATCAACAAGGAGAATTCAAAATGAGTGACTTACAGGAGCTCACTTACTTCCTTGGATTGGAAGAAGTGTACAAAGAGAAGGGTATGTATCTTACTTAGAAGAAATACATTAAGGATATGTTAGAAAAAATGACTTTGGAGAATGAAAAGGTTGTAGATACACCCATGGGGTAAACTCGAAAATAAGTGTTCATGAAGGGGAATTTATTGAAGATGTGTCAAGCTATCAAAGCTCAATAGGAATTCTAAATTATGTTACTCTCACAAGCGTAGATATGTGATATATGTAGGTTCTTGGATTCAATTTATGCATACACCTAGGAATTCTAATATGGAAGCATCCTGAAGACTTCTCAAATATCTAAAAGGGACAATGAATGAAGGCCTATTCTATTCATACACATCTAATGTAGACATAGAACTATTCTCTACAAATTGGGTAGGATCAAAACATGATAGAAGAAGTACTCTATGATATCTTTCATTTGCAGATACAAACTTCATATATTGGTCATCCAAGAAGATACCCATTATTTCTCTTTCATTCACAGAATTTTAAGATAGAAACTTAGAAAATGCAACTCAAGAAACTATGTGGATTAAGACATTATAGTCCTTTTTGGGAGTGAATTCATCCACTCCTCACATTTTTGGGGACAACATAAGCTCTTTGTATATTGCATCTAATCCCATTCATCATGTTAGAACTAAACACATTGAGGTCCATTATCATTATGTTAGGGAGAAGATTACAATAAAAGAGATTGACATCTCATATGTATCTATAAACAACAATGGGCATCCATGATGACTTAAGGCTTGGATGGAGTAAAGTTGAGAAGGTTCAAAGCTAATCTCAAGGAGTTAAAGAATCAAACATATTAGGCTTGAGGGGGCATGGTTGGTGCATATGTCAAGCCTATGTGCATTAGAATTTATAAGACATTTGGGCTAAAACCTTATGCATGCACCTGTCTTACTTTTTCCAAATGTAAAGGGTGACAAGAGAGAATCATCTAGGCATATTGGGAGCCAAAAGCAATATCTTGTGGATATAATGGATATTTTCCTTAAATCATGGAAGATTTTAGGGTGGATCCAACCAAGAATCATCAGTGAAAAACAACATCAAACTTATGTCTCTTCTCATTCCTTTTAAAAAAGATTCGAAATCATGGGAGATTTATTCTCCCTCTCCATCAGACCTTAATCTCTTCGAATTTCTACTTGTTTGGTGTCCACAAGTGCAAAGTATTTCTTGAAAGAAGAAACACTTAATATTTATGCTTAATAAAATATAATATGCTCAATCTCCAACAATCAACAACAATGATACATAATACCGTTACCATCAGAATGATGAGTCCTTTCTTGGTGCCCAAACATCAATATGTACAAGATCCAAGATGTTTGCATGTATGTGCCCCTTGTTCGTGAAAGATTGTATATTTGATGAGTTCTTGGAGGACAAAGGTATCAAAAGGAAAGTGACTACCAGGTAATCTCCTCAACTAAATGGAATTCTAGAGAGGAGAAACATGAAATTGGTTGGATTAGCTTGAACAATGCTTGAAGAGAAGAAGTTGCCACATTATCTATAGGCAGAAGCTATTTCTACTGCTCTGTACCTTATCAATAGACTAACATCCAAATCACTTCAAGGTATGAATCCTTATGAAGCATGGTATGGAAGAAAACCTAGTCTTGGACATTGCAAGGAGTTTGGTTGTTTAGCTTATGTTCATGTACCATCACAAATAAGAGGTAAGCTAGATGAAAGGGCAATAGAGGTAGTGTTTATTGGATATGATTCAACTCAGATGGGTTACAGGTTCTATAATCCTTAAACCAAGCAATTCAGTACAAGTAGAGATGTTGTGTTTGAAGAACACAGGTCTTGGTATGATGAAGACAAAAAAAAGGTAACTCTACCATATGATTTTGATTCTTATTCTCATGAATTAGGAAGCAAGCATGATACACATGTCCAAGATCTAAGAAGTGATACAGACGATCACCAAGATGAAAGAGAAAAGGACTAGAAACTATGGAAGTCAAGAGGCAAAGCAAAGATGCAAGAGGTTGGCGAATGCTCCAAACAAGCCACTAGAAGATCAGCAAGAGAGAAGAAACAATTAGAAAGGTATGGATATGATTCCACATTTGTTCCAAAGCATTCAATCTACTTGGCAAAAGACTTTATTTCAGAGGAACCCTCAACGTATGAAGAGGCAAAGGGAAACCCTAATTGGCAAAAGGCCATGAAAGAAGAAATAGAAGAAATAATTGGTTGCAGATGGGTATATAAAGTTAAAAGAAATTCAGATGGATCAGTTTGCAAGTAATAGGCAAGATTAGTTGCCAAAATATGCTCACAAATGCATGGTATAGACTATGAGGAAACATTCTCACCAGTTGCAAAGATGACTACAATCACGACATTGATAAGTGTAGCTACTGTAAGGAATTGGAAACTCCTCCAACTTGATGTGAAAAATGCATTCTTAAATGGTTGGATAAGTGAAGAGGTATACATGTCACAACCACCAGGTTTTGAAATTCCTAATCATCCATCTTATGTTTGCAGACTTAAGAAAGCATTGTATGGATTGAAACAAGCTCCTAGAGCTTGGAATTATAGGTTGGTTACATACCTTCAAGATCAAGGGTTCAGACCAAGCAACTCAGATCCTTCACTATTGATCAAAAGGGATCACGATGAGGTTATCTATCTATGTGTATATGTAGATGATATTATTGTGACACATGATGATCTAAATGGCATTCAAAGGATCAAGAGATACATGCAAGAGGAGTTCAAAATCAGTGACCTAGGTGAGCTCACATATTTCCTAGGTATGCATGTGATATACACAGATGAAGGAATGTACTTCACTTAGAGAAGATACATTAAAGACCTACTTCTCAAGTTCAAAATGGAGAACACTAAACCTGCAGGTACACCTTTGGAGATGAATCATAAACTTAGTGTTTATGAAGGTGAGAAAATTGAAGACATTAAAGAGTATCAAATCTTGGTAGGTAGCTTGATATATGCTACTCATACAAGGGTAGACATCTCATATAGTGTCGGAGTTCTTTGTCAATCATGCACTCGCCACAAAGACCACACATGGATGCATCTAAGAGAGTACTTAAGTATCTCAAAGGTACAATCAACGAAGGTATATTCTATCCTTACTCTTTAGATTTGGATATCAAAATCTATTCAGATGCAGATTGGGCAGGAGCTAAGGATGATAGAAGAAGTACTTCTGGTTACTTAGCATTTGCAGGTTCAAAGCTAGTTTCATGGAGTTCCAAGAAGCAACCAAGAGTTGCTTTATCCTCGACTGAAGCAGATTACACAAGTATGACCATAGAAACTCAAGAGGCAATATGGTTAAAGGCATTGTATATAGATTTGGGACTTGTGAGTTCCAAACCTCACATATTTGGAGATAATGTAAGTTCCATGCATCTAGCAGAGAACCACCCATTTTCCATGCAACAAACAAACACATTGAGTTTCATTACCACTTCATCGTAGAGAAGCTCATGGCAAAAGAGATAGGCATTTTGTTTATTCCTACTGAAAAGCAAGTAGCAGATATGATGACAAAGGCACTTGATGAAATAAAGCTTTGTAGATTCACAGCTATGGCAGGTATTCAACCTATTCGAGAATGAAGACACAAGCATACTTTAGCTTGAGGGGGAGTTGTTGGAACATCAAGCTTACACTATGCTTGAGGTGGATTTCATCTACATCAAAGGCTATTCCATCCAAAGAATAACCGTTGGAGAATTCTTTTATTTATGCTCACTTACTGTATTTCTTAAAAGATTTTTCATTGATCTTTTACCATTGTAAAATCTTTGAGCTTTACACATGTAAAAGTAGAAATATAGAGAATAAATTCCATGAATTTGTGGTGGTTGAGTTGCATTCAATCAAGCAATCAATCACCTAAAAGTAGCTCAAACTAGATCTTCACTTTTCCTAGATTGTAAGAAAGTGAATTGATTCCCTCCAACAACCATTCCCACCTTCATTTGAATTCCAAATCCACTTGTAGAACTCGTGGAACATTTATAGAGTCTATATAAAGACATTAAATCACTTGTACAATATATGGAAGCAATATACTTACACGTGATCATCATTGTCTTGCTCCTTCAATTTTCTGCATCATCTTCTTCGCCAATAGTAATCTTGCATAGGCTGCTGCTCTATCTACAGAGCTCCAAATTGAGTGTAAGATGGCTTATTGGAAAGGTATTTGTGTCTTGTTTATGCCTATCTAGTTTCATAGCATTTAGTTTAGTAAATTTGGATAAATATTAGTTTTTATGTCTCGAGATCAATCTCTATGTATTCTTGAAAAATAGGAGGTACTACCATTGAGTGTTTGATTCATTCCTATAGCATATTTTGCTTATTCCTTATACTTTTTTTCATTACATATGATCAACCCTATTTGTATCACTCCCATAAAAGGATTTTTTCTAGTTTTAATCACGTTGGTTGCTATGGGCATTTGAAGTTCATTGTCTCTTCCATAGATAGTAAGTTTTTGAGCTAGTCAACATGCGAACCTATCTATTTTGTATCGACTCATTCTCCTTGATGGTGCAAAGTACATAGTGGATCTCTTTGCACTTATCCCATGCCTATAAGGTGTATTTGAGTCTCCATAAGCTCAAGGGCTGGTCCTGTGCCGGTTGGCCAGACAAAACATAATGCATTTTCTACCTCTTACAAGCTTCTCCAAGTTCTTTCAAGAACCTTACTTCCACGAGGAGTTAGGAAGCATCAAATATCAATCCATCTAGTAGTAGATTGATGAGAGAATTTATCCTAAAGTTTAGGATTTACTTTGAGGTGGACTTTTGAATTTGAATCAAAAGATGGGCTCCAAACTCTACTATAAAAGTAGCTAAAAAAGACACACGCGATGGTGCCTCAAGTAGAAGATCAATTGAGAGGAATACATTGTGATTTAAGAGCTTACTGCATAGCTCAATCACTTTCCTCACATTTTGCAAGAGACTATTTCCAATGACATTGTATTTCTATGTGATCTAATACATACATTTTGAGTACATCTTTAATTCACCCCTCTCCTATGACTACATCGATAGAGTGACCTTCTCAGAGCTTGTTCTCATTGTATGATTGACCAGCTTCAAAATCTCATTATCAGTGCTTCTCTTAATCGTGAGATATATTCAGTTCATTACTCTCTGGTCTATTATCTGACGCATCCCGAAAATGTCGAGGAAGTCCTATGATTTGCTAAACATCATACTCAGCATGTAGTTCATCTTTTTTATTGAAATCACTCATTATTGGTAGTTCTCTAAGTCAATAAGACATCACCAAAAGGAATGAGGCTAACTGCTATCATGCTTAGAGCACTATTCATTATACTAAACAGGTATAGAGACTAAAATAGAAAGTCTATGACCTTGGAACAATTTCCTACCTATTTTTTTTTATCCATTGATAAGTGGATCATGTTCGGAACAACATAGGTGATTATTTTTTATCATTAGCAAGCTAAGGAGGCCCACTACACTCTCTAGCAATTGTTCTTGGTTGGTGTGAAGCAGGTTTAAGCAACACCACTTCATCTATGAAGATTTTCGAGCATCTCGTCCAACACATATGACTTTCCGAAGCATCCTTTGTAGACCATGTGTTTAACCTTTCATACCCTCTTGATTTTGTTGTCTTTTGTTTCTTAGTATAGGCATCAACTCGTCTCTTAATATGCATCCATAAAAATTTCTCCCTTACAAGTAAACCTCCATCCTACCATGCTGATTAGTTTCTTTGATCCAATTTTTCAATTGATGAAGGGAATCCATCAACCATAATGTTAAGACTATGAATATGCTATGATGCCATTGTGGGGAGTGATGGACAATATGCAGAGATGAGAGGTTCTTGGAAAATAGTTTTCTAGAATACCCTAAGTAGCACCTAGAATCTTTACTAAACTATGTCAGCTTCAAGTATATGTATTAATATCCCTATGGTACCTTGGAACATGAATCTCAAAAGCTTATTTGAGAAACAAATAACTTTAGAGGACTTCTCATGTAGAGAAAGACTTCTAAATATGGAAGAAGGTATTCAGAGTTTTACTCAAAGCTGACAACCTAGTTGGAATGGACCATATACCTTTTGCACAAATTCTAATGAAGTGATAAGTGAACTCATTAGGGGAAAAAATGAACCCTGCATGGGCCTTTTAGATTAAGGAGTGATTAGTGATCGACCAATCAAAAGAGGGTGGTGGCCACAGTCTATACCCTATAAAATACTAGGCTGAAGGGGAGAGAGGGGATAAGTTTCCCCCCCTATTTAATGAGTTGCCTCTAAAGAGAGAGGGAATCTCGTAACTAGGCTGGGCCCAAAAATTCAAATTTTTTAAAAAGTTTAAAAGCTCATCATAACACCTCATAATGGACCCCCCATTACTTTTTAGGCTCAAAAGTGCTCTTTTTTATCACAAATTCAAAATCCGTGCATGATTTGAGCTAGAAAAAAATGACTTTTTAAAAAAATACTAAGAAAAGAGGTATTTCCCTCCTAAACCTCATATTTTCATAGTAGGTCCCAAAAGGACATCTTTTTTCCACTAGTTTCTTTCTGTGGCACACCATTGAAGCTCTTGTGTGTGTATTGCAAGCTATCGCCATCTCCCATATTGAACTACTGTTGTAGATTGAAGACCTTGAACTTCAATGGAAACTTTTAAAGGCTGTAGGTAACCAAAAGATGAAGTTCTCACATTAAGGTGTGACAATATCAAATCTAGAGATGGACAATAATGCCACATGAGCCTTCCAAAGGTGCATGGGTGTACATGCAACCCTCTAGATATGGGCATCATCAAGTTAGACATCTTGGAAACTTGGGTCATCATTGTGGCCACAAAGACAATGGGATGGTTGCTATTGCACAACATGTCTTGAAATGGCAACTATGACACTTGAAAACTCTACTAGAATGAGATATTCGATCATTTGTAAGTATTACTCTACAATATTGCATGGTTTATAGTGTTGAATATATCTTTCACCTATCTAGATATGCTTTTATTTGTTACAGACATATTTCCTTCCACTTTGGTGGATGAACAACCACTTCATACCCTTACACGTGCGTTCCAAGAATTGCATGAAGGTCTGAGCATTTTTGTGAAATATTGAGTTGTTGATGGCATTTAATATGTTTTTGACCTATCTATATATGTTTTGTTTTTTGTTTGGCTACATTTCTTTCTATGTAGTTAGAAGAACAACCATTCCATAGCCTTACAAGATGAAATTTTGAAAGCAGTAGTCATTCCATAACATTTATAATTTCTTAGTGATGGAGTTTTGTTTTGGTTTATGTAGATTGCAACAATTTTTTAGATGAAGATATCCAACTAAAGACTAACAAGGTTTTCTAGGAGAAAAGATATTTTTGATGATTTATTTGAATATAAGCTATATTGACAAAGGCATAAGGTTAGGAATCTACAAATGTTTTTATTATACATGTTATGATATTTCTTTTTTTAATACTTATATTTTATTTTGTATTGTTCATAGGTTGTGAATAGAGTGGATAATATAGCTGAATTCCTTCAAAATTGAACTATAAATGAGGTTGGCATTTTTTTTGTCATATATCCTTTTCTATGTGATGATTTTCTTTTTTTCTCTGAAACAGGTTTAACTTCAAAAAAATGAGAGAAATAGAAGAAATTTGAAGGGAATTTCAAAGGAGGTTGATTAGTCTAAAGTCACTTTCATGCAATATCCACTCTTTTTCAGCTTGTTATTGTAGAAGATAAACAAACTCGACTCTTTGAATGGTGGATTTCTCTCGAATTTCTTATTCTTCTACCCAAGCAATCTATGTTGGAGATAGATGTCTGCAGAAGCACGCGAACAACACAAGGAAGAAGAAGAAGCTTGGAGCACAAACACACAATAGTGAATGTATTACTAGAGAATGTGCAAAGATAAGTAGCCCATTAGGGCAATAGGCGTATATACAAGCCGAGGGAAAAAAACCTCCCAAAGAGGGAAAAAAGTGCCCCGACGGTCCTAGTGTGTTCATACACATCACTACCTAAATATATCAACAAATCTCCCCTGGGAGTGATGCAGTGAACAAGTAGCCGGCACTCATGTATAAGGAAGTGCCAAGCTATGTAGAAATCACTCCACAAAAGGAAGTAAGCCCAAAGCTTTGTGAAAAGCTTCAAACTTCTCCCTAGGCAGAGCCTTCGTGAAAAGGTCTGCAATGTTCTCCTCCGTGGGCACATATGCCAAGCTGATCTCCCCAACAACTCCCTGACATAGTGATAATGCACCTCAATGTGTTTAGTGCGAGCATGGAACACAGGGTGCTCGCAACTGCCAATGCGCTCTGACTGTCAGTGAAGATGGTGGTGGCAGAAGACTGGCCAACACCCAAATCAGCCATAAGGCATCTGAGCCACACACACTCAACAGTCGCTGTGAAAGCTGCCCTATACTCAGCCTCACAACTGGAAGTGTCCACAGTAGGCTGCTTCTTGCTCAACCAAGATATACATGAGCTACCAAGCATGAAGCAAAAACCACTGGTGGACACACGAGTGTCATAGCAACCAGCCCAAAAAAGCATGCAAATCTGGCGGTAGTGATCCCCCCTTGGGATAAAACAACCCAAGTACCCGAGTACCACTCAAGTAGCGAAAGATGCGCTTAACCGCCTTCCAATGCGTGACTCTTGGGCAATGCATAAACCTGCTCATCTGTAAGACAACAAACTGAATATCTAGCCGAGTAATGCATAAGTAAATCAAGCATGCAATAGCCTGCTAATAGAGAACAACATCAAATGCATCTCCAGCATCATGAAGACTCAATCGTAAACCTGTCTCCATAGGAGTGGCAATAGGCTTACAGTCTTCAAGGCCAAAACGCTGCAATAATGTGTCAATATATTTCATTTGACACAAAGCCATTCCACCATCAACTTGCATAAACTGAATGTCCAAATAGTGATGCAAACGCCCCAAATCAGACATCTCAAATGAGGCATGCAAATCAGCCTTGAAATCAGCAATATGCTTCTCAATAGGACGAGTGAGCAGCATGTCATCAACATAGACAACAATGATTAGAAGCACATCATTAGCACGCTTAACATATAAGGTGCTTTCAGTTGGACTGTTCACAAAACCATGTGCAACCAGATAGGCATGTATCTTCTCATACCAAGCACGTGGTGCTTGCTTTAAACCATATAATGCCTTCTTTAACCTGCACACCTGATTTTCATGCCCTTTCTACACAAAGCCACGGGGCTGAAAAACATACACTTCTTCATGCAAGTCACCATTCAGAAATGTTGTTTTAATGTCCAACTGATGTACATTCCAACCATGATGGGCTGCAAGTGCACAAATGCTCCGAACAGTAGTCATACGGCATGTAGGTGCAAAGGTCTCATCAAAATCAATGCCTCTTTCCTGCGCATAACCCTTTGCAACAAACCTAGCCTTATACCTGTCAACTGTACCATCAGGTTTACACTTCAGCTTGTATACCCACTTAGTGCCAATGGCCTTCTTGCCAGGAGGCAAGTCACATACAGACCATGTACCATTCTTCATTATAGCATCATATTCAGATTGCATGGCAGCCATCCAATTTTCTGAATTCTGTGCGTCATCAAAAGAAACAGGCTCATTCTCATCACAGAGGCTAGACGCAGCCATAGCATAGCAATCTGATGCAAAGGAGGCACTATGAGAGCCTGAACGAGTACGATATGACAAAGGTGCATCTAACTTGCTATCACGCAAAGTCTGCACCAGCCATTTTGGCATAGTTTTTGCCTGCTCAATATCAGTTCTCTCATCAACAAGTTCACCATGTAAATCTGCATCAAAAATAGAATGATCTACATCATCATATGAAACCTGCAAAGGCTGAGAAGTTGCCTCATTAGGACCAGCACTAGACTGTCCACCTGTAAAAAGAGGCATCAACGTATCATACATATCTTTGGAGCTAACAGATGTCTCCTTAGTACATGAAAGCAATGGTTGAATAGCATCTTCCACAAAGACAACATCACGGCTAACCAGAATGCGTTTAGTCTGTCGATGATACAGATGATAGCCTTTACTTTCAGAATTGTACCCAACAAAAATACATTTTACTGCCTTATCATCCAATTTTCTGCGATGTTGTTCAGGCACTAATGCATATGCCAAACAACCAAAAACACGCAGATGAGCAACAGATGGCTTGCGGTCATGTCAAGCCTCATATGGAGTGATAGACCACAGCGCTTTAGTGGGACACCTGTTCAGTACATATGCTGCACACATAACAGCCTCAAGCCAGAAACTATGTGGTAAAGCCTGACTCTTGACCATGCACCTCGCCATCTCCATGAGTGACATGTTCTTTCATTCAACAACTCCATTCTGTTGAGGTGTATACGGCACTGTACACTGGTGTTTTATCCCACATTCAGACAGAAATGCATTAAAATCAGAAGACATATATTCCCCCCCTCGATCAGAACGGGGGGTGCCCATTTTACATGCTAACAGATTTTCAGCCAAAACCAAAAACTGTTTAAAGCACATGAACACTTCGGACTTTGCCTTCAATGGATATACCCATGCATGCCTGGAAAAATCATCAATGAAAGTCACGAAGTAAAGATAGTTTCCAAAAGAAGATGTCTGCATAGGACCACAGACATCACTATGTACAAGGTGCAATTTCTGCATAGCCCGAACTGAACCATCTTTTGGAAAGGAGGAACGCTCCATTTTGCCCAAAATACAGCCTTCACATACATGTTTTCCAGGTGCCTCAAGCTTGGGCAAAGAAGACACCATATCAGATTTCTGCAAGCGTTGCAAACTAGCAAAATTCTGATGACCAAAGCGTGCATGCCAAAGCTTTGCATCTGACATAGCCTAAGAATCATGAACTGCACATGCTGAATCATTCACAGATCTTTCATAGTCTATGAGCTTATACAGCCCACGACACAAAATGCCAGAAGCAATAATCACATCGCCATTTGATAGATCATGAACTGTACACCTGTCATCAACGAATTTCACAACCAAGCCAATCTTGGCTAATGCAGAAACTGATAATAGATTCTTCTTGATCCCTGGCACAAATAAAGCATCTGACAAGATGAAAGAACTACCATCAGCAGTAGTCAGAATGATCTTACCAACTCCCATAATAGGATAAGAGGAGTTGGCGCATGTGACAGTATTCCGTGTAGGGGCAGGCTCGAGTGAAGAGAAGAAACTGCGCTGCGAGGTAATATGTTTGGTCGCCCCACTATCAAAGTACCAAACATCTGAGTCCACTGCAGACATGCACTGGTCATGAGAAGATGGGTCAAAACTGCAAAAAGTAGTAAACGCCCATTCTTCTTCCTGCACAAGATTAGCAGACTCTGTTTTTGGTGTAGAGGCTTCTGCAACAACCATTCCAGCCTCCTTTTTCTTTGCCTCTTTTGCAGCCAGTTTTGGATAGTTCTTTATGATATGATCATTCCCTTTACAGTACTTGCAAAACAATTTCTGCTTTTCTGATTTCTTCTCATCTTTATCCTGGTTCTTCTAATGTGCAGCATTTGCAGATTTCTGCTTACTAGTAAAAGAGCTCCATTTTCCTTTGCCCTTCTCACTAGCCAGGAAAGCTTGATCTGCAACACGCATAATGGACCTGTTCTGCCTGGACTGATCTTCCTGCAATAGAACAAAGACTAACTCCTCAAATGATAAGGCATTCGGATTTCCTTTCATCATAAACCAAAGAGTAGAAGCAAAACTCTAATATGAATCAGGAAGACCATTCAGAACGGTCTGCACAAGTGAGCTATCTGGTATAACCTCATCAGCAGAAATCAACTGTTCCTTCAAATCTTTGATCTTCGTTAGGAAACTATCCATAGAATCACCTTCATTCATGTGCTCTCCCTCCAACTGTTTTCCGAGGTAAGCAACTGTTTTCGGATTTCCACCTTAATGGGAGGCATTCAAAGGGGGATTTCCACCTTATGTGGGGTACAAAGGCACAATGATATTATCATAAATTATATTTTATAAACTATTTTATCTCGTGTGACAATGTTTGTTTATATTGGCTTCTATTGTAGAAGTTGTATATGCATGGGTCACTGTAGAGTAAGGGAATTGCTAGAAATAAGTTACATGGCCCTAAAACTTTAAAGAATACAGTTTCATATCCACTAAAAGTAACCTTTCATGGCCTCAAAAGTAGCAAAAAAGAGGAGCCACAGAAACATGGGATAAGCCTCTACAAAATTTTTGTAGAGGTCTATTGCATGTTTCTATGGATGACTTTTTTTGGTGCTTTTGAGGCCATACAAGTTTATTTCTACTCGATATGAAACAACTTTATTATTACAAATTTAAGGTCCATGAAACTCATAATGTGCTCAACTCAATCTACCAATGGAAAAATGAGTTTATAACCATAAATTATTTGCTTTGCATACATAGCATGTTGAATTGAGTGCATATGATTGTGAACGTATGATATAGATCAATGTGGACTTGAGTATGTGTAAGAAAAGTTATGAAAAATTATATTACCAATAAGATAATTTCACAACACAAAACATCTCTTCAAGAAGAATGATCACATATTCATATATGGTCCTATCTAGTTTCTTGGGTTGTATAGTTCATCAATTTCCCTAAAATTTGCAAGAAGTAATAGTTATTGCCACCATGAATGAGATTACATGACTTCAAAACACCAAAAAAGGGGCAGTCACAGAAACGCGGGATAGGCCTTTGCAAAAGTTTTGTAGAGGCCTATCCCGCTTTTCTGTGGTTGCCCCTTTTTTGGTGCTTGTTGAGGTTATTAAGGCTCCGGATATTAGAATTAGACAAATAAACAGTCGATCTTAGGGTTTTCAAATGTTCTAGACGTGATGGAAGCATCAACTTCTTCAAATTCTGAACCAATCATGAGATATAAACATTGGCATAGAATTTAAGGTTTTACGATGGTTTCCTTTGTGTCTATGACATCACCTCCCTCTCAAAGCGATAAGTTCCACGCGAAGCAGTTATGTAACTGTGAGATTTTCTAGAAATTGAATCTTGATAGCTATTGTTCTTTTTAGAGTTCTTTATATGTTGTACTAGAACACAATGATGATGGATATCCATGATGGAACTAGAAAGGGTTTGTAGTATATCTAGGTAAAGAATCAATGGCATGATTCTCATGATGGACAGTACTCCTCTTTTGTGTCGGATGATGATCCTTTTGATTTGGAATGGTGATCCTGGAAGTCTTAAACCCAACTTCTATCTTCTTCCTAGGACATTTGAATACCATGCGGTCAGTAAAAATACAACTCCTTTCTTTCAATTTTTAGCTTCACGAAACTTATTATGTGCACAACTTAGTTGAACAATGGAAATACGAGTTTTGAGTCTTACGTGATTTGTTTTTCACACATACCATCTTTAAGCAAGTGTATACAGACATATGATATAATATATCAATGTGAGATTGAGCATGTGTAAGAAAGATGATGAAAAAGTAGATTATCATAATGAAAATTTCATTTTACAAAATGTATCTCTTCAAAAAGAATGATTACATAATCATGTATGGTCCCATCTAGTTTCTTTGATTGTATGGTCATCATCTTCACATGAGCTACACAAGTTAATATCTTTCAGAATGGAAGTAAGGAATGCATCTCCTTCCTCTTGGATGGCTTGAGGTGCTATTGATTGTATCCATAGTCTAGTGCATTAAATTTGAATCACAAAGGATCTATCATGTTTGCTCACTTTTTTGTTGCTTTTGCATTAGGGGAAACTTTTTAGGTTGTGCTACATATGATCTATGATGTGGTTGGTAGTCCTTATTCATTTTACATGTATGCCTTGATTGACATTGTGACACAATTTATGGAATATGTTTCTTTTCTCATATGTGGGTAGTGTGGTTTGACCTTATAGTAGTGACTTTATAGCATCTACTTGATGTGATGTTGGAATATGCTTATGTTTCATGATGCTTCCTTGAAGCTCTCCTTTTTGGATGAGTTGGAATGGCTACTTCATGTTTTATCAGATATGTTCTATTTGGAGGTATATTGAGTTCAAATGGTTCATCACCAATAAGTAGTGGATCTATTCTTCCCCTTTGTGTGTGTCCTTAGAATCTTTTTTTGAATGGTCACATCTGTGGGAGTTGATCTTCATCATGCTCTTAGGAGTGATTCTATGGATGAGGCTATGAACTATTTTGATATTTTTAATTGACTCCACTTTGTCATATGTAACCACTCTATGACTGTATGGTGACCTCTGTTGCATGTAGACCACTTCATCCTCTCTGATGGGGCTTCATCCAAGGTGTTGATTATGTACCTTGAACATGGATAGGATATACCACAAAAACTTGTTAGTATAAAATAATCAAATGATGCCTCTTATGTAACTTCATTTCCAAGTTGAACCCTCATAAAATTTTTGTGCATGACATTGATCATGATGCAAAGGACTTGTCGATAGCCTCCAATTTACATTTGCAATGTTGTGCTGTAATTTCATGAAAACATTTCTAATTGTCAAACTCTTGCGAAAGTTGTTTAAAGAAAAGCAAGTGAGTATTATTCCAACTAGTTAACATGCATAGAACCACTAATATGACAATACAACATGTAATATTTCAATGAATAAAATGAGCACAAACTAAAGAAACAAACAACATCTGAATGTAGACTGTACTTTACCTTTCACTATTCCAAGTCATTGATGATTAGTACCTTTAATATGAATTTCAGTATATCACCACAACATGTACCAAAAAGATAAACATATATAAATCAAATTAAAAAGGGATGTGAAAAGAAAATTAGTAGAGGTAGCTTTTACTCTAAAAGAAAAACATTGATTTTTGAAGCCTCTATAGATTTTTTTATTTTTGTTTTGTACAAAAGAAGCATATGTATATAAGTTCTTCATAAACTAAGGATGTGATTTGTTCATTGACTCCTAAGTCATGGTGGCATGCTAAACATACCTAGGCATATTTTCTTTTATGTGTAAGTATTCTATAGCAATATCAATCATGTCCTCTTTATAATTCATCCTTCTAATGAATAGCTTCTATACGCATGTAGAAATTCTTTCATGCACATTTGCCTATCAGTATTGTGTAATATTGGTGTCATTCTTTTGAAAAGAAGGAGAAGTAAGAGAAATTATTTAAAAATTTAGAGTGCTTCTTTGGTGTTGATGAAGCACTTATTTCTCAGATGAATTACCTATGCAAGGGAAATATTGCTTTAATTCTTCTGCAAATATGAGAATCAAGAAAAATATATACCTCATTTAAAGAATGTGATGTCTGTGTCCTCCCACTCCACATGAAAGAGCTTCCAATAATGGTATTGTGTGTTTTTCCTCCTGAAAAATAGTAGATGAATACTGGAAAGTAAAATGAATAGTAGATCTTGGATTACAAGGAAATAATGAACCACCTACTTGGACATGAATATTGTCATCTCATGGAAAAAAGTATTCCTTGCGAGTGATTCCATTACTGTTACATCTTCTCCTTGGAGAAAATTGTTCGAGTACCCCATGGCTGCAAGAATCCAGATGGTAAGAGAGAGAAAGAGAGAAGAGAATCAAAATAACATGTATAATGGACTAAGAAGTATCTGTACATAGAGAAAAGTTTTTTTTTGATATGTGCATGGGTCAGGGTGAGGTTTTCCATTCTATGTGAGTGAAAATGATAAAAATTTGAAAAACTTATTTTTTGAAGCAAGGAAAGTTACGAGTTTGATGATGTGGCACTTTACTTTTGGAGGGATTTTGAAAAAAGAAGTATTTTGGGTGATCTTATTAAAAAATCCATATAAAAAAGTAACTTCTGACATGTATATTAAAAAATGGGCCCTTTTTAGTAAGCAATAACTAAATATATGACTTTTCAAAAAAAAAAATCATTTTTTTATTCACAAAGATGGACAGATTTGATGATGTGTAAAGTGGAGTATCTCTCTCTTTCTTTTACAGAAGAGAGAGATGACCCTACTTGGGCCTAAAAAAAAGCTTAGTCTAGCCTACTAAAAAGTGCTCTATTAAATGCACTTTGTTCCCTCAAGCAAGAAAAAAATTAGGCTTGATAGTCTATGAAGTGAAGTGGCGGTTTTTGGATGCCGGAGAGAAGATCTACGGGCTTAGGATGAAGCAGACGATCAGGCGAAGCAGAAGATCGTGAAGCAGAGCATGAAGTGTGTCCATCCATCCATCGTGATGTCGCTTAGTCCATCGTGAAGCAGAGCAGAATAGTCCGTCGTGTTGCTGGGTATATCCGCATTGAAGTAGAGGAAGGTGCAGAAAAGGAGATCATTGTAGAATTAGTGTCCAAGCGTTGAGTTAACCCGATAGAGAGAGAGGTCTTGGTTCGCGATGGTGGCTCGCTCTACAAAGGAGCCATCACCAAAGCGGAGAAACAATGACGCACAGGTCCAAAAGTGTGTCACAGTGAAGTCTCTGTATCGCGGGAGGCCGTGTGTCATGGGGAAGCCCATGTGTCATGGGGTGCCCCTGTGTCACGATGAAGTCTCTGTGTCATGGGAGGCCGTGCGTTGCGGTAGCCCGTGTGTCATGGGGAAGCGATCCGTGTGTCGCAGGAGCCCGGTTCTTGCGGGGAGCCCATCTATTGTAGGGCCGTCTATCGCAGGGAAGGTGGTTTGGCTTGGCGGTTTCTCTTCCCACCTTTCGCGGCGGCAATCGTTCTAGCGTTTTTTTTTTGTTCAGTCTTCTCAAAAGTGATGCCTTTGCTTCGATTAAATTAATAATAATAATATATAAAATATAAAACTTTAAAGGTGATTTTATTGTTGGTGGGCCGACGGCTACGTTGGATGGCTTCCTCTTTTAAACTAAGCTTCGCCATTTGGGTTTCTTTGCTATGCAAAATGATGGATCCTAAGGAAATTAAGTCTCTAGTAGACTTCGATGTAACTTAAGTTTTTTGAGGCATCTTTTCCTTCAAACTTGTTCGTTTGCTCCCTGCAAATTAATTCGTGGGAATCTGTTCTTTTTCAACCTTTTTGCTTTGTCGGGCCTTTGTCATGGATTTGGCAACCCCCTCATTTGTGAGAAGTAACCTGGCCCCTCCTCCGGGGGAGACCAGTAACCTGGCCTCTCTGTTGGAGGGGGGATCTTGTGCCGCCCTTGGGGCCTCCGAGAGTGTTGAACCCCCCTTGGTCTCCCTTAGTAGATCCGCAATTATTTCAACTCAAGAGGAGGTCAAGAAAGTTTGCCTCCTCGGGCAAATGTTTGGCTCTAGACCCCCACTCAAAACCGTGCGACAGTGGCTTCGCAACGAGTGGTGCCCCCGTGGGCTAATTGTTTATAAGTGTTAGTTATTACCGGAAAGGCACATGTTGCTAGTCTTTGAAAATGAAGATATGGCGTCTCGAGCCCTAAGTGTCGGAACCTGGCAACTCGGTTGGGCAACCCTGTGCCTATTCAGATGGTCCCCTGATTTTACTCCCGACAAATCCCGCAACTTGTATTGCAATCTAGAAAAGGCGATCAATGAGTTTGACTACCCAGGTGGGAACCAACTTGAGGTGGACACCAATGACAAAGCCCTAGAGATCCCTGACAATAAAGAAACATCATAGGAGGGTTACACTACAAGCAAAGAAGACGGCTTTACTACTAGTAACGAAGATAACATGGATAGTGAAAGTTCCATCATCGGATTGACTATTCCGGAAACGATGTCAAAAATGGTGCCCAATTCTTCCCAGCAGGAGGCATCCCGCAAAGGAAAACAACCTATGGAGTTACCCTAGAAAAGCCCCCACAAGAACCTATTGCTGATTCGGGATCCGATCCTAGGGAAAAAGAAAGATGAATCCAAGAAAAGAAAGGACAAAGCTCCCTACTGCAAAGAGGGCTCACTACGACAATGATCATCATCTCGTTAAACGCTAGAGGGCTAACCGACCCCTCAAGAGCGACCATCATTGGTCAATGGCTTCGTGACATTAGCCTAAACCCAAAATTTATATGTATTCAAGAGATTAAAATTGACGGAGAAGACCTCCAGAAACGGCTTAGACATGTCTCCTCGACCCATGTTTGGATTTCAACGGCGCACCAGCGCGGATCTGGTGGAACGGTAATCGGTATTAATCAATTTTGGTTTGAAAAGCTTGAGAACTCTATTGAAGATGAATGCCATCGATGGATTGTTGTTCCTTTTGGTGCTCTTTTTTGTTTTACTTTAGTTTCTTTGTATGCCCCTAATGGGGAGTTAGAGAGACTGAACACTTGGGCCTCCTTGGACTTGCTCCCCCACAACGTGCTTATTTGTGGTGACTTCAACATGGTGGAGGACCATATGGACAGATGGATGGGCAAGGGCAGTGTCATCGATAGTCGGGAGAAAGAAACGTGGGACAAAACCAAACTACACTTGGAGTTGGTCGAATTCAAAGACTCGGATGGCTTTTCTTGGTCAAATCTCCAAGCGGATGAGGACCTGAGGAAAGATAGACTTGATAGATGCTACATTTCTCAGAGTTTTACTCATCTGTGGGGCCACCCTTCCCTCTTGCAACATACCAACCTCACCATCTCTGATCACTACCCGGTCGTTATCACTTTCCAACCTTCCACCAAGATCCGTAAGGCTCCTTGGTTCCACTTCAGTGCACCATCCTTCTCTCTCCCCTCCGTCCATCAAGAAATTGTTGATGTGTGGAAGGAGGCGTTCGCTTCCGGCTTGTCCCAGCCAAGTGCTAGAGAAGTGCGATCGATAAGTCACGACATATCATGATTAGATCCAAGAAGATGCTCGAGACTGTGCGGCGGGCTCGTAGAGAAGCTCTATATCATAGACTTTGGAGGCTCGAGGAGGAAGTGAACAAAGGAAAATCTCAAGCCTTGAAAGGTCTTCAAAAAATCAGAGCGCTGCTGAGATATGAGGAAGAAACACAAAGGAAAAATTTGCAAATTTTCTTCAAGGAGTGGTGGGTTGGCAAAGCCGACAAACCCACCAAAGAGATGTGCCGTATCCTTAAAAGGAAACATAGCAGAGAATCAATCCCCTTATTTCTGGCCTTAAATGGCAATGTATGCAATACGAAAGAAGATAATTTTGGGATCATTGAAGGGCACTTCAGGAGACTCCTAGGGACCTCGAACCCCCTCTCACACCATAGAAGGGACTGTATGGCAGCCATATCTAGGGTTTCCCCCCACAGGATACCACTCAACCTTCACTCGCTGCTACGTGCCCCTATCTCTGAAGCAAAAATCATTGAGGTCATTGATGCCCTCCCTTCTGGTAAAAGCCTGGGACCCGACGTGCTCACTAATGAGTTCTTTAAATCCTTCAAGTTGGTGGTTGCCACCCCTCTTCGTCTGGTTTGGCAAGTGGCACTCAATTTTGGTGCACTTCCTTCTTGTCTCAACAATGGCATTATCAAGTTAATACACAAAAAAGGGGAAAAGAACAGAATAGAGAACTGGCGTCCTATTACGATGCTCCAAACAGGATACAAGATCATTGCCAAAGTCATTGCCAACAGAATCTCTTGCCACTTGAGAGCGTGGTTAAGCGAGGACCAAAAAGGTTTCATCAAAGGAAGGTCAATTTTGGAAACCCTTATAGATATCTGGGAAGGTCTTGAATTTGCAAATGAGTCTAAACAAGACGTGGTCTTCCTCAAGATCAACTTTGATAAAGCCTATGACAGGCTGGAATGGGACTATATTCTGCAGTTGCTCCAAGATCTTGGATGTAGTCAGAAATTCACCAAGATGATCATGACCCTTCTCAGAAACGCATTGACCCAAATTAACATTAATGGCAAACTTTCGAAGGTGATCAAACTTAGAAGATCTATCAGACAAGAGTGCCCATTGGCTCCCCTTCTCTTTGCCATCTCCATGGAAGGGCTTAGCAGGCTGGTGGAGCATCAGGTGGAAGCTGGTAATATCAAAGGCCTCTGTTTGCCTCATGACCACAATCAGATCACCATGAGACTTTTTGCTGATGATATGAACGTGTTTGTTCACAATGATAGTACCAGCCTGGAGATGTTCTAGAGGTGTCTAGCTACTTTTTGTGAAGCCTCTAGATCCACAATCAACCACTCTAAGACCGCCTTTAGAGCTATTGTTGGGTCACCACCCGACCTTCTCATTGATCATGGTTGTCAAATCATTCCGCAGGGTCAAAATTTTCAGCTTCTTGGGATCCCCTTGGGGTTTGGCGTCTCTATGGAACAGCAATGGAACTAGGTGCTGGCCAAACTTGAAAACAAGCTTAACTATTGGAGAAGTATGCAAATCAATCTTGCTGGTCGTGCTATGGTTATCACCACGTTTCTCCTTTCATCTACCATTTATTTCCTTTCTTGTTGGAGACCGAAAGAGCAAGATCTGTCCAAACTAGATAGTATTTGTAGAAACTTCCTTTGGATGGGCGACCACAATAGGAGGGGGGTGCCAGAAATCAAATGGTCAATCTGCACCAGCCATAGAGATAGTGGGGGACTTGGTATCCTGGACATTGGGTGCATGGCTAACAAACTGGTGGCCCAATGGATGATTAAGGCTTGGTGCAACGGGGAGACCTCGTGGGCCAAGTTGATCTTCAGAAACAAGAACGAGTTGGCTCTCATTTTCCAAATTGGAAGAATCTTGACATCTTGACCTTGTTGTTTTCCCCGATCCCTGTCTTCCCAAAAGGCTCTAATCTCGTGTGCTCCCTATGGAAGAGTTGGAATAAAGTCAAAAGTTACACAAGAATTAGTGAAGATTGGAAGTGGGCAACCGGTATCAAACAAAACGACTCTATCTGGTTTTCGATCCATGGCATCCGGAGTGTGGAATCTTGGAATATTCAAAATGCCAAGAAGTTATGGAACAAAGGCTTCAAAAAATGGAAACATCTCTGGAAACAAGACACCAACCACTGGATCAACTTCGAGGATATTGACGCTTGGGTCAACATTTCGTACGAAGAATGGAACACTTTCCAAAGCAGATGTCTCGCCTGGGACCGACACAAAGTGCACCTTCTCATGGGACATGACACGTCGAGCTTGCTTGGTCTCAAATGGCACAATGGAAATAGCCTATCAAAAATCCCGAACATCAAAGAAACGATTGACTATCAAGTTAACCTCAACAAGAAGTGGTGTCTGTCATCGACGCGGCTTCAGTGGGACATGAAGTTCATGGCTATCTGGCACCCCCTCATAGAAATCAAAAAGTATGTCCTCTTATGGCGAATTCTTCATCATGGAATCTAGACCAACCTAAAGGCTAGCAAATTTTGTGGGATTCCTCCCTGGTGCAAATGCTACTACCGGTCTATCGAAGATGTTTCACACATCTTCTTTACATGCCCCAACTCCAACAGACTCTGGCAGACGGTTGGAAAGAAAATTAGACTTCAGAAACATTTCAGTTGGCAGCGAGCCCTACTGGGAGAAGCGATCGGTTGCTCCACGACTCTTTGGAACGCCATCAGAGGGGAGGTCCTATGGAAAATCTAGCGGGAAAGATGTGCTTTCAACTTCGGTGACTCCCCCAAAGAGTGGTCAATTGAGAAATCGTTGTTCCTCCTTGGAAAAAGGATTGTTAACTGTAAGAAATCCCCACCCCCCTTCAGGCATCATCAAGTACTCCTTTTGATCAACAACAAGCTTAAACCCAAGTGGGCCCCTCATGAGGGTGATGAGAGGGTGATTAACCTTCTTTGTAATGCCATCTGAACTCTGTAAAAGCTTCCCCTGCTTTGTGAGACTTGGGGGGTCCCGTGGGCACTAGTCCCCTTCTCTTGTACTTTTCTTTATTTAGTTCAAGTCCGGGAGAGTAGGCTAATGCCGAACTTCGTTTATATTAAAAAAAAAATTAGGCTTAATCCCTCAAAATTAGGAATATTTACAAGGCCCATGCAGGGTTCATTTTTTTCCCTAATGTATTCCAAGTTCCTTCATGAATTTACAAGCACTATGCTAAGACAAATATATATAAAAATTCAAGGGGGTGATCCTCACGTTTAAGGAAGATGAAGATGTAGAGATAGAGCCCATAGATCTACCCATATCTTAAATTATATTAATACAATGATGATAAAACTTTGTAGGCATACTCAAAAGAGTCCTACCCTCATAACCCCGTCAATAAACAATATAATCAGACTATGTAGTTGCTGCAATACGTAGACAACTTGATAGAATAGAGTAAAAGTACTATAAGAATAAATACAGAAATATAGCTAATCAGACTTGATGTAAATGTATTACTAAGTAAGAAATTATACATGGATAGGTTGAAGAACTCCGAGAGCTTTGAGAGGAGTACAACATTCACTCCAATAAGTGTGATGATTAGACTTGTTACCCGCAAGTAAATGATCAGTTTATATATACAATTTCGCAAAGATGGCTAGTTGTTGGATCTACATAAAAGTTTTCTAGGCGTTAAGGATTTATTTTTGAAATTTGAATTCAAAAAATATTCATGGAATTTTGATCCCAAGACATCCACAAGATTCTCTTATAGTCACACTTTTACTTTTCGCAAAAGTAATAAATCACTTTGTTCTTTGAACTCAATTAAGTAAGGGATGTGTATGCATAAGGTTTTAGCTCAAAGCTATTGTGAAGTTCGATGCACAAGGTAAAGCACTAAGGATTTCCATATGGATCAACATGAGGATAATCGAGGCCTATATTTTTTAAATCTCTTCCTAAAGACACCAACCTATATCTTTCACGAACTGGTTGGAAACCTATTGCATCACCTCTAAATTGAAGATCAATCACAAAAACATGACCTTTAAGACCCTTATGCAACCTGTTATAGTTATACTATATCGGATCTCCATTGGGGAGGAAGTGCACAAAAAAAGATGAGTTTTGAGAGCCTTATGGAACTTTTTCTAGTTATATCTTATCGCTTCTCCATAGGTAGGCATAATTTCTATGAGATCACCCTTCGGAGTTGTGTTTTAACATAGGCTAGACCAAGCATAAGTTTTTCATACATGAAGGTAGCCAGCTTACCACTTAAAACTAAATGTGGAAGACTTAAGAAGTACAAAACGTATGAACGCCTCATAGGCAAGCACCAAATCTATTCACAATTTTGGCTTATCGAACACCATATCTTGGAATGAATTTATCAACACAAGAAGAGTTTAATGATACCTTCTTTTTTTTTGTGGAAGCATATTTATATATCTTGTGGAAGTTGCAGTGAGGCCATATCCCTATATAAACGGTTTCCAAGATTAGGACAAACTTCTTTGCATGAAAGGGAAACTGCAAAAGGCTTTGAATTTTCACCTCCCATCTGAAGGATTTGAAATTTTAGTGCCATGTGATCATTCAAAATGAAGATTTCCATTCATGCCTTGACTTGCGGAGGGATGTAATTTAATTAATTGGTTTTGCTTTTTTTTTCGCGCATTTTTATGCAGTCAAAATACTTTGAAAGTGTGGAGAGCCGATTCAAGCGATTGTTAAACCATTATGGTCAAGAATAACCCACATAAGATCCGTAAGTTATGGATTCCTAGCAATGGGGTCATTTTTTATTATTCATTGTTCAGAAAAGCAATTGGAAATATGATAGACATATAATATTTTGTTTTGATTAGGGATTGCATAAGAAAAAAAGATGTGGCTTTTACAATATTTCGTTCCCTTTTTTCCCGCGAATGTACGCAAGCTCTGAGGTATAAAGTTAAAGGTTCTTGCCTAACATTCCATGTAGCGGAATTGGACATGTTCTTTAGTTCTATTTCATGGTCTTCATCCATAATGCCCATTGAATATCTTTTCTCTCTAGAATGGAGAGATTTTTAAGAGACGAGGTGTTAATGGTGATCGCATACGTTCGTGGACAAGAGGTTGGTTGGATGAGTGGGGAGCCGGGGGGGGGGGGGGGGGGTCTTGATTTTGCTCCTATGACATGATCAAATGTTCAAATGGTTGAGATCTTCTTCAACGTTCAAATGATCTTCAATGGTTGACGGGTGCAATGTGCACGTTGGCTACATATGCTGACCTAAAAATCTTACATGTAACCTTAGCAAGGGCTCAGATCTATGCTCTCTTTGCAAAGCCTTAAACAAGATGAAACCATTTTGTATCATCAGTAATGATTGAAAGTGGGTTACTTGCATTAGACAGCATGAATCGAGTTGGTCGCCAATTGGCTGTATCATGCAAGTGGAGCCTGAGAGCCTTCAAGGAGCTAAGTATCTCTAAAATACAGCTTCATTGTATAGTGAATGGGAAAATGTGGACAAGGAATGATAAATAGAGTCAGTGTTGGGCACGGAATTAGAAAGAGAAGAAAGTAAAGGCAGAAGGATGGGATTTTAAGAAGATCATGCATGTTGGCAGATTGATGACCAACTTGAAGTGAAAGAATGAAATATCCATTACCAACTCAAGAGATATTGATCTCTTTATTAATAGGTATGACCATGTTTTGTTTGTCTTTGTTTACAGATAAAGTTTGCAAATTTCTAATGTGTCTTTTGACACATGAATGAAGATAAAAGCTTGAATTGAATAATATCTTTATTAATATATTTTAACATGTTTTTCTTTTTGGTTACAGATAAAGCTTACAACTTTCTTATGTGTCATAAGAAGGTGATGTGCATCCTGATGTGTGTGGGAAGGATGGGACTCTAAGGATGGTCCTGTCTGTCTTGTAGATGTATGATTGTTTTTGGCTTTGTCGTCGTTCTTGGAAGCAAATTCTTGCTGCTATTTTCATTCATAGAACTCTCGTTATTTTTTATATATCAACCATTTTTTGTTAAAGATAAGTCTTGCAGCTTTATGACGTGTCTCTTTCGCACATGACGGGGATAAAAGAATAATGTGTTAAAAAAGTTTTTCCCCTCCGAGAAAAGAAGTAAGGACGCAAAGAAAAATGCAAAGCTTGCCATAAGGAGGTGATGTGCTTGAAATTTCTGGACGCATATGCATTTGGGTTTGAATTTTGTTGTATTGAAGGGGAGCAAAATTATTATATGATTTCCCTCATCGGTTCAATTGCAGCATTTGCATGCACTTGTTGGCTCAATTGTTGATGGCCTTTGTATGCAGATTTGAGGCGGGGTTTTTGGGTCAGACCAATCTGGCTTCACATCTGATCCAATGAGTAGGCAAAGAGGTCTGTTGAAGAGTTGGGAAATACACAAGTGTAATCCAAATCTGAACAGCTTATAGAAGTCCAAAATGTCTAACATTCGGAGGCTTCGTAGCATGTAAATTTCTGTATCAACCTTCATTCACAAAAATACTTTTGAGTTTCTGAATTTCAATTGTATTTATGATGTCATTTTCCAGTCAAGCATTCTCAAGGTAGAACGCCAATCTTCATATATTGTACTCTACCTAGAGAAGTACAAAGATAGAGGGATGGTAGTTCTAAATGCTGAGCTATCACCATGTGCGGGGTACTCAGCAAGGTTTGAGAACATAGAGTCTGCTGAAAAAGCTAAAGCTAAAATAGACGCCAAGAAAGGGTCCATGAGCGTCACTTAAGACTTTGTGATCGAAATCGATACAATGTTGTTTGCGATGCAATATTATGGTAGATAAATAATCAAATTCTTTCAGTTTACCTAGATTTTTATGTAATATCAATATTGTTAAACTAGATTATGATGTGATACACTAGATTATTACGTGACATAAATATAGATTTTTTAAGTAGATTTGGCCATGGGATACCTAGGAATGTGTTAACATGGGTTGTCTTTTGTTTATAATGCGTGCCTTAATAATGAACAATATTTAAGTACAATCATATGATGTGAAGTTTAGGTATATTCTAACATAATATGCTTTACTCCTCGTTGGGCCTGCTAGTTTATCATTATATTGTTTTGAGAGGATTAGAGGACCAAAGTGGCTCATTGGTGTCCATACGGAAATGTAATGGATATATTATCCTTTCATTTTCGGACTTGCTTTTATGTATATGTAGGCGTGGCTGCATATTTGACGAAAATCCCTGAATCAATCAATTAATATAGATTTCCCTTTTTTTAATCTGTTCTCAAAGCACATTGACGCAACTTCCCAAAGCACATTGACGCGTCCCTTCTAACAGGCCAGCGAAGAAAAGCACAAAGTGAAGAAGATATTTTCTTCCAAAAAAGGGGTATAAAGCAAGTAATACTGAAAAAACTTGCTCAGTTATATGTGAAGAGGACAAACGATGACCTCCTTTGCCCATCTTGAATAATGGGTCTGAAATTCAAGGAAGAATGTGCATTTCCTGGACTTCCTGGCGACAAATGTGCATTCATGCACTTCTATGGTAGTAATTTTCTAGAACTTTTCCATATGCCTTTTTTATCAACATTTGATCATAAGAAAAAAATCTCCCCTTCTCTTTTAGACTGAGCGTTTCAGAAATTGCCAGACAATCTCAAAATGATATCTACCAATACTTCCTTCTAGGATCTACCCCCTTCCCCCTTTCTGTCGACGGGCCAAGATTCAATCACTATATGGCCTTGGAATATGGTGCATATACCTACAATGTACACAAATAGCAATATTCACTGAATCCACTACCTCTCTAAGTTTTTATACTATAAAAATAGGATACTTGAGACATTTGGAGTCTCATACAAGGCACCAAAAACAGGTAAAATCTATTCAAATTGCATCAAATTTATTTAAAACGAAGAAAATATAGAGTTTACAACTCAAAGCCAAATTGCTAGTTCACTAAGATGAGATATATGCCTATGCAAACGTTAGATAGTAGGAAAGGGTGTAGCTGAGTAAGGGGCTTCAACTAAGGAAACCTTACACATTTTAGAATAATTCATAAAATTAAAGGATCTACGTGGACTTACATCTACGAGACGTTGAACTTCTCTAAATCATTAAAAAAAGAATATCCCTAAAAGGAGCGGCTACTTGCAACTCAATACACAGCCTAAAGCTCAATCGGATTTCATAAATCCTTTCTAGCTTGTTATAAGTTCCTAACCGATATTGGGTATATCCATATGAGTCAATACGCTCCTTCAAGAGAGGATCTAGTGTCTTTTCATCATTATGTATGGCATTCCTAAGAACAAGAGATCAAATCTTGATTTAGTTAGTATAAGTTGTTTCTTGAAGGTCTACTAAAAAAAACGAGATAATGGATCTTGACTTTTGAGCTAGCGCTTATGAGATGACCCAATGCATCTGAAGGAGTAGATTGTAGAAATCTTCCAACCACGGCATGAATCGCTTCTAGATTTCCTACATGGTTGCTTCACAAGAAAAGTGATTGAATCATTCTACATATGGTGGAGACATCAATGACAGGTTTCTCATTGTGCTCAATTTACCATTGAAACATGCAAAAGTTTGGGTCACTCAGTAAGGACATGGTAAGTGAATGGGTTGAAACATATATAAAACACTATATCGTAAATGTAAGTTATGACACATCCATTCCCCTTATCAAGAATGGATGGGTTGAAACATATATAACACACTATATGGTAAATGTAAATTATGAGACATGTGTATATACAATGAATATAATTGATATTTATGTGTTATTTATGTGTCATTATCAAGAAAACGCAGTATATTATAAGAATAAAAGTCATGTAGAGGAAATCATTGGAAGAATCCCCCTCATGAGATGTCTAGTCAGTTGTAGGGGACAATAAGTGGCCTCAAGAGACAAAAAAAATCTTTATGGAGAAACATTATATAAGCTACATCAAGAAATCAATCTAGGGCATAAATAGGATCTTTTGAAGAGCTTGTCTCCTAAATTGCATGGGAACATGTCACCAAAACGGGTCACAATTGATCTTGTAAGAAGAATGAGAGACGTTGGTGTAAGGTGATTTTGATAAATTAGATGATTACAACCACCACCAAATAGAGAAATGACTCTCCTCCCAACCTAATGCCTCCTTATAAATCTTTATTAAAGGGTCTTCCAACCTAGATAGGTTGATCACATGTGCTCTAAGTGACCTAGTTAGTTAGAGTTAGAACCTTCGAATCATTGGATTAGGTTTGAGTAAATATACTCTACTCTATCTCCATCTTACACAACTTTAACCTTAGATATTCCACTAGTGGCTTGAACACTTTCAGAGGTGTAGTGTGAAAATTTAGGCTTTATCACATAGGTTCTAGCTTGAGGCTATTATGTATTTAGCATATGTACTTAACAAGTGTCCCATCAAAGCATTGCAATCTATCACTCCATATCGTGCTTCACCTGGTTGTGAACCATTCATTGTTCACCTATATGTCTTTCTTTGTTTGGCATATGCATTAGTGGCTGAAAAACATCACATAGAAACTAAATGGTAAAGTAGTGAATGTATTTTTGTTTATTACAATTCTAAGAGAAAAGGCTATCATTTGTATAATTCACAAAATAAATGCATTTTGTTTATCAGTGATGTTGTTTTTGTGGAAGATGCAATCCAACCATTACTTTCACATACCAAGGACATTTTAGCTAGCTCAAGAGATGTGTATGAAGCATTGTTGCCTCTTTTTATATGTGGATAGTCAAGTACTCATGAAAATGAGGCAATTTTTGAGCCTTTACATGTTCCACATGATGATGCAGATCATTCGAGTTTTGATGTAGATTTACATGATGCACTTAGTGAAGAGATGGTTGATATAGAGGAGGCAAAAACTATGCCTTAATGGTTGGTGCAGAACTTGAGAGATAGCAAATTAGATACATCTCTCTCTCATATCCAAATCCTTTTAATTGTCATAGTGCCTCCTTTGCATCAAATTGCTATGCAATGATTGCATCTAGGCTTTGTGATGAGAATGAGCCTCTTTATTTTGATGCAACACAGAATTCAGGAAATGTGATGGTTGCTATGCAATCAGAATATGATGTTGTTATGAAGAATGATACTTTTTCTTTATGTGGTTTGCATTCAAGAAAAAAGGCCATTGACATTTTATGGGTATATTAGTTGAAACATAAGCTTGATGGAACTCTTGACATGTATAAGGCTAGGCTTGTTGCAAAAGGTTATGCTTAAGAGAGAGGTGTTGATTTTGATGAGACGTTTGCACCTACATGCTGAATGACCACCGTTCATAGCATCTATTCACTTGCAACTCATCATTGTGGGAATGTACATCAGTTGGACATTAAAAAACCATTGCTCAAGGGTGACTTACATGAAGAAGTGTATGTATTTCAGCACTATGGTTTTGTGCAAAAAGGGCATGAAACAAAAGTGTGGAGGTTGAAAAACAAATTATATGGTTTGAGGCAAGCACCATGTGCTTGGTATAAGAATATACATATGTACTTGATTGCACATGGTTTTAAGAATAGTCCAAATTAGAGCACCTTATATGTTAAGCATGAAAATAATGTATTTATTATTAATGTTGTGTATGTCAATGACATGCCTAATGAGAGGCATATTGCTAAGTTTAAGGGTGATTTGCATGCCTCTTTTGAGATCTTGGATTTGCCACATTTGCATTACTATTTGGGCATTCATTTTATGGAAGTGGATGCGGGAATTGCTTTGTGTTAAAGAAAATATAATGACACATATTTTAGAAATTTGGCCTTGAAGATGGAAAAACTATTGCCATTCCTATGCAAATAGGATTATTGTTGAGTCTTCATGATGTTGGAGATGCATTTTATGTTGTTCTCTATTAGTACATTGTTTGATGCTTGATTTAGTTATGCATAGCTTCGCTTATTATTTAGTTTGATGTCTCTCAGATGAGTAGGATTATGCATTTCCAAGGTTTCAATGACTGGCAAGGGGTTAAGTGCACCTTTCACTATTTGAGTGGTATTAAATTACATGTATTGTTTTATCCAAGGGGGGATCATTACCATAGAATTTAAAATCTTATTTTTGACCCTAACTAGGCGGTTTGTTATTACACTCATGTGTCCATGAGTTTTTTTATTCATGCTTGCTAGCTCATGCATATCTTGTTTGAGCAACAAGCATCTTCCTATGGCCACTTGTACTTGTGAGGTTGAGGATAGGTCAGCTTTGAGAGCAACAATTGAGTTGTGTAAATCATATGCCTTTTGGCTGATTTGGGTGTTGGTCACTCTTCTACCATGACCATCTTCTTCGATAGTTAGAGAAAATTACAAAGTTTGAGGAACCCTATGTTCCATCCTTGCAAAAAGCACATGAGGTGCAATATCATTATGTGAGGGAGAGGTTCTTTGCAGGAGAGATCAGTTTGGCATATGTGCCTACATAGGATAACATTGTAGATTTTTTAACAAAGGCTCTCCCTAGGGAGAAGTTTGAAGCTTTTGACAAAGCTTTGAGCTTACTTCCTTTTGTGGCTTGATCTCTTTCCACATATCTTGGACATTCCTTATACATGAGTTCCATTGCCTTGATCATCCCATCACTCCCAAGGGGGTTTTGTTGATATTCTTTGGTAGTGATGAGTGTCAATGCACTTAGGACTATTGGGGTAGTTTGTCCCTTCTTTAGGAGATTTTCTTCCTAGATTGTATATGTGCCTTTAACCCTAATATGTTAATTATATTTGTACATTGACTTGATATTTAATTTGGTATTTTATTTTTCTACAAACATCTTCTTCTTCCTTGCATTGTTCACATGCTTCCACGGATCTAAAACTCCAATAAAGATGGATATTGAGCTCTCGATCTGTTTTTCTCAGAATATACACATTTTCAATATGAGCTTCAAGAAACATTTAGGGGACTACCAATAGGTTCCTAAAAACCAAAGATTACAAGATTTGAGCACAATTTGATAAGTGAACTCGATTTAACACTTAGAACTACCTAGCTCCTACACACAAAAATCTATGAGCTATCTATGGGTACTCAAATTCTAGTGAATCCATCAAGCAAGGACATGTATGTGTGTGTACAAAGTATGTGTATGTGTATTTGTGTATATATGTGTATATACAATGTGTATGTGTATGTGTATATATGTGTATATGTGTATTTGTATGTATGCATGTATATGTGCATGTATATATCTATGTGTATGTATGTCGGTATATATGTATGTATATGTGTATGTATGTATATGTGTATGTGTATCCTTAAAGTAAAGATATCAAGAGTCCTCGTTCTAGAGTCACATTCAACCTTCAATAGGTACAGTAGACTTGAACTACACAGCACTCAATAATCATAAAAGCAAATCATTATTAATCCTTGAGGAACCTAAGAGGTAAGAAAAGCACCTAACATAATAGAACGTGAAAAAATGAAATGAACCAATAAGAAGAGAATCCTCTTTGTCTCTTTGGTATTGAATATTTTTCTATCTTTTATATGGAAATTACATTCAGAATCTTCTAGATAAATTTGCTTCTTCCATTCTATAGATGACCTAATATCTACCTTGCTAACTCCTTTTTGAACTTTGAATACCAATGTGTAAGTCTCAATTAATAAGGTATGATCGATGTGGTAATGTGAGCTCTATCATATTTTTCGATACATTGTTCCATTCAGCAAATAGATGCATCGAGAAAAATAGATAAGTGTCTCATGAACACATTGGGCATACCACATCAACTAAGACTTACACACGTGTGCAAGGTTCACAAAGGAGTTACCAAGGTAGGTATTAGTTTGTCCCTAAATGGGAGAATCAAATTTATCTCAAAGATTTTGAAGGTTTCCAGATCAAAGATGGAAGAATATTCGATGCTAAAGAGCTGAAGAGGATTCCGTTGTTATAGGTGCCTTTCATTTTCTTCGATTTCTTTTATGTTAGGTACTTTTTTTTACCTATTATGTTCTTCACGGATTAATAACGATAAGCTTATACGAGTATTGAATCCTTTCTTGTTTAGTTCAAGTGTGCTTTACCTATTGAAGATGAAATGAATAGGTTTTCAAATTGATTCACATTTTTTTTTGACAATGTAAACTCGTGTTGATTTTCTCTGCATTTTCATCTACAGAGTGGACTAATAAAAAGTGTCCATTTCGTGCACATTTTTATTCACAACTTATTTTCATAACTAGTAACATGGAAAAATGGTTCATGTCTTCATGTAGGGCATGTGGAATCTGAATCCTGATCTGAAGAGCTTGGTATCTTTACCTCAAGAATACACAGGGGAAAACCACATTAGCAATCCTTCTGGAAAAGCTATTTTGTCACTATAAAATTCTTTTGCCAAGAATCAAGGACTAAAGATAAAACGTCAATTAAGGTAATTGATCATTTCATATATATAAGAAGACATTACATTTATTGTCACATATACGGGTATATATAGTGTGTTTGTGTATGTGTATGTGTGTGTATATATATATATATATATATATATATATATATATATATATATATATATATATATATATATATATATATATATATATATATATATATATAAGATATACATTAATAGTATCGAAAGAGATACATTACTCCATCAAAAATAATTTTGAAGATTTAGAATAAGTAATCTTGCACTTAGTCATGTCAAGCGACATCCTTCATATATATGGTTTAGACATTCTTCTCAAAGATATTTCTCATTTTTTGAAATTTCAATGCTTTTGGTATCATTTTGATACGAATCCACTACAACATATGAGGGGCATAATGACGCTGTATATACCGAGGGTCACACTCGACCTCGGTATGGGCTTCGGAAAATGTCACTTAGAGATACCGACGGTCAAGTGACCGTCGGTATGAACGTTTTAAACGGATCGTCGGTGTGGCCCACAGACGTCGGTACGTCGGTATATGCGTTGGTAATTTACTCAGAATTACCAACGCTTATACCGACATCCACACGGACGCATATACCGGTGGCGAGTTTTAAACATACCATGAACCCGAGAGCAAAACTTCACATTTTTGCACGTGTTTGAGTACGTTGGTCTTCTGTCGAACTTGCGCGTGCGAACCGAATTGCGACCTGCATTGTCTTGTGCACACACACACACAGATCTCTCTCTATGCTTTAGGTTTTATAATTTCTCTTTTCTTTGATTTTGCAGAAGTTCTTTGGCGTCGATTGTTTGGAATTGGACGATAGATGACATACATTATGCTTTGACGACAACAATTCAAAAGAGGGATAGAGAGAAGGGGAGAGAGAGAGAGAGGGAGAGAAGAGAGAGAGAGTGAAAGATAAAGAATAATGAAAGAAAGGAAGATAGAGATAGGAAAATAGAGCATACATACACACACATTTACACATTTACACATGCATACATACATACATACATGTACACACATGCATGCTTACATACACATACCTATACACACATGCATGCTTACATACACACACATATACACACATGCATGCATACACACACATATAAATTTACACACATGCATACATACACACACATGCATACACACATACATACACACACATATATACACATATGCATACATACACATACACACACATATACACACATACATACACACACACACATATACACACATGCATGCATACATACACACACATATACACACATGCATGCATAGACACATATACACATATACACACATGCATACATACACACACATGCATACACACATACATACACACACATATATACACACATGCATGCATACAATATATACACACAGACACATACACACACATGCATGCATACATACACACACATACACATACACACACATGTATACACATGCATACATACACACACACATGTACACATGCAATATACATACACATATATAAACACATGCATACATACACACATATACACACATGCATACACATACACACATACACACACATGTATACACATGCATACACATACACACACATACACACACATGCATGCATACATACACACACATACACACACATGCACACACATGTATGCATACATACACACACATACACATACACACACATGTATACATATGCATACATACACACACACACATGTACACATACATACATACACACACATATATACACACATGCATACATACACACATGCATGTATACATACACACACATGTACACACATACATACATACACACACATATGTACATACATACTCATATACTCACACATGCATACATAGACACACATACACATATACACACACATGCATACATTCACACACACACATACATACACACATGCATACATTCACACACACACACACACATAAGCTAGTGTTTTAATTAAATATATATAATTAAATATATAAATTTTTTATTTTGAAGTTTTTTTTACATCAAATATATAAAAATAGGATTAGGGTTTGTACACTATTTTCACATACATACACATACACATATAATATATATATACATGTATATACACATGTATACAGAAATATAAATATTTTAGGTCTAGATATTTAAGATTAGGGTTTTAAGGTTTAGGCATACATATAACTCAATTATATTTATATTAACAAAAAATATAGAGAAAAATAAGAAACAAAATCTGAATATATAAATATGTATATATATATATATATATATATATATATATATATATATATATATATATATATATATATATATATATATATATATATATATATATATATATATATATATATATATATATATATATATATATATATATATAGAATATGAGTAGGGTATTAGGATTAGGGGTTTAGATTTTTATAGGTGTTTAAGTATTTAGGTTTTAGTATTTCAGATTTAAGTCTAAGTCTTTCTGATTAAGGTTTTAGGGTTTTAATATGTAGATAACATATATACACAAACACACATATACATATAATACATACATACATGTAGATACACATGCATACAAAAATATACATATTTTAGATTTAAATCTTTAAGATTAGGGTTTTAGGGTTTTAGGGTTTTAACACCTACATAACATATATGCACACATACACATGCACATATAATACATATATACATGTATATACACATGTATACAAAAATATACATATTTTAGGTCTAGATCTTCAAGATTAGGGTTTTAGGGTTTAGACATATATATAACTCAATTATATTTATATTAAGAAAAAATATAGAGAAAAATTAATAAAAAATCTGAATATATAAATAAATATATATAAAAAATATGATTAGGGTTTTAAGATTAGGGGTTTAGATTTTTATAGGTCTAGATATTTAAGATTAGGTTTTTAGGGTTTAGGCATACATATAACTCAATTATATTTATATTAAGAAAAAATATAGAGAAAAATAAGAAAAAAATTTTGAATATATAAATAAATATATATATATAATATAATTAGGGTTTTAGGATTAGGGGTTTAGATTTTTATAGGTCTAGATATTTAAGATTAGGTTTTTAGGGTTTAGGCATACATATAACTCAATTATATTAATATTAAGAAAAAATATAGAGGTAAATAAGAAAAACAATCTGAATATATATATATATATATATATATATATATATATATATATATATATATATATATATATATATATATATATATATATATATATATATATATATATATATATATATATATATATATATATAAAATGATTAGGGTTTTAGGATTAGGGGTTTAGATTTTTATAGGTGTTTATGTATTTACGTTTTAGTATTTCAGATTTAAGTCTAAGTCTTTCTGATTAGGGTTTTAGTGTTTTCATATGTAGATAACATATATACACAAACACACATATACATATAGTACATACATACATGTAGATACATGTGCACACAAAAATAAACATATTTTAGATTTAAATCTTTAAGATTAGGGTTTTAGGGTTTTAACACCTACATAACATATATGCACACATACACATGCACATATAATACTTATATACATGTATATACACATGTATACAAAAATATACATATTTTAGGTCTAGATCCTTAAGATTAGGGTTTTAGGGATATAGACATATATATAACTTAATTAAATATATGTTAAGAAAAAATATAGAGAAAAATAAGAAAAAAAATCTGAATATATAAATAAATATATATATAAAATATGATTAGGGTTTTAGGATTAGGGGTTTAGATTTTTATAGGTGTTTAAGTATTTAAGCTTTAGTATTTCAGATTTAAGTGTAAATCTTTAAGATTAGGGTTTTAGAGTTTTAACACCTACATAATATATATACACACATACACATATACATATAATACATATATACATGTAGATACACATGCATACATAAATATACATATTTTAGATCTAGAATTTTAAGATTAGGGTTTTAATTAAATATATATAATTAAATATATATAATTAAATATATATAATTAAATATATAAAAATAGGATTACGTAAGGAAAAAATCTGAATATATAAATAAATATATATATAAAATAAGATAATTATATATATAACTAAATATAAAAAGAACTAGTGTTTTAAATAATTTAATTAAATATATATACTTAAATATATATAATTAAATATATAAAATTAAAATAGGATTACGTAAGGAAAAATCTGAATATATAAATAAATATGTATATAAAATAGGATAATTGTATAGATAAATAAATATAAAAAGAATTAGTGTTTTAAAAAATTTAATTAAATATTTATAATTAAATATATAAAAATAGGATTAAGTAAGGAAAAATCTAAATATATAAATAAATATATATTTAAAATAATATAATTATATACATAAATAAATATAAAAAGGACTAGTGTTTTAAATAATCTAATTAAATATATATAATAAAATATATAAAAATAGGATTAATTAAGAAAAAAATTGGCTTGTATAAATAATATATATATATATATATATATATATATATATATATATATATATATATATATATATATATATATATATATATATATATATATATATATATATATATATATATATATATATATATATATATATATATATATATATATATATATATATAAAGTAGGATAATTATAAATGTTTTAGGTCTAAGTCATTTGGATTAGGGTTTTAGGGTTTTAACACCTACATAACATATATAAACACATACACATATAGATTAGGGTTTTAAAATTAGGGTTTTAAGTTTTTTAGGTATTTAAGTATTTAGGTTTAGTATTTCAGATTTAAGTCTTCAGAGTTAGATTTTTAGGTTTAATAAAAAAACAGATGTTCTAAAATGTCCATATTGTAGTAGATGGCTTCTTTGGATCCTGAAGAGAGAATGGCATGTCCTTGCACACAGTGCAAGCATCAAATTTATTGGAAACGATGGATTTGCACTGCACATGTTAGAGAGTATGGATCCTTCGATAGGAGTCGACTGGAAAACCTACGCTATCATTCGCATGGTCCCCCAGGTGAGCAGATGGACCCAAACGACATTGCACTGGTAACCTCTCGTGGATAAAAGAGAGCAAAAAAGGACTTAGACATACAAGCAAGCACTAATAATATTACACAGAATGAACATATGGAAGAGATGCTTCAAGCATTTTATGAGATGGACGAAGATCATGATTGTGAAGAAGGTGTTGAGAGTTTCATGGACACAACAGAAATTCCACGATCAGAAGTTGATGAAGAATATGAAAACATGCGAAGATTAGCTCGTTTACCACTTTACAATGGAGCAAAGATATCTGTACTACGTGCTTCACTCGCGATGCTCAATCTGCAATCCATTTATGGATGGTCAGATAGTAGTGTCACTGAATTGTTCAGGTAAGTGGAGAACAAATTGGCTTTCATTGTTGTATCATAATAACTTCATTTACAAATATCATTTTAATTGCTTATTGCAGGCTTCTTAAAGATCAACTTTTGCTGGAGGGCAATGACATGCCTTCAACACGTGGAGATGCGAAAAAACTTTTACAGTCCATTGGAATGGATTATACTAAAATTCATGCTTGTCCGAATGATTTCATTCTCTTTTGGAATGAGTATGAGCATCTCCATGTATGTCCAAAGTGTGGAGCAAATAGATTTAGAGAAGACATTGTAGGCGAAGCAATCCCCGCAAAGGTTCTTCGCCACTTTCCTATCATTCCACGAATTAAGAACATGTTTAGATGCAAATCTATAGCTGAGTTAATGTCATGGCAAGAGCAGGTCTACAAATAATGTAATGCGAGTGCTTGCTGACTCTGATGCTTGGAAGCACATAGATAGTAAGTGGCCAGAGTTTGCTAGTGTGCCTCGGTCCATACGTCTAGGCCTAGCTATGGATGGAGTGAATCCATTTGGATTACGCAGTTCTTCAGGGAGCACATGGCCTGTATGTTTGGTCAATTATTATATCCCACCATGGTTGGCCACAAAGAAAGGTCATTTATTATTAGCTCTTATTGTACCAGGTAAGTATAAGGTAAAAAACATGGATGTCTATCTTGCACCACTTGTGGAAGAACTGCGCATTTTATGTGATGGGATTACTGTGTGTGACATGTCTCAACCTATAAGAAGACGAGATGTGCGAGTGCAAGGCATACTTATGTGGACAATGCATGGTCTGGTTATGGTGAATGTTCAGGTTTATCGATTTCGGGTTACCATGCTTTTCCTTTATGCGGACCACGACTCGAAGCATGATATTCCAAAGCACTACGTAAAACTCTCTATGAAGGACATCATAGATATTTGTCTGATGGACATGTTTTACGTGAAGGACAAATTGGTCGACAAGTGCAACACCAAGTGAAAGCTAGTGATTGGAAACAACTGTGGGATTCAGAAAATCCAGTTGCTGGCATGAAACGGTTGTCCATTTTTCATGAACTCCCTTATTGGAGTGAATTGTTGATCAATCATTTGGTAGAATCGATGCATATTTTAAAGAATGTGAAAGAACTTCTTTGTAAAACTTTGATCGGAAAGAAAGAAAGCAAAGCACAAAGGGAGGACTTAGAAGAGTGAGGTCGTATGCAAGAGTTGTGGGCAATTACGAAGCCCAACGGAATAGTATCGTTACCAAGAGCTCCTTGGGTGCTTCGCAGGATGGAAGAGCAACAAGTGAAGAAAACAATTTCAGAGTTTCGAACACCTACTGGATGCATGAGGTGTCTAAAGACTAGTTTCACACAAAACCACAATCTTGCAGGACTCAAGTCTCATGATTGGCACAAGTTTTTATAGTTTGTGCTCCCTGTAGCCCTAAAAGATTGTCTTTCAGAGGATGTACGAAGAACCATTTATAAAATTAGTTCTTTAGTACGGTGGATATCTTCTAAAGAGATAAATAGAGATAGCATAGAGCGTGCGAAACTCAGTGCTATCGAGGTTTTCTGTATGGTAGAGAAATACTTTCCCACAAGTATTCTCACTATTCAACTTAATTTACTAGTTCATGTGGTAGATGAAGTTGCAATAGCAGGAACTGTCCATAGTCGATGGATGTTCTTCTTAGAGCGTTTTATGAAGACATTAAAAGGGTTTGTTCGACAGAGAGCACGTCTAGAGGGTAGCATGGCAGAGGGATGGCTTGTACAAGAATCTCTTGTATTCATAACTGAGTTTCTACGTATGTCCGATCCCGAATTGCCTCGCTTATGGAGCGATGATGAAGATGTTCGTCTCGTAGGCGATGAACCACAAGGTAAAGGATTGCAAAGAAAAATGGATGCAACTTTCAGAGAGAAGGCAATGAAGTTTTGCATAGTTAACTCTGAGCCTATGCAGAAGTGCTTAGAAAGGTATGAACTTGCCAAGGAAACTAACACAAAGGAAAGAGCTCAGTTTCGAAGAAATCGCTCCACTCGATTTTTGCCTCTTCCAGAAAATCTTCGACCTCTTCCACCTTTTCCAATGAGCAGATGGTTAGATACAGCGGTTTCACAAGCAAGGGCAGCAGGTGAAGATATCTCTGAAGAAGAAGAAGAACTCACAAAAGGATGTGATTGGGAGTATATTAAATACGGTGCACTATGGTCTCATGGACGACACTTTCCAATCACACGAATCGATCAAAATAGGTCTACTTTTGATAGTGGAGTGATGGTGAATTTTTTGCAAAAAAGTAGAGCCAGTGCAAGAGATGATAATGCTCTAGAAGGCAAGCTAGATTACTGTGGTGTGATTCAAGACATCTTGAAACTATCTTTCAGAAAGTTTGATTACTT
Organism: Ceratopteris richardii; assembly: GCA_020310875.1. Classification (NCBI taxonomy): domain Eukaryota; kingdom Viridiplantae; phylum Streptophyta; class Polypodiopsida; order Polypodiales; family Pteridaceae; genus Ceratopteris; species Ceratopteris richardii. Next base: position 216,647,515 of record CM035406.1, read on the forward strand.
TGTTTTTGATGTGAAATGGTTCAAAGTAGTCACCTCTGGAAGAAACGCAATAGTGAGACGGGATAAAAGCGGTTTGCTTCAAGTCGACTCCACAAGATTATGGACAGATGAAAGGGATACATTTGTACTTCCTGAATATTGTGAGCAAGTTGTTTTTATACCAGATTCAAAAGACCCAGAGTGGCTATTTGTTTTACAAGTCGCTCCACCTAGTAGACAAATGTTTGAAAACATAGATGTAGAAGAAAGTGCATCTCTAGTGGACTCAGAGATTCATTTGATAGTCGAGGAGGAAGAGATCATTGTTCGAGAAGAAGAGGTCATTGTTCGAGAAGACGAAGCAATAGACGATGATCAGGAGGAAACCAGCATAGCAAGCAATTTAGAAGCCATCAATATAGAGATAGATATTCTCGGTGCATCGGATCTTCAGAGGATGGTAGACTAGAGGACTTTTGAATAAAACACTTGTACGTACTATTTTTTGCTTTTTTTTTGGTTTATTCTCTATATTACTTTTATTATCGCATGCTAATTATTTGAGTTCTTTTATTACAGAGCATGATGGGAGAGAGTCCTCCAGTCACTCCACATTCCATGACAGAGGAGTAGTTTTTTAGTTCATCTCTCAAGTTCCTCCTGCATATATGACCGCTGCATCATAGTATTGGATCGCTCGTGGTAGCACTCATCTCTGCCTCACTCCTGGCGGTCTTACTCCTGTCGGCCTCACTCCCGCTGGCCTCACTCCTGTCGGTGTCACTCCCACCGGTGTCACTCCTACCGGTGTCACTCCTACGGGTGGTGCTACTCCCATAGGAGGTATGTCTCCTAGCTTTGTGACTCCACCACGACCATCTTTTCAGCCATCTCCTACTGGGTCTACTAGTAGACATGTGTGTTCGACACCTCAGCGTGATACAGGTTCTGGCTCATCTCGTAGATCGAGGTCACACTCTGGAGCAGGAGGTTCTAGGAGTGGATCTACAGGTAGGTCTGGAGGTGGAGGAGGTGGCTATTGTGGAGGCAGTGCGACGGACGTTATGTCGCCCGCTTCTACTCCTAGAACGAGTACCTCAAATGTAGGTATGCCATGTAGTACACCACGTGGAACATCACGTACACGTTGGGGTGCTCATGACCATGCTGACTCCCAGGTGTATAGTATCCGAGATGGAGCTCTAGTGATGGATGCGGCTGGCAAAGCAATGCGTGCATGCATATGACAGCTTTGCTCCATCCAGTTTGGACACTCTATCATGCTGAAATGGAGTGAACAGGATAAATATCGAAAGAATTATATCACACAGATGATTTATCAGGAGTTCCGACTAGCCGATGGAGAGTCTCTTGTCAGTTCAGAGTGGATTCTGCACACCGCATGTGAGGTTATGTCCTATCGACGATCCGAGGCTCGTGATGCTTTCAGAGCAGTATTACCAAAGCCTGTATGGTTAGATGTTGAGGAGTGGGACATGATTCGTGACGAGCAGCAGCAGACTCCTGACCGATATCGCCAGCACCGAGCTGTCGTAGCCACACATTTAGATACAATTGGACCGTCACATTTGGGCAGCGACGGATATGACACGATGCGTCATGAGTTTGTAAGTACCATTTCATTTATTGAATTTATTTGTGTTAAATTTCTCATGTATGTTTCTCTAATCTTTTGTATATTTGTTTCAGGAGCTGGCAATGGGTCGTCCTCCAACACGAACGGAGGAGTCTTTGGGATATAGTCATGGGTTGATTGCACTATTGGAGGACTTGGAGGGACGCGGTGCGGTAGTTTCATGGGAGCATTTGCGATGAGGTAATTAATTTATAAACTTGGTTTTTACTTGTTGTTTGTAATTTTCATGTGAATTTATCTCATTCCATTAATGTTCTTTGTTGCAGGACTGTTGATATGGAACGTTCTTTGCATGTGTATGGCAGTGGAACACCAATATTTTGTATTTGATTTTCATATGGCAATGCATTGCTTTGCCACATTTTGTAAAAGTGTCATATATGACAGTGGTTTGCCACATTCTTGTACATACTTCATTATTGAAATATATAACTTCTTTTGTACATGGTTCATGGTTCATTCTAATTATCTCTTTTGTGTCCAATAATACTCTGTTTTATGAAATCATATTTCAGCGGTCATTAGAGTACACATCACATGTACTCGTTTTTTTTGGGCAAAGTGTATTGTATTTTTTTAAGCAACATCATGGTAATGTTGATGTAGCAAAGGATAACACACTCTACCCAAAAAAACTTTTGCAGGTATGGTCGTCGGTATACGCGATGGTACTCCCAGTAATGTCATTGGAATAAGCGTCGGTACACCCAGCAGGCGACGGTATTCCCAGCAGATGCCTCAGTATAGGCGACGGTATGGGCGCCGGTATTACCGATGCATATACCGACGCATATACCGACGCTTATACCGACGCATATACCGATGCTTTGGTACCGACGAGCACACTGACCTTTACACCGGCATCACGGAAAATAACGCCGCGTTCATTTTCCTCGGTAAAAACCTCGGTATACCATCGATCTGTTGTAGTGATCGTCAATGACATTTTCCATGCCATCATCATCATCTAAAAGATCTTGTAGTTTTTCTTTTTAATATGGTTCTTTCAATCTTGCATATTCTACACAATCAATTTTTCATAGCCTCCTCATGGACGCTTTTGATAAATGAGGTCTTACTATAAACTCTAAATTTTGTGGTGGAAGATCATCAATATCATACATTGGAATTTGCAAACATCAATAAAAATCATTAGTATTCCATACATGAGTAATGAAAACCAACATTTAAAGCACAAATTCAAATATTTAATTCCATTTGAAAAGAGTTTCAATTAAGGAGAGTTTTTATTGCAACACACAATAGGTGGGCATAAATTTTTCATTGCTCTGTAACTAAAAGGTGCTCTTGCAGGTCTATGCCATCCATGGTTCATTAATAACTCATCACCACCATGTAATGAAGGAGAAGCATTTAACACTATGCATCTTGCTACATCTCTACTTATGTATGATGATTCATGACTATTGTCATGCTCTTTCAAATGTGCAATTATTCATTGAACTATTATATCATCCACTACTATTTGTTAAACCTACTATATTTCTATGCATGTAATGTCTTCCATCAATATATAATTTTTCATTCTCTACATGTGTAATCCCTCTAATAGCAAGAGAAGTTGCATTCATGCATAATCCATAAGTACTCATGCTTTCAATGTAATGTGTAAGTCGATGCCAATCTTCCCATATCTACATATGACCACAAAATGACATAAGAGTGACTTCGGAGTTCATAGGTACATACAAATCCTCTACAATAAAGGGACCATGAACAACATCAGAGATAGTGGAAGAGCAATCATATAGTGATTACCCCAAAAGTTAAAAACCTCTCCATCTAAAGGAAGTTTTCCTCTATGCCATCCTTCATACCTTCTTCTCTCATTAGTTTATACTAGAGGATGATAAGAACTTGGAAATGGATAATCTCCAACCGTTTCAGCTTGTAAACCACAAGATAGAGGATTTTTAGAAACCTCCACTTGTAATTAATAAATGGTGTCACTAACATGTACGAGGAATATTTGCATTATTAGTAGGAGAATCATCATTATTGAGAAAATATTCTTGTATTACTTAGTATAATTTTATTTTGTATATGATTTTAAAATAAAATAATGGCTAGGGATAAAGGCATCAATACCCATGCATTATCACATTTACGAGGTGATGACCCATGATCAAAAGTACCATAATCTACCTCATCTTCAATACATTCCCATTTCGGTCTTCCATACGTGCCATAGAAAAGATTACACCAACATATAATATGATCTTGATAGTAAAAATCATCATAATTCCTTTTGGACAACATGTGTGAAGTCATTGCATCAAAAGCAGTTTGTGGAGTGGCCTGTGATTGATGAGAATCGTATTATAATATAACAATAAAAAAACATATATCATTCATGAATGTATCTATCAAATATTATAATTAAAAGTTTGATATACTTATAGTCAGTATCCTTGCACGATTAGGAGACAATTGTGAAGCTCCCTCTGACTCATCAAAATCTGAATATCTAGCAAGAAAGAGAGTAGTTATTATTTATGTGATTATTTACATACATACACATTCACATGTACACATTTACAATACAAACAAATTAAAATGTAAAATATACACAGATACACATTTCGACATATAAATACATCTCTGGTCATGTGTGGTGATTCGTGCCTATTTTCATGCTCATGTATGTCTGTGTGTGTATGTATGTGTATGCGTGTGCCTATGTATGTGTATGTGTATGTGTGTGTTTGTGTATGTATGTGTACGCATATGTATGTATGTATGTATGTGTAAGTGTATGTATGTGTGTATGTGTCTATGCATGTTTATAAATTTGAAGTTTATCTTTGTATACTAATCCTTTCTTTATTTGGGATTGAAATGACAAGAGATATTGTATGGTAAAAAGAAATAAGACAAGAGCTTACCTACCACCTTAGACGTGGCACTATTTTTGCAAACAACTACGTCTTCAAGAATCATTTCTAGAGCAAACGGTATGCAAAATACTATATATTATTGTTAGTTATAATTATCATATGTTTTATAAATATTTTACATTGAATCTATGTACTTTTGTTTCATTAAACAAACACATTATGCTACAATTTAGAGAGTTGAGTCAGGTTATATATTGCACTTAAGCGGAATGGGCCATCATGTCTTTGTTGCTGTATTTGTAAGTATATGTATTATCAAAACTATAATTTTTATTTTATTTAAAACTCTAATCACTAATATTTTTTATTTGTTTCAATGCACGAGAATGATTATGGTCATTATCCTAAAAAAGAAAGAAATTGAATTTTCTACGCATTGTGGATATCGACCTTTAAAGATCATCCATATGCTTTTGTGAGCATTATTAAATTTGATATACTTTAATTTTTTTATTGATGTTTTATATGTTTCTTTTGTGTGTGTTTATTATGTAATACAAGATTATTATGGAGAAATCAATGTGGATGAGGTGAGGAGAGAGACCGAGGAGGGACAATATCAATCCTCACAGGGTACTAACATCTCTACCCATGAGGCCTCTTTAGATAAATCAGATCATGCGGATGATGATGATAATGAGGATGATCATGATGTTGACGATGATCATGATGATATGGATGATCATGATCATGGAGGGGATTCAGATAATTGAGCTGTTACATTGGATGTATTCACACACACACACACACACCCATATATATATATATATATATATATATATATATATATATATATATATATATATATATATATATATATATATATATATATATATATATATATATATATATATATATATATATATATATATATATATATATATATTCTCATTCGTGTTAAGTTCTTAATTGTGTGTACGGTGCGAGTTCATAATTTCAATAATTTTAGAGTGTCTAGGGTGTGAATTACATGACAAAAATTTACTAATGATTTTTGTTGTAGCTCATAATTAACATGTGTTTAATTACTATAATTGTATAATTTATTCATAATATATGTGTGTTTGTATGTATATATATATATGTATGTGTGTGTGGTTGTTTTTGTATATGTATATATGCACATGTAGGTATATATCTATTGTTATAACTTATGGAATATGTTGAACAATGCATTGTTGGAGTGTTAATTTATTAATGTATTAATGTGTTTTGGTGTTTTTGATATAGCGGTTGAAAGGTCTGTGAGGGTGTGAAAGGCGTGAAAGGGTGGACATCAATAATCCGACTTTAGGGTGGACATCAATAAATCCGCTTTATAATTTAGTTTGTAAATAAACCCGAAGCAAAAGCTTTTTACAAAAGTCACCAACTTTTACTTTCACGCATGCTTTTTGAAGGCACTCTCATGTAACCAGTCTTTTCGACGTAATCAAAAATTCCTATAAATACATGCACTCTGTAGACTATCAAAACAGAGTGCATGGGGGAGATTGCATCCAATACTGCATTTGGTCTTATCTCTTGGCATCTCTATTTTTTATGTGTTTTCTGTGTTCGCAACTTGTGTGTGCATGTGAGCAAGATCTTGATAACTATTTAGTAGGAAAAGCTCAACTATGGTGGAATGTCCTGCGGCACAATACCGAGCATCCAACAACGTGGAAGGCTTTCCAAGATAAAGTGAAGGATTCTTTTCTTCCTCCTCAATACCATCTACATGTTCGACATGCATGGATGACCCTTACATGGAAGGAGGGTGATACGATTACTACCTACACGAAGCAGCTCTGGCAAAATTTACTATTGGTTTGAATGCTTGATGATGTACCGGAGGATAGCTTGCAGCAGAAATACAAAGATGGTTTGGAGGTGGGTATCCAAGCTACGATTCACACCCTACAACCTACAACCCTCAACGAGGCTATATGCTTCGCCTATGATGCAGAGAAAGAATTCCACTCCATAACCAAGTCACTCCATCTACAACAACCACGTTAATGACCACTTTCTTTTAAACCAAATATTCCCATAAAACATAATTTTAACGCCCCATCTTACCCTTGTTTTCCTCGTCCATTGCAATCCAATTACTCAACTACACTCGTTTCTTAATCTCTCCAACCTACCAAACCACCTACCCTACAAACTTCAGTGATGGATGACCAATAGAAGCGACCACGAATCACCTGCTGCAATTGTGGTAAAACCTGGACATACAAATAAAAAGTGCCGATTGCGACCTCTTAACATGAAACCAGCTGAAGCTCAATTACATAACATGGAGGCCCATAATGAAGAAATTCCTCCTCTTTGGAGAGAGGAATCATTGGAGAAGGACTTAAGTACCTTGGGTAACGATATCTCTCTTCATTCTCTACTTTGCATGCAAGGTACTATAAATAACAAACTCGTTAAAATTTTACATGACGATGGTAGTTCACATGACTTCATTTCACATTTATTAGTACAAGAACTTAAATTACAAACGTTTCCTTGCTTGTATAAAGTAAAAGTTGCATTTCAAGGTAATCGTTATAATGTAACACGAGAAGTGCAAGATGTTATGATTAGCATCGGTCCATATGTTGATTCACAAACATTTTTAATTGCACCTTTGCAATCTTACGATGTTATACTAGGTATGCCTTTTCGTCATCATTATAACCCATGCATTGACTACTATACACATACCTTTAACTTTGGTTTTAAAGTCAAACCATTACTTTGTCTGCACGTCATGATTTCCAACCATTTCCATTGATTAGTCATAGACTTAGTCCCTGGTAGTTCTCGACCTCATAAAGGACCTTATAGACATGACCCACTACAACAAAAGGAAATAGAAAACCAAGTAAAAGACCTACTACAGAAAGGAATTATAAGACCTCATTCTTCCCCATTTGGAGCCCTAGTTCTCTTATTAGAGAAGAACAATAAAACTTATCAAATGTGCATTGATTATATAGCCCTTAACAAGATCACAATAAAGAATAGATACCCTATTCCTCGAATAGATGACCTTTTATATAAATTACGAGGAGCTCGTGTCTTTAGTAAAATTGATCTAAAATCAGGATACCCTCAGATTTATATGACGCAAAGTGATATTTTTAAGACTGCATTTAGAACTCAAACAAGCCATTATGAATTTATGGTAATGCCCATTGGAATTACTAATGCCCTTGCTACATTTTCACGAATGATGAACAAATTTTTTCTTGATTACCAAGCTTTTGTTCTTGTATTTCTCGAGGATATATTTGTTTATAATAAGAATGATAGTGAGGATGAGATGCATCTTAAAATAGTTTTTCATTTACTACGAGAGATCACACTTTATGCAAATACTGAAAAGAGTTACTTCTTTCAACGTAAGCTAGAATATCTAGGATATATTATTTCAAGTGAAGGTGTGCATGTGGATCCAAAAACGATTAAAGTTATAGAAGAATGACCTACACCAAAATCAGTTAATGATGTTCGTTCTTTTCTTGGGTTGGCTAGTTTTTATAGGAAGCTTGTTCGACATTTTTCTTATTTAGCATTGCCCCTTACCTTGTTATTGAAAAAGAAAATAAAATTTTCATGCAGACTTACCCAACAAAAATCCTTTGAAAAACTCAAACATGCACTTTTACATGCACCTCTTTTACAATTACCTGATTTTTCACAACCCTTTCATGTTGTTACTGATGCTAGTGGTTCAGGGATAGGTCTTGTTTTAATGCAAAATGATCATCCCATTGCATTTGAGAGTAGGAAGCTTAAGCCCTCAAAAAATAATTAAAGTACATATGATGAAGAATTTTTAGTGGTTGTGCATGCTTTGCGAATTTGGAAACACTATCTTATGGGCTCTGAAGTCTTAATCAAAACTGATCAATAGGCTATGAAGCATTTATTAATTCAGCGCTTGATCTCTATTCGCCATCTTAAATGGGCATCATTCATTCGAAATTTCCAACCTATGATCCAATGTCAGCCTAGTAAAGCTAATGTTGTAGCTGATGCTCTTAGTCGATTTCCTTCACATTCTGTTGTTTTGCATAATATTTCTGCCATCCAAGTACATTCTGTTCAAGAAAGGATTTCCACTTATGCATCTAATTTGTATTTCTCACGTGCATGGCATGAATTCAACAATGGTGCATCTTTTATCTGATGAACATTATACATTTCATAATGGTTTTCTTTATTTTCAACATAGATTATGCATAACTCAAGTTTTTAAAGATTTTGTCATCAAAGAAATGCATGAACCATCTTACATGGGTCATAGAGGCATACAAAGCACCATTTTTGCCTGCAAAGATTTCTTCTTTTGACCATACATGGAAAAAGATATTGCACATTATGTTTCTCAATGCATTGTATGTCAGCATGTAAAACATTATCATGGTAAACCATTTGGATTATTAATGACACTTCCATTCCGAACAAACCATGGGAACACATTTCTATGGATTTTATCACAGGTCTTCCCATCACTTCATCACATAATGATATGATTTGGACAATAGTTGATAGGTTTAGTAAATATGCATATTTCATTCCATGTAGAAAAACTTTGTCTCCACCTCAGGCTGCAAAATTATTTATTAAATGCATTTTCCCACCTCATAGATTTCCTAAAGTAATGTTATCTTATCTTGATTTTAGATTTTGTAATCATTTTTGGGTTGCCTTATTTCAACATTTTGGTTCTAAAATAGATTTTAGCTCTGCATTTCATCCCAAAAGTAATGGATAAAGTGAGGCTACAAATAGTGCTATTATTGATTTATTGTATTGTTATTCATTAGATAGTCCCACCAATTGGGATGAAAAGTTGCCATTGCTTCAATTTGCTTACAATAACACCAGACACACCACTACAAGTCGTGCACCTTTTGAAATTGTTTATGGTAAAACGCTTCCCACTCCCATGTCACTCACCCAAACTAACATTCGGATGGCTGATTCTATTGCTCACGATCAGATTTCTATACTTCATGATGTTCACGAACACATTAGGAAAAGTCAAGAGCAATACAAACGTAATATCAATACAAAACGATTAGCTAAGGAATTCAAGGAAAATGATCTTGTGTGGTTGCATATCATTGAAAGATGTCTCAAAAATATTTTGCAGCATCCTAAAATTAAACTTGCACCATGCTTTTATGGACCGTTTCACATTATACAAAATACTAATGATAACTCATTTAGATTAGATATACCACCTCATTGGAATATACATAACTCTTTTCATATTAGTTTACTTAAACCATCTAAAGGAACTTTACCACTCACTCCACTTCTTGATGACCCTCCTTTGATTGAAGAATAATCTGAAATCTTGGTTCCTCAGAAAATAATTGATCATGATGTCACTACTACATGCACAGGTACTCAATATCATCGATATTTAGTTAAGTACAAAAATCACTCTATTGAAGAATGTCAATGGATACATAAAACACAATCAACACCTCATTATGACCACTTAATTTCTGCATGTCATACACAAAAACATTAATGTAATTCCTCCATGAACATTTCCATGCATGTTTTTTTTAACATGGAACATGCTTATTTTCATTCGGTGATGGAACATGTGACTAGCCATCCATGTTTATTTTACTTTATCAATTGAGGTCAGTTTCTTTTTCAACTGAGGTGCATGTTATAACTTATGGAATATGTTGATCAATGCATTGTTGGAGTGTTAATTTATTAATGTATTAGTGTGATTTGGTGTTTTTGATATAGCAGATGATGGTTCGTGAGAGCCTGAAAGGCGTGAAAGGGCGGACATCAATAATCTGACTTTAGGGCGGACATCAATAACTTCATTTTATAATTTAGTTTGTAAATAAACCCGTGTAAAAAGTTCTATTGTTAGAAATAGTTAGAAAAGTAGTGGTTAAAATAAGGGGCATCGTAGACTGCAATTTATGATATTAAAAGCAAAAGCTTTCTACAAAAGTCACCAACTTTTACTTTCATGCATGCTTTTCGAAGCCACTCTCATGTAACCACTCTTTTCAATGTAATAAAAAATTCCTATAAATACATGCACTCTATGGACTATCGAAACAAAGTGCATGGGGGGAAATTGCACCCAATAGTACATTCGGTCTCTTCTCTTGGCGTCTCAATTTTGTTATGTGTTTTTTGCATTCACAACCTCTGTGTGCATGTGAGCAAGATCCTGATAACATCTATATTTGTTTAAGTGCATGTATGTTCATGTATGTGTGTGTATCTGTGTGTGTATATGTGTATATGAATGTGTGTATGTGTATATGTAAGTATATGTGTATGTGTGTGTATGTCTATATGTGTGTATGTGTATATGTATGTGCATATATCCATGTTTATGTGTATGTGTGTATATGCATGTGTAGAAATTTCTCCTTGACAAAATTTCCCACAACCGAAGGCGTGCCCAAAATCAAATGGCCAATTTATGCAAACCAAAAAGTTTCTAGGTTGTTGGGCATTATGGACGTTGAGGGAAGGGCATAAAACCTGGCCTCGAAATGGATGATTAGAGTACCGTGCAAATCAAAAGCTTACCGAGAAAAAGTGATTTTTAGAAACAAATTTCTCTTATGTTCATGGGACTTCTTATATGGAAAGAGTTTGATTTACTCACTTTGATGTTTCTACTTTTCCAATGACTCCTAGATGTTCATACCTAGTTTTCTCTTTTTGGAAGATTTGAAACAAAATGAAGCAATATGTCAAACTGAGTGAAGATTGGAAATTTGCATCCGATGTTAGATAAAACCAATCTATTTGGTTTCCTTTCAAGGGAATTAGAGAAATTGAGTTAAAGAACCTCCAAAAGGCTAAGAAAATTTGTAGCAAAGGGTTGCATTTGTGGAAACGCCACTAGACTAAACAGAGATTTCAGGAAATTTCTCTTGCTAAGAGAGTTGACTATGAAGATTGGTGTCTATTAAGAAACATGAATAATTTTTCGGAGCCCTCAAAGACTAAAGGGTTAAGATGGATTAATGACAAAAAATTGTATACGAATTCGAATATAAAAAATAAGCTTGATTTGCATGTATCCTTTAACAGAAGATGGTGCCTGAAGTGTCCTCGTATGCTATAAGAGTTTAAGTTCATGGATATGTGATATCCTCTAAAAGAGAATAAAAATCTAGTGCTTATGTGGCTAATTCTCCACCATGGCCTTTGGAATAATGTCCAAGCTAATCAAATTTGTGGGGCCCCTTAGTGGTTTAAGAACCCCCTTTTTTGTAGATAAGACCTTTGGCACCTCTTCTTTTCATGCCCTAAGAGCTTATCAATCTCACAAGATCTTCCAACAATGGTGAGGTTATAGAGTCAAAGTAATTGGAAGCTAGCATTATTTGGAGAAGCGTTTAGTTGCTCTTCTGAATTGTTGAATGATATTAGGGAGGAAGCATTCTAGAACATATGGAAAGAAATATTCCCTGCCAACTTTGGAAATCATTAAAAAAATGGTCGATTGAAAAATCCCTTAGCCTTTCACGTTCAATAATCTTTAAGTATAATAATTCACCTCCCTTCGAAAAGCATAGGATTTTCATTCTTGAAGATAATAATATCAAAATTAAGTGGCCCATCCATGAGAGTGACAAAAAATCATTAACTTTTTCTATAACCCTCACTAAAACCTAGATCATGGCCATCAGGGTTGTTTCACCTTTAGGCCATCCTTCCCTTGCTCTATGTGATAAGGGGTCCTAGGGGTACTATGCCCCTTCATTTTACAATTGTTCTTTTATTGATTCATGCTCGGAAGACAAGGCCTGACCGAACTTCCTTTTTGAAAATAAAAAAGAAAACTAGAGTGAATTTCAAAGATGGTAGATTCGGTTCTTGTAGCATACTTTAAGGTATTTAACCTTTTCTTAGAGAAAGCCTAGAGTGTACACATATCATAATCTACCAATGGTCCGCCATTTCGATTAATTTGTTTGGACTTAAAAATGGTATCCAAAGCTCGAGAGCTGGTCGTTCACATTTTATCCTATGTCATGGTGTTGCTATGATGATGCTACAAATGGGTTCCTATCTCCTCTGCATTTTATCCGATGTCGTCGTGGTTCTACGATGATGCTACACACGGGTTCTCAATCACCTATGTGCAAAGTGGCACACAACATCTATGAAAATAGAGATTTAGAAAACAAGTGAGCCTTCACTTCTCGAGCTGGAGGTCATGGGTTCGACCCCCTCCCTTTGGGTTGTTGGACGTTTATGGGGCATAGGCCAGCTTATCTCTCAATTGTAAAGGCTTCATCCACTAAAACAAGATGTTTTCGGGCACTCCTTTCCCATTGTGACCTTTGACAATCTCAATCAGTGCTTTGTGGGATACAAAGTGTCCCATGGGTACTCTGTCCATGCTTTGTGGGATACAAAGTGTCCCATGGGTACTCTGTCCATGACCTATAGAACTGTTTTTTCGATTAATTCATGCAAGGGAGATTAGACTGCGATCAAACTTCTTCATTTTTTTCTTTTTTGAAATAGGTTTCTCCAAATCAAGTAAGAAAAATAAAAGACAAGAATTACTAGTGGATCCATAAGAAACCCCAACGACATTGTTGTCGAAAACGATACTTTGTTCGAAATCCAAAAATATAGTATCAGTGGCACTACGCGCATCATTTTTTTTTGGGTTTTCTTATTTTTCTTCTTTTTTTCAAAAAACATTTGCTTTAAGTAATCAAAAGAAAAAACGAAAATACTAGAGATTCAGTGACAAATACAAAGAAAATTGATAATTTTTTCGTCTCTCAATCAGACACCATTTAAGTTTTACTTTGTTGATAATAACTACAAACACCTGATGCTGTCTTTGATTTCTCTTCTAAACACAAAAAGAATCTTAATTGAATAATAGATAATAGTACGAAAAACGGATAGCATCATGTTGCATTCGGGTCGTAGCTCCAAACCTATAGTACGGCTGTACAAGGCGATAAATCATCAGCATTTATCGCCTCCATTTTGACTCTACTAATTCCTCTTTATTTTCTCTCCTAAAAATACAAGGGCCACATTGCGATAGCAATCTCTTAAGACAGTATCTTCTGGAGGCTCTCTCAAATTTCATAACAGATCTTATTTTCAAGTCCTTTTTAGATAGATTTACCTTTGAGGGACTTTCAAAAGAAATTCCAACATCCCACCACCTTTCCAAAGAATAATTTTTCCATAAAATTTTTTTACTTAATTGAATTAATGATGCTCTAGACCGTCTACCATATATGAAGTACAATAGCAAGAAAAGAGGATATGAATGACATTCTCCTCTTAATGCATGCTTATTTTAAACCACAAAGATTTTTCGAGAAAGCAAATCTTGTGGGCCATGGAGGTAGTCCATATCATTCTTTGAAGGGTTTTCCAAAAGAGGGCAAAATTATTTGCATAAAAATTTAGTTCCCAAAGAGGCTTTGGAATCTTACATCCCATCTCATCTTAGACCATTCAGTTTCGCATTGATGGTTCAACCTGAGGAGAGATAATCATCCTTGGAGCACCTTCAACATGGCTCCCATCGCTCTACATGAGACCTCTTGAATCAGCCTCACAGTTATATTGATGAAGACTAATGTAATCATTTCCACAAGTCTCTATGTTTTGTTTTCGGGGAATTTTCTATAATCAAGAGCGTATGAAAGTGCTCAAAGTATAATGAATCCATTTTCCAGCTATCAAATCTCAAGATTGTCCCAGGTGTGATTCGTCAGTTTGGGATTTCTAGAAATGAGGTAAATTTTGAAGCTTTGTTGTTCTTAATGGGAGGGTAAAATAGAAAATACGACCATCATAAGTAGAAGAGATTGCATATAAAATACCATAGTATGGCTTAATGATCCTAGGCTGTGCTAGTATTTTATCATGGTTATTTGGAAAGATTAGGATATTAAGAGGCATATGGATATCTACATGATGAACACATGGGCGAAGCACATGGGTATGTGAACGATGGGGACTCATAGAACTCACAAGAGTATCATGATGTAGTTCTATCTATCACTTCATATAGGGCTCTTCAAATTGATGCATCCAAGCCTCTTTCCGAGCAAGGTAATAAGAATGTACAAGACGCCTCTACACATTCATGTGCAGTAACAGGTGAGGATTTTAGTAGCAAGGATAAATGGGTAAAGGTTACAGAAAGGGAGACTTCGGTTAAACTTGGAGGATTTTACCTTAGCAATGATGTGAAGACAATGTTTTAGACTATGAAAAAAAAATCACCTGTATAGACAGTCAAAAAACGTGAGATGACAGTCAAAAAGCGTGAATGTTTCTCTCTTTCGAAAATGTATTTGATTTTCTAGGATCTTCAATGGATGTTAGAATAGGGGAAATGAATATATCTTCAATGGAAAATTAGAACAAGGAAATGAACAGGATCTTTAAAGGTTGCAGGGTCCATGACGCATCTTGGCCGCAAGTATTTGCTTAAAAAACATACATATAATCTTCGAAAGGACAGGAAGTGCATGTGGTTAACTCTGCCTCTTACGAATTTTATCTCAACTTTGTCGTTTAGAACTGCTGTCCTTTAGAAAGTATCATATACAAGTAGTAATGAATGGAAGAAAATGAATGATAAACGAAGTCAATGTTGGATAAGGAAATAGAAAGAGAAACTAATGGCTGAAGGATGCGCTGAAGGTTGGCTTTGTCTATTGTGCAATGGATATGTTCCCATGACTAGGGGTGGCATGGATAGGCTTACGCTTAATGTTTGCAGGTTGAGGAACAAGTAAGAAATGGCAAGATATAAAGGTCCATCACCACAGGAATCTTGACAATCGTCGTGTTTTAGAGGTATAATTGCCTTTTGGCTTTCTTGCTGATGTTGGAGGAAAATTATGGCTTCTATTTGAGGCATATCTGTTTGTAGTTGTGGATGTGTGGATATATTCTTCCTTTTTGATGTACCTTGTTGTATGTATTGTACGTGTGGATATGTCTTCACTCCAATATCTTCATTAATATATTTTAGCTTTATTTTTTGATAGATAAAGATCATAAATTTCTGACTTTTCTTTGACACATGAATGAAGGAAAAAGCATAAAGCGGATCTCGTTTCTTCCAGAAACCAATAATGAAAAGCGTTCCATGATTGCAAGATAGCATAGGACATCTTGGATAAGGTGCATCCTGATGTTCGACCTTTCTTAGCACTTTCGTAGAACAGAAAGGCTCCTTCAAGCGATATGCCCATTTGATTGCATGTCATATTTTCAAGAATAATTATAACTGAAGGGATATGAACAGTATCAGAGTCCCTTATATGTATTTTAAATAAGGAGAATCATATCTGAAGTTTGAAATATACTTTGGGAACAGAAGACATCAAACTGTTTTCTTCTATGCTTGAATCCTAGTGATTGTTGGTCTCATAATAATGAGGCAATAAGACCGAAGCTTCGTATGATTTGGTACTGCATACATTATCTATGACGAGTGCATGGAAGATGTGCATTCTATTGGCTTGGACTGGGTTAGCACTTTTGATTATTTGGGATCCTACAGTAGAATCTGTTTTAAGTCAAGTGCTATACGGTCGAAGATACTGTTGAATAGCTTGTAAAGGTCCAAAATTTCTAAGATTCAGGGATTCCGTAGTATTTGTATGAATCTTGCATTCAAGCAAGTCATAGATGAATGGAAAGTATTGCATTAACAATCTCATTTGGGGGGGGGGGATGTTGAGAATAAACATAAAAGCACTTTACGTATGTCTCTTGACCATAAGTACCTTAGCGCCTGGACAATGCAGGCAATGAAGCCAGAATTATGCTACAAGAAAAAGTCCTCAATTGTTCTTCGATCTCAATGCCATTGTGTTTTTTATCTGGTTTTCCAGTCAAGCACTCTCAAAGGTACAGCATCAATCTTCATAGGCTCAATTCACATAAGGCGGAGCCCCGTTCTATTTGTACATATGCTGCAATTGCAATTTGCCTTGTGGCGGAGCCTGTCAATTTCCCATTCACACTCAGCAAAGTCTCATTCTTTGATTAACTGCACGTCAGGGAACAGATTGCTCTTCAGTGTTCAGTGTTCCGAAACTCCCCCCTCCGCCCCAAAGTTTTTTTTTTCTTTTTTTTTTTTTTTTTTTTTTTTTGTTTCTGTTAAACCTGAGCAGTTTCAAGATACATCTTATGTAGTATTCCTCTGCCCTGTGTGAATCAGTATAGAGAAGAACTCTGCAGTTTCCATTGTTCTACCTGAAACAAGGTCATTTTAGGCAATCGTTCCGCAGACCCATTGTGAAACGGCTCATAGATTCAACTCTACGTACCGTAGGGATGCTGGCTGTAAATGCTTAAATTGAGGACTTACTATTATAGTTTCCTTGTTTCCACAAAAAGGTCGCAACTTCCCAAAGTACTTGACCCGCCCCCTTCAAAAGTCAGCCGAGAAGAAGCACAAAGCGAACAAGATTTTCTTTCTTCCGAGAAGAAAAGTACAAACCAAATAATAATAAAACAAGGCCGATATTATCAATTGCCAGTAAAGAAGACAAATGATGAGTTCGTTTGCGTGGCTCATTATCAATAATATGTCCGAATATGCATATGGGATCGAGTTTGGGGCAGCATGCGTATACCATTTCACTTTCGATAATCATGAAATATGGCCCACAGCTCCAATCCTGTCGTGAATGGATGCACTCGATAGTTGATATGCAAGACTAACTTCTGCCCACATTTGTGGTAATGATTGGAGATGGAAGCTAAGCAAAGAGCTATGTTCAGTCGTTGACAGCACCCTAGGATGAAAGACACAAAACATTGTCAAGTAAAAGACTTTTTTCGGCACATAGCATTACGCATTCGAGCCAAAACCAATAGGCCTTTGAGTGAGAAGACATTGGATCGTTATACAACTTTCGTGAAGGATAAGGGATCCAATAAGTGGCTTGCCGTTTTCATCACGGAAATTACTCAGACAAAACGGGTCTGATTATATCAGTCCTCGTTAAGAAATATCCTGAAAAAAGAAAGCATCTTATATGATTATATCAGTCCTCCATAAGAAATATCCAGATAAAAAAAGAAACTTTTGTGAACATTCAATTATACTTTGGGATAAATAGTGCAAAGAAAGAAATATCAACTTCGGGTGCTTTTCAATGACAGTAAACACATTCAATAAGGATACGTGTATGTCAAACCAAAACTTAAGAAAACCTCAAAATCCTAGCAAGAGTCTCCAATATCGAGTAATTCTTAGGGCGCGAAAAGAAGAGATGATCAATGTCTTCTCTACCGCTACGGCAGCGGCTACACTACTGCTAGGTAGTCTCTAAGTTTATGAGAGAGTGCCTACTTCCTTAAGAAGTGCCCAACCTCTCGAATCCCCCCCCCAAAAGCCCCCTTGCCCTGAAATAAGGAAACAAGTCCAGTGGGTTCACAATAAATAGAATCTCTAGAGGTTTTGGACTATTAATCCCATTTTGTGGTGACAAGCCTTGAGGTGTTGCTCGAAAAGCTAAACCATTAGATTTGAGGTCATTCTCGTGCTAAGATCCTCGAATGTCATTTGCTAATTTTATTTAATGAGAATGATAAAATTCTCTGGTAGGAATTGTGAGTTAACAACCATGATCTTGTACACAAATCATTCTCTAAAATGCCAAGCTATGATTAATTCGAGAGAAATAATAGACCAAAGAGTTACTTGATAAGAAATCTTTTTCAACTCCCCATGCTCGTTAATCACTTCTAACTTTAGGACGGTAATCAATGGAGTTTCGTACGCAAAAGAGGTAGAAAATCACCGATGCGCTTTGCTACTTTCCGAGCAGCAAGGCTTGTTACAACCATTGGAGGAGCCTCCATGGAGGCAAAAACCGAGAGAGAGAGAGAGAGAGAGAGAGAGAGAGAGAGAGAGAGAGAGAGAGAGGAAACGAGAACGAGAGAAGAGAGAAAAGGGAGAGAAAAGGAGAGGAAGAAAAGAGGGACAAAAGGGGACGAGGAGAAAGAGAGCAAGAGAGAGAGGGCGGGAGAGAGAGAGAGAGAGATGCAGAGAAAGCAAGAGAGAGGGAGAGAGACAAATGGAAGAGAGAGGGGGTGAGAGAGAAAGATAGAAACCACCTCTACACCATACACCAAAGAATAAACAATTCTTCTTTTTTTTTTCTTTTGATTTGCTTTTCGGTTTTTTTTTTTTGAATTGTTCTTCTTTTTCAGTGCTCTGTACTGCTTGCCTATAGTAGCTTAACTGTCAAGCCAAAAGAAAAGATGAATTTAAATTAGAAGATAGAAAGGCTGTTAAAGAAAACGAGGAGCTGTAAAAAGAATGGACGAAAGGCTCCCTCTATGGGAAACTTTGGATGGAAAAGTTCGAGTGACAAAGGTAAAAGAGGGAGAAAAACGCGATGCCCAAGGGAAATCACATAGCTTCTAAAGACGTTGAGCATTCTCTAAAGTGAAGTACGAGCCAGAACACTTTAGTCTAGAGTCCTCAAGCTTCTCCACTCTTGGCTTCAGTATCGAGCACGTGTAAGAAGAACAAATGAAAAGAATCGTCAAAGACAGCAGACATCGTTTCTTTCGGTCCGAAGATCACCGGCAGATACAGGGATTGTGAGAATCACGTGTAAGCACTCTCCGACATGGTGGAACTTGGAAGGCATGCGGCTACCTGGAGCAAAGCTTGATGAGGAGAAGGGTCGGGAATATAGAAGCGAGCACAAACAAACGCAGTGATAGTTACCTCCATCACGACACTCTTATCTTGAAAGCTTAAACAGACTTTCATAGCAATGAACCAGCAGTAAATATAGCCTCTTGATGCGTCTCCCTAGCTAACATGCTCAGACTACAAGCATTGCCGAGCCTAAAGCCTACTGCTACTCATCGCAATCTTTTTTTTTTTGAGAGTACAATGAATTGGAAATACACACTTACACACCCAACCTCGTAAGGTAGAGGCACCCTTTATGAGAGACTCATGGACATGTCCAGCCAAGATTTGAACTCAGGACTTCCTCCCATAGCTTCAAGGCATCAACCATTAGGCTATGCGGGATCACACTGTACTGATCGCAATCATGCACCTTTGATTGCCAGAAACCTTTGGGACAAATTGACAAAGGCGTAGCTGGACGCTCTCCACTATTTCCAGTTCTATCTGTCAAAATGGCTTTGTGATGGTAAACAATAATTACTTGAACCATCTTTCAATCTTCTTAGATTGAATCGTGATTTTCAACACTCTCTCTCAAGCTTCAACCTTGATCCTACTTCCTTCATGGTATTTCAATACTTTAATGCATTGAAACGCCCTCAATCATGGTTTCCTTTAGTTCCACCTAGGTTGTATCTACCATACATAACTTCCCCATTTGGAAACTTCTCTACAAATTTTTTTAGTAAGCTATAAGCAGCCCCTGCTTTGTGGGATATGGGGGGGGTCCCATGTGTGCTATGCCCATTCACTTGTACAACTGTAATTTCTATTAATTAAAATTTGGAAGGGTAGGCTCTACCGAACTTCCTTTTGAAAAAAAAAAATTAATGTTGGAGTGCTCAAGAGATTATTTAAGTCTCATCATCGTTAAATATATCTTGAGAATTGGAACATATGGTGACTTCCACTCCAAATTTAACTAAATGTGTAGCCCAATTTAACGTTGAAGCTCTATAGAAGTTCAAATGCTGTTGTTGAGATGAAGAACCTTTTCCTTCTTTAAAAGCTCTCCACTACATCATTTAGACCATGCTAATGTTGGAAGTCAATGTACATATGGTCCACATTCCAACAATTGTACATTTTGGACTTAGCATTTTTTGTACAGTTTGGGTAAAACTTTTTCAAGAGCTATCTAGTGGTATGCTTCATTTTTCCATCAGAGGTTAGAAGAGGGAGATAATCCAAACCCTAATTAAGCTCAACCTAGAGAATGATCATTTTCTGGGGGTCCAAACTTGAAAAGCTAGATTATAAAGTCAAGTCACCAAAAGCACTTTAAAATTAGGCGATCAAATTAAAACAAAAGCCAAATTTAGCAGTGGAAATTTTTTAAACCAAAAAGCATAATATTGGCGTTAAAAAGAAACGATCACAGATTTTTGCTAAAAAATCAGATTTTCATAGAATTTTCTCGCTAGCTTTTATTTCGAGAAGCTCAACTATATAAGGAGCATGTGGGCACACTTCTTGGACAATTCACAAGCCAGATTTTGGAGTTCTGAAGCTTTCGAGGTGAAGATTTGGTGAAGGTGAGGCTACTCTCTTGGAGCAAGAAGTCTTCTACAAGTTGGAGGAAGCTATCTTTTGTAAGTTAGCCTTATATTCTGTTTTAAGGGTTTGTGTACCCTAATTTCAGAATTAGGGTTTGCTGATTTCAGATTTGTTACACTATCTTGTGAGAATTAGGTTCGCTTCATTGCTCATTTGCTTCACACAAACTCATATTATTATAGCATAATCTGAATTTTGTATCATCATCTTCTTGGCTATTCTTCCATTAGTGAGTGCACCACATCATATGATTGAGTGGTACTCCCATGTTTGAATTTGGACATCTACTTTTTAGTGAGTAAGCATCCAGCTTATGTTCCCTATCCTTGTCTCAAGATCTCTTTCTTTCTATCTCTCACCTATCATCTTGATTAATTAAGTGTGTATGCTCAAAGGTTTTTAGTATTGGGATAATCCTAGGGCCCCAAATTCCAACACTTGGTATCAGAGCATAATTCACATACACACTTAGTTTAGATGAGTGAGATTAGAATTGAGATTGAAGACAAGTTGGATGGATCTTCTAATTATCCCATCTGGAGTTTTATGATGATGAATTTGTTAGTGACAAAGGATCTATGGAGTATCGTCAATGGATCCTTAACAAGACCATGAAGAGAAGGCGAAGAAGGGGCTACAACAGCTTCAAGAGGTACTAGAGTTACTATTACAGAACCAATTGAAGAAGAGGTAACCACTTCTACATCCAGAGTCACAGGTAGATCTTTACCTACAGTTCCTCCTACTTAATATCATGCAAGATGGGATGCTAGAGATGCTTTAGCACTCTCATTCATAGCAATGAGTGTCAAAAAGCATATTCTACCACAGATCAGATCTTGCAAAAGTTATATACAAGCTTGATTGAAGCTTGAGAATCTTTTTTCAGAGCAAAAATCTTGCTAGGGAAAGCTCACTTGAGGAGATAACTAGAAAATACAAGGATGAAGGCTAGTGAGTCAATTCAAACCCACATTATGAGACTTGTTGACTTGCGAGATCAACTTGTAAATGTAGGAGTTGAGATATCTGATGAAGAAATGGTAAATATGCTGATTAATTCACTTCCTATCTCATATCGGTCTTTCATAACCACTCTTACCCTTGCCATAAGAGATAGAGAGGTTACATTTGAAGAGTTAGAATCCTTGTTGCTTCAAGATGAAGATCAGTTGAAGCAAATCGAAGAGAATAAAGAAGCACTTTTATCTTCATCAACGGGTAAAGAGAAGAAGAAGTAAAAGAAGGAAAAAGAATCTAAGATGGAAAGTAAGTCTCTTTTACCTTCTACCTTAGATTTTGTTTCTACTACATCTAAAGGGAAGGCTTCTAAGAAGAAGGAAGTAATATGTTATTACTACAAGAAACCTGGACATTTTAAGTGAGCATGTTATAAACGGATTGCAGGAGAAAAGAAAAAGGCATCAGGTAATCTTGCAAAAGATGATAAAAAAGGGAAATCTCAAGGTGATTCTTATGCCTGTATCACCATTGAGGAAGTAGCTTTTGATCAGCCAGCTTTACAAGTTCTTTCAGCAAGTCCTTGGATATTTGACTCGGGTGCTACAAAGCATATGACAGGTTGCATGTTGGAACATCAAGCTTACACTATGCTTGAGGTGGATTTGATCTACATCAAAGGCTATAGTGTCAAAAGAATATCCGTTGGGGAGTTCTTTTTCTTATGCTCACTTATTGTATTTTTTGAGAGATTTTTGATGGTTCATTTACCGTTGTAAACGCCTTCAACTTTACACATGTAAAGGTAGAAAGATAAAGCCCAAATCCCACAAATTTGTGGTGTTTGAAGTTGCATTCAATGCAATCAATCACCTAAAAGTAGATCAAACTAGATCTTCACTTTTCCTAGATTGTAGGAAAGTGAATTGATTCCCTCCAACTATCATTACAACCTTTATTTGAATTCAAACTTCACTTGTAGAAGTTGTGGAACACTCCTAGAGTCTATATAATGACTCGAAATCACTTGTACATTACATGGAAGCAATATACATACACGTGACCATCATTGTCTTGCTCCTTCAATTCTCTGCATCATCTTCTTCACCAACAGTAATCTTGCAGAGCCTGCTGCTCTCTCTCCAGAGGTTCAAATTGAGTAGAAGATGGCTCATTGGAAAGGTATTAGTGTCTAGTTTATGCTTCTGAGTTTTTTTTATCTCGGGGTCAATCTCTACATATTCCTGAAAAATAGGAAGTACCACCGGTGAATGTCTCATTCATTCCTATAGAATATTTTGCTTATTCCTTATACTTTTGTGCATTCTATACACTCAATCATATGTGTATCAATCCCATAAAAGGATTTTTTCTAATTATAATCACGCTAGTGGCTATGGGCATTTGAAGTTCATTGTCTCTTCCATAGATAGTAAGTTTTTTGAGCTAGTCGACCCGCGAACCTATCTTTTTTGTATCGACTCATTCTCCTTGATGCTCCAAAGTACATAGTGTGTTTCTTTGCACTTATCACATGCTTATAGGGTCTATTTGAGTCTCCATAAGCTCAAGGGCTGGTCTTGTGCCGGTTGGCTGGACCAAACTTCGTCGCTTCGAAACGCATTTTTCTACCTTCTACAAGCTTCTCCAAGTCCTTTCAGTGGTATCAGAGCTAGATCAAGATGGGTGATGGCTTTCCCTCAATGATCAAGAAGCTTGATCAACACAACTATGCGGCTTGGAAAATCAGAATGGAGGCCTATTTGCAAGGTAGAAATCTTTATGGAGTTGTAGCAGGTGATGAAGCTATGCCTATTCCAAGATCCAAAGGAGGACCAACACAAGAGGAGACAGATAAGCTCACACTTTGGTGCGCAAGGGATGCTCAAGCAAGGTCGTACATACTAAACTCTATCTCTGACTTTCTATTACCACATATTAGAGGATGCAAGACATCTCAAGAGACTTGGGATGCCCTTGAGACTTTCTTTTCTGCTAGTATCAAAGTAAGAAAGAATCATCTTTGGAACGAGTTCAACCAAATGAAGAAGATACCTAAACAAACCATCACAGAGTTTGTTACCAAGGTCAAGGAGGTTGCAGATCAGTTAGCATCCATTGGAGAGCTTATTGAAGAAGAGGTCATCATGAGGCAAATTCTCAACGGCATTCGAAGTGATAAGCAATGGCAATCTTTCACGTCGGCTTATGATCTCATCATGGATGTGCAAACTCTAGACTTCAACATCTTTGTTGGACAACTCTTCAATCAAAAAGCCAACAATAGCATAAAAGAAGGTAACTCTTATCATGGTAATTCAACTAGTGCTCTATATGCAAATAAGAAGGATAAGAAGCAGAAAGGCAAGAAGAAGGAAGAAGATGAAGAAGAGACCTCCCAAGCCAACTTCACAAGCAAGAGTAAGTGGAAAGGGAAGAAGAAAGGACCAAAGCAAGACAAAGCCAAAGGTCAGAATGTTCAACCTTGTGCCATATGTGTTAGATCAACCACACCACTCAAAATTGTTGGTTCAATGGGAAGACCCAGAAAGGAAGTGGAAGAGGTGGATATGGCAGCAATAGAGGCAGAGGTGGACACAACTTCAACAATAACAATAGAAGCTATAATAGAAGGGACTACAATAATTATTCAAAAGATCAACCACATGAAGGCGCATTGCTTCTTATGAATCTAAGCATCAAAGAAGGTAAAGAAGATGATCATTTGTTCCAAATAGATTAAGGATGCTCGAATCATGTTGCAGGCAACATTGCTCTTCTATCTGACTTGGAAAGTCCAAAGCATAGACATGAAGTGAAAATAGGGAATGAAAGCACAATGCGGAGAAGATTGGTAATGTCAAAGCTTCCAATGGCAGGACAAACATTCTGAGTAAGGTTCTCTATGTACCCACTATCACTAAAAACCTAATAAGTGTAGGCCAAATAGTTGAAAAAGGCTTGCAAGTTAGGTTCACCCAACATGGAGCTTTTGTGGAAGATCCATATCAAGGCTTCAAAAAGATATCCCAAGGTGAGAAGCATGGTAGGCTCTTTACTTTTGAAGTAGGAGAAACTAAGAACATAACTCTATTCAACTTTGGGTCTCAAACCCTAAGTGAGCTTGAAGTGTGGCATAAGAGACTTGCTCATGTGAATCAAAGAACCTTGAAGGATATATGCAGGGATCAAAGTGTTCTAGGACTGTCGAACATATTAAAGCAACACATGATCAACAGTGTGATGCATGTCAGATTGGGAAGGCACAAAGACAACCATTCAACCAAAAAGGCTACATCCACAACAACTTATTGGACTTAGTACATATAGATGTATGGGGACCAAGTCAAGAACCTTCATTAGTAGGATCAAGGTATTATGTCTCATTTATTGACGACCATAGTAGATGGACTGTTCTATACTTTATCAAGAGTAAGAATGAAGTGTTTGATTGCTTCAAGAAGTATCTTGCACATGTGGAGAATCATAAAGGTAGATCACTAAAGAAGCTCAGATCTGATGGAGGGGGAGAATACTTCTCCAAAGATTTTGATGAGTTCTTGCAGGAAAAAGGTATCAAAAGGGACGTGACTACTAGGTACTCAACTAAATGGAATTCTAGAGAGGAGAAACAAGAGATTGGTTAGATCAGCCTGAACAATGCTTGAAGAGAAGAAGTTGCCACATTATCTATGGGTAGAAGCTATTTCAACTCCTGTGTACCTTGTTGTTGAGCCCATAAAAGTCATAATGGTCAAAGTCAATGGTAATCAAAGTCAACTATAGGAAAAGTCAAAAGCTCAAAGTCAACTATGTCAAAGTCAACATGCTCAAGGACAAAGTCAACATGGGCAAAGTCAAAGTGTTCGAACTTCAGGTGTCAAAGTGCACAGGTAGTGCACAATTAACTGTCCACAAAGGGTGAATTGGAGAAAGTGGTTGCAAGTTACAAAGGTATTTCTCTAATTTCCCTAAGGTTCAAAGTGCTTTTTTAAAGTGTTTTGGACGGTTCAGGTGAACCCTCCCTTATGTGCCCAAGTGAAGAATTAAAAGGAAAAATGTGAAGGTATGTGAAGGGGCAGTGTACACAGAAGTGAAAGTATGCCCCCCAATTAAATTTTTTGTTTTAGTCTAAAGTCACTACAGGACAAAAGAGGGATTCGTTGGCTGCCCACTTGTGAAGACAATCTTGGGACATCAAAGTGAACACCAAGATACTCTTGCAGTTACGAGCGTATGTGAATCGACACTCAAATCAAGGCAAGGACTATTCTTGGAAAAGCAAGTGTAAGCAAGACTAAGCAAGGTTAGCATAGTCTAAGCCAGGCAAGAGAAAGAAGTGCAAGAGACACAGAGTGTGCGATGCAGAGAAGTGAAGTGCAAGGTGTGCATGAAGAGTGACTAAGAAGTGTGCAGAGAAGTGTTAAGCTATTAACCCCAAGGATCCCAAGGTCTCATTGAAGCTGTGTGCGTGCCGACAGAAGGTGTCCATATTCCCTCCCCCTTATTGGAAGCTTGGTGCAAGGTGTGCACAAGTGCAGGCTTGGAGAAGGTGGAGCTCTGGTGCAGAGAAGGTCGGCAGCAAGAAAACCTTGGGTATTTGGTATTTTGTAATTGAGCACTCTGTGGGATTTTGCACAGAAGCATTGGATTGTATTGTGCATCACCCTTGTATTTGTCTTACTATAATCAATTGACAGAGGCTTCCAATGTGTATCTTTCTTCTTGTCTTTCCCTTTTCTCCTACAAACACTCAAATCCCTTCTTGTCCAAGAAACCCCCAATAAAATTTGGCACGCCCGGTGGGACTCCAAGGAGATTTGAGCATAGGAGAAGACACATTGCAGTGTGGAGAAGCACTATTCAAGTGCCGATAGTACTACTTCATTGGGCTAAGAGGTACATATTCTTATCAATTGTCTCATACTAAGAGGACTATGAACAGCTCATGACCGCAACTCGGTCCCAAACATTGAGGGTCACCTGCCAGCAAACAAGAAGGAAGGCTGTTAGAAGATCATCTAGTCCACTTTTGTCAACTTATTTAGTAAAGAGCATGGTTGGTCAAGTAGACTTGGAAACCCTACTATCAAGATTAAATATAAAATTTCCTTCTTTCAAGGGCCTAGCTCAAGAAGATCCAGACGAGCATATTAGAAGGTTTTTAGCACTATGCAAAGCTAGAGGCTTAATGGGAAGAGAGGATGCCTTTTTGATACTCTTCCCTGCCACATTAGAAGGGTTAGCAGATAAATGGTTCAGCCAATTTTTTGAGAACCATTTCACCACTTGGGACTTAATGAAAGATGCATTCAAAACTCAGTTCGAGCATGGAAATACTACAGAGATCATCATAGAGGAATTAGAAAACTTGACATTGGGTCCAAGTGAAAAATTTCCAAAGTTTGTAACTAGGGCTAAGGCACTAATGGCTAAGTTGCCAGATCCTCCACATGATTTTTTTGTTAAGAAATGGTTAGCTAAGCTACGTCTAGTGACCACCCAATGTAAAATCAAGGAATTATTGTTGCCTACAGCCTCCATAGAGGAATTCATCAACACAGCTACATGACTGGAGCAGATAAGGCAACAGTATGAAGCAATTTCTCCTCAACTACCATATTCTACAGAAATGGAGGATCCAGTAATCTAGCTAAGGAAGGAGCTGGAGGGCTTAAAAAGGAATAAGCCCCACAAAGAGGAGGAGAATGATGTTACTCAATTGAGGAGGGAGACTGAGGCATTAAAGCTCCAAAAGGAGGAGGAGGCCCAAGCAAAAGAATTGGCTTAGCTGCGACAGGAGTTGTAGGAACTCAAAGGGGGTGGCATCAAGAGTGGAATTTGGTGTACCATGTGCAGCAAGCAAGGTCATATAGTAAGTGAATGTCCTCTGTTAAGTGTGACTTGCCAATTATGCAGGAAAGCTGGTCATGATGCCCATCAATGCGAATCAAGAGGAATGCCTACAACAACATATTGGACACAAGGAGGGCCCTTACCACCAGCAAATGTGATGGCAGCTACACCCAAACAAGGTAAAAATTACAACCCTAGACAGAGGAATAACTTTGGAAATGGGCCTAGGAGGTCAATCATTTGTTTCAGATGTGGAGAATGTGGGCACTATCAAAGTAGGTGCACTCTACCAAAAAATGCCCCTCCTTGTAGAAACTGCCCAGAGGCTAGAGACCACTATACAAATTGTTGTCCTAAGAATCAAGCCTCTTCATCTAGGCCCCACATCCAAATGATTTCTGTGCACAAAGAAGAAATGTTAGATCAATTCAATGGGCCATCACCATCTACCAGGGTGGTGTAGTTAGAAGAAATTGAATCTTTTACAGTGCAGACAAGAAGCAAGGTAAAGGCTGAAGTAGATATAGTTCAAAAATCAAGAATTAATGGATTGAACAAAGACAAAGAGACATCTGAAGACAAGGCCACCACATGTGCAGATACAAGGAAAAAAGGAGATCTCATATGTACCAGTGATGCGATTGGGCATGCATTTAACAGGGCTCATGAGGAGTTTGATAAGTCAATTGGAGCCCATGTTGTTAAGGAATCAGAGGCTTCAAAACTACTCAAGTCCATGAAAAAGGAGGTTAATATTTTTTTATTTAATAAAGATGGATGGGAAATTCAGGTTAGAACTCTTGCAGATAATTGATGAGGCTTCCACTACAAGTTTAGTGGCAAAGACTACTGTTATGCATAAAGGTAAAATTATAGGGGAGGCACCCCTTACAGATTATAAGAGCCCTCGGCTGATAGTAGATTCTATCAAAGGTCATGAGTTTCAAGGAGTTATTGTGGATGGTGGTTCCGACATTAACTTGATTCCTGAACATACAATGGAAAAGATTGGATTACACCCTTCAAGGCCTGCAAATTTCACTGTTACCTTAGCAGATCAAAGCAAAGTAAGACCACTAGGAGTGATCCCAAAAGTTCCACTTGAAGTACAAGGTAATTTCTTCATTCTGGATTTTGTGGTATTAAGATTGCCCAAGGTTGAAGGAGGATTTCCCCTATTAATTGGAAGACCATGGTTGAGGAATGCAAGTGTCATCCATAGTTGGGGTAAAGACACTATGTGGGTACAAAAGAAAGGGCAAGAGCTGACACAGATACATTTAGAGGAGGGCCCAGATAATCAAGGGAACACCAGCATGATGCAAATGGTTGGCATTTGCATGGAACCAGAAACAGAGGACCAACCCCAATTAGAGTTTGAGGAAGAAGAGGATATTCTAAATTGGGTCCAAGCAGGCAACTCTTCCTCTTGTTTTAGAATTTTTCTTAATAATTCTTGCACAGCTAAATGTTATGATGAAAATGAGGAGAAAGTTCAGGTTGATGGATTAGGAGAGCCTATTACAGACCACAGAAGGGTTAGGAAGACACCCCTCAAATACACTTGGAGGAGGATGCAACAACAATAGAGAAGGAGGTTACTAAAGCTAAAGACAAGGTAAAACATACAAATGAAGAATGTTTTTTCCCAATTCAAGAAATCCCTGCAGGATGGATGCAAGACAAGGAGGAATGCATTGAGATCCAACATACCCCTGCTTATGCAACAATGCACGAAAAGCTAGTGGAAGAAAACAAGGTTGGAGATGAGCATGAAGATACTATGGTAGAGAGAAACCCTCTCAAAGAAATACAATTAGGCACTCAGTACAATAATCGTCCAGTTTTGGTGGCCACTTGGTTGTGGAGCCACCCAGAGCTCCTTGAAAAGGTAAGATCCTTCTTGACCCATTATGCAGATGTTTTTGCTTGGCATTATAAAGACTTAGAAGGAGTGTCTGCCAATTATGGAGAGCATAGAATCCCTCTGGTTGATGGATCCAAACCAATAAGAGGAAAGAGTTATAGACTTAACCCAAAATATGCTGAAGCTGTTTATGTGGAGATACAAAAGATGGAGGATGCAGGAATCATCATTCCTGTAGAACACTCAGAATGGCTCTCACCTATGGTTATAGTACCAATGAAGACTACCAACAAAATCAAAATTTGTGTTGAATTTAGAGCACTCAACAAGGTGACCATTCCAGATGGATTCCCAATGCCATTTGCAGAGCAAGTCATTGAAGAAGTGGCTGGACATGCATTATATAGCTTTATGGATGGCTTTAGTGGCTATAATCAAATATCCATACACCTAGAGGATCGTGAAAAGATTGCTTTTATCACACCTTGGGGAACATATGTGTATGTAAAAATGCCATTTAGACTGAGAAATGCTCCAGCCACCTTTAACAGAACTCTCAACCTCATTTTTGGACCCTTATTGCGGGAAACACTTAGAATTTTCATGGATGACTTTTCTTCATTTTTAGGATCTCACAAAGAGACCCCTTTAGATTGCTTGGAGCATCACTTGCGATAGCTGCAGAATTTTTTTAAGAGATGTAGGGAGACTAAGCTAAAGCTCAACCCAAACAAATGTCATTTCCTCGTGACATAAGGAACCCTCTTGGGACATGTGGTGTCGGCTAAAGGTATGGCTCCAGATCCGGAAAAAATTATTTCTATACTAAAGTTGCCTAAACCTTAATCTCCTAAAGAGATTCAGAGCTTCTTAGGGCATACTGGGGACCACATAAGATTTATCAAAATGTATGCAGAGATAGCCAGGCCACTGGCTAGACTTAGAGGTAAAGAAGTGCCCTTTAAATGGGAAGAGGAAGAAGAGAATGCTTATTAGACATTAAGGTCCAAATTGGTGGCTGCACCAATTCTTATCACCCCAGATTGGTAAAAAAATTTTCATACGCATGTAGATGCCAGTGCATATGCAGTGGGTGCAGTATTGGCTCAACATAGTGAAGAATTCAAACTTGACAGGCCTATTCAATATGGTAGTCAAATTTTGACTAAAGCTGAAAAAAATTATAGCACAACAGAAATGGAAGCTCTAGCAATGGTTTTCGCCGTACAGAAATCTCCTCATTATTTGCTAGGTGTGAAGCTTGTTATAATCACTGATCAACAACCACTCAGGTATTTATTGAACAAGTCACAAGCAACTAGGATGATATGGAGATGGCTACTTTTGTTCCAAGAGTTTGATTTTCATGTAGTCCATAGACCAAGTAAAGAAAATGTCATGGCGGATCACCAATCCAGGATCAATACAATGTAGATCAAACTAGATCTTCACTTTTCCTAGATTATAGGAAAGTGAATTGATTCCCCCAACAACCATTCCCACCTTCATTTGAATTCAAAATTCACTTGTAGAAGTCATGGAACACTCGTAGAGTCTATATAAAGACTTGAAATCACTTGTACATTACATGGAAGCAATATACATACACTTGTGACCATCATTGTCTTCCTCCTTCAATTCTCTGCATCATCTTCTTCGCCAATAGTAATCTTGCAGAGGTTATTGCTCTCCCTCCAGAGCTCCAAAATCAGTGCACAATGGCTCATTGGAAAGTTATCAATGTGTAGATTATGCCTATAAATTTTCATAGTAGTTGGTTCAGTAGATTGGGAGAAATATGCATTTTTCTTTCTCGGGGTCAGTCTTTGCATATTCCTGAAAAATAGGAAGTACCACCGGTGAATGTCTCATTCATTCCTATAGCATATTTTGCTTATTCCTTATACTTTTGTGCATTCTATACACTCAACCCTATGTGTATCACTCTCATAATATGATTTTTTCTAATTATAATCACGCTGGTCACTATGGGCATTTGAAGTTCATTGTCTCTTCCATAGATAGTAAGTTTTTTGAGCTAGTCGACCCGCGAACCTATCTGTTTTGCATCGACTCATTCTCCTTGATGCTCCAAAGTACATAGTATGTTTTGTTGCACTTATCACATGCTTCTAAGGTCTATTTGAGTCTCCATAAGCTCAAGGGCTGGTCTTGTGCCAGTTGGCTAGACCAAACTTCGTCGCTTCGAAAGGCATTTTTCTACCTTGTACCAGCTTCTCCAAGTTCTTTCATTGCAAAGATGTGTTTTCTTCTCTTTCCTATTCTATAGGTAGAAGAGTTACTATTGCACATGGCAATGATTTGGATGTTGTTGGAATAGGTACAATAACCCTAAAGTCAAGAGAAGGTGGTAATTTTTAGATTTCACATGTTCTATATGTACCTGAAATGGAGAAAAATCTGCTATCTATATTTGCATTTTTAGGTGATGGGTTTAAAGTTGTATTTGAGAGAGATCTTTGTAAGATTTTATCACACAAAGAAGATAAGTGTATTTTGCAAGGTGAGCATAGAGGAGGAATCTTCGTTTTGTCAAAAATCAGTCATGCATATGCGGTCAAATCTTCGTCACTGGTGGAAGATATGAAGTTATGGCATGAAAGATTTGGACATATAAGTTTTGGAGCTCTCAAGAGCATCAAAGATAGAGGTATGGTTGAGAGTTTACCCTCATTCAAGCTACCAGATGATTCAGATATATGTGAAGGTTGTCTTGAAGGTAAGATGCATAAAGTACCTTTCAAGAAACATGGTCATATTACAGCTACTAGGAAATTGCAGATTATTCATTCAGATGTGAATGGACCTATGAGAGTAGACTCTATTCAGGGTTTCATGTATTTTTTTCTATTTTTTAATGATTTTACGAGATACTCATGGATCTATGGTCTTAAGTTGAAGTCAGAAGTCTTTCCTATGTTCAAGAAATTTGTAGCTATGGTTGAAAATGAAAATCAAGAAACTATCCAGATTCTCAAAAGTGATAGAGGTGGAGAATACTTGTCAAATGAGTTCCTGACATTTCTTGATGAGAAAGGTATTACTCAACACCTTACTATTGCTTATACTCCTCAGCAAAATGGTGTTGCAGAAAGAAAGAATAGAGTACTTGTTGAGATGGATGCGGAGCATGATGGTGTCCAAAAAGCTTTCACCAAAATTCTTGTTTGATGCAGTACATACAGCTAATCACATTTTGAACAGATCATCTACAAAAGGTTTAAAGGTAATCACACCTTATTAAGCTTATTATGGTAGAAAACCTAATGTGAGTTACTTCAGAGTATTCGGATCACTTTCTTATGCACATGTTGAGAAAAAGTACCGAGGGAAACTAGATGTAAAGGGAAAGATAGCTATTTTATTGGATATCATGTTGAGAGAAAAGGATGCAGGTTTTATGTTCTAGAGATAGGTGAAGTTATTCTTTCACGTAATGCTTATATTGCTGAAAATAAGGTTTATGATAAAGAAGAAGAAATTCCAGAGTTCATTAGTGAAAATGACTATGGATTTTTTCGAAGGAATTTGGATTTCAATGTTCAGCCATATTAGGAGGGGGTTAAAATTCCTAGGATTCAAGAAAGAGTTGAAGACAGAGGAATTTCACAACCTTCTACAGAGTTAGTTCCACATGATACTTTGGTTCCGAAAATGGAAGAAGTTCGAGTTCCAGAAAGTCCTAGCACTTTAGAAGGACAAGTTCCAGAACCTGTGGAGGCTAAAGGGTCAGAAAGAGTTTCACGACTATTTAAAGATACACCTACATGGTTATATCAGACTTGGAAAGATAGTGGTATAAAGAATTTTACAAGAAGAACAAGGATTCATACTAGACAACAACAAAAAAAAGATCATGTAAGTTTTGCTGAAGAATTTGAGATTCATGATATTTTGGCACTAACGAGAGTTGAAGATGAACCTGCATGTGTTAAAGATGCACTTAACATTCCTTTTTGGAGAAAAGCTATGCAAGAAGAGATTGATTCTATTCATAAGAATCAAACTTGGCAGCTATGTGAGTTACCAGAGGGAAAGAAGGCTATAGGTGTAAAATGGATCTTCAAAATTAAAAGGAAAGAAAAATCAAACTTGGCAGCTATGTGAGTTGCCCGATGGAAAGAAGGCTATAGGTGTAAAATGGATCTTCAAAATTAAAAGGAAAGCAGATGGTACTATTGATAGGGACAAAGCAAGATTGGTTGTCAAAGGATATGCACAACAAAAAGGTATTCATTATGATGAGACATTCGCTCCTACATCTAGGATGACTGTTATTAGGTCAATACTCTGCTTTAGCAGCACATTTTGGTTGGCATATATATCAACTTGACATAAAGATTGCTTTTCTAAACGGTGATTTACATGAGGATGTGTATACTGAGCAGCCAGAAGGTTTTGAAGACACAGTTAAAGAACATTTGGTATGTAAGCTTATAAAAGCTTTGTATGGTTTAAAACAGGCACCTAGAGCATTGTATGAAAAGATACATAGATATCTTTTGTTCATTGATTTCCATAACTCAGATGCAGCTCCTACACTTTATGTCAAAGTTGAACCAGGTATGATGATTATAGCAATCATTTATGTGGATGATATTATAGTCACAAGTCCCAAAGATGAAGATTTGCAAATGTTCAAAGAACAATTGAAGCAAACATTTGATATGAATGATTTGGGAATCTTGCATTATTATCTTGAGATTTAGTTTCTTTTTAAAAATGAGTGTATCTATATGACACAATAGAACTATATTGAGAAACTTTTAGAGAGGTTTCAGATGAGTGATTCTAAACCTATGCAAACACCTATGGATCAAAACACGTCTTTACAAATGGTAGCAGATGGAGAGTCAATTGATGCTACTTTATATAGTCAAGCAGTTGGATGCTTGATATATCTTTGTAATACATGTTCTGATATATAGTTTGCAGTTTCTCAAGTATCAAGGTTCACACAGAATCCGAGAGTGTTACATTGAAAAGCAGTAAAGCGGATCTTTTGATATTTGGAGGGAACTTCAAATTATGCTATGGTATTTTCAAAATCTATACATTTGTTACTAAAAGGATTTTCAGATTCTGATTGGGCAGGTGATAGATACATAAGAAGAAGTACTAGTGGATTTTTTTTTTATCTTGGAGATTGTCTTATCTCATGGCTTTCAAAGAGACAACCCACTATTGCCACTTGATCGTGTGAAGCTGAATATCGTGCAACATTTATAGCTACTCTAGAGTCAGTTTGGTTGCAAAATATTGTCAATTATCTAGATGTGAGAGTACATGAACCCATTCAAATATTTTTAGATAGCCATAGCTATAACAAAGAATCCAGTGCATCATGCACGGACAAAGCATATAGAGGTACACCACCACTATATTCAAGAGCAGATACCAAAGAAGCACATTGAGTTGGTTTATGTTCCTTCTAGTGAGAATGTTGTAGATATATTTACCAAAGCATTGACTAGAGATAGTCATGAGAAGATTTGCAGGTTACTGAAGCGTGCACCAATATGAAATTGAAGGAGGGAATTTTGGAAGTCAATGTACATATGGTCCACATTCCAACAATTCTACATTTTGGACTTAGCATTTTTCGTACAGTTTGGGTAAAACTTTTTTAGGCTAGATAGATAGACCTTGGCAAGAGCTATCTAGTGGTATGCTTCATTTTTCCATCAGAGGTCAGAATAGGGAGATAATCCAAAGCCTAATTCAACTCAAAATGGAGAATGATCATTTTTTGGAGGTCCAAACTTGGAGTCCTGAAGCTTTGGAGGTGAAGATTCGGTGAAGGAGAGGCTACTCTCTTGGAGCAAGAAGTCTTCTACAAGTTGGAGGCAGCTATCTTTTGTAAGTTAGCCTTATATTCTATTTTTAGGGTTTTTTACCCTAATTTTAGAATAAGGGTTTGCTGGTTTTCAGATTTGTTGCACTATCTTGTGAGAATTAGGTTCGCTTCATTGCTCATTTGCTTCACACACACTCAGATTATAAGAGCATAATCTGAATTTTTTATCATCATCTTCTTGGCTATTCTTCCATTAGTGAGTGCACCACATCATATGGTTGAGTAGTACTCCCATGTTGTAATTTGGACATCTATTTTTTAGTGAGTAAGCATCCACCTTACGTTCCCTATCCTTGTCTCAAGGTCTCTTTCTTTCTATCTCTCACCTATCATCTTGATTAATTAAGTGTTTATGCTGAAAGGTTGTTAGTATTGGAACGATCCTGGGTCCCCAAAGTCCAACAGCTAAAAGAGAAAAAACTTTATAATGCCCCTTCATGGCGCAATATGTGCCATCGCTCAAAGAACAATCTTGGGAACTAATTTCTCTCGTGTCATAGAGCCAAAGGGCATGTTTTACACATTGAAATTTTCTTCGAACACAGTCAACAAGTAAGATCCTTTTTCTCTCTCAAGAATATTAATCAACAAGCACATAATGGATTTCACACTTTTGATGGTTGACGCCATTTGCTTAAAAAAGCCAATTTTAGAAGGAGCCCGCTCCCGAACGAAGGACGTTATAAGTTTATCAATCTACTTCCATTATTCCTTTGATGCTCTTGTAGTTTTCTTTTAATTAGCACTCCTATTCTATAAAAATAGTAAATAAAACAAGTGATGTGTAATTGAAGTTCTTTCACGGTCAAAAGACTATTCCTTCATGGCCAATAACAATCTAATTCCTTGTATTTCCCTACATCTCGTAAAATCCCTTCCTCCTTTTATCCACATTTATTCCTCTAGTTCAATACCCGTATCATTTTCATGCCTCCGTGTCCCGTATAAGGTGGTTTATGCATCTCTTTTTTTATAATAAGGTGGTTTATGCATCTCTTTTATAAAAAAGTCTATAAGAGCATGAGTGATGCATATTTTGTGTTGAAAGTACAAAAGGCCATTATAAAAAGTATAATGATGATCTAAGATGATGTAGAAATATGAAAAGTATTCCATGCACATGAGAAGTACAAATATGAAGCATAAGTAGGATTCATTTCTCGAAATGAATGAACATGAATGGCATAAATATTATGGATAGAGAGTAAATGTGATTGTGAGGATGGAAAAAGAACAAGAGGATTGGCTACAATATTAGCTTTCCAAGGTTGATACTGAATCATATGTTGAAAATTTTCAATTAAAAAAAAAGCCCATTTGATATGTCTATCGAAAAGTAATGACTGATTTAATAAATGCTAAATAGTTTTTTTGGTATGTTTTAAGTAAAACCTCAAAACCCATAAGGTTATTTTTCAAATGTTTAAAGCATTAAAAACAAAAAAAAGCTCCTTATCATATGTGATGTAAGTCTTTTTTGAGGGTTTAAGTTTCTTACCTTGAAATGGAACGGGATGATAATTTTGCACCAATACCACACCTATACATGAGCCACTAGCATATTTAACTACATCGAGGGGTTATGCAAAATCCGATAACAATAAAATAGGTGCATGTGAAAATGCATATTTGATTCTTTCAAAATAGTCCTTTTGTGCAAACCACCATGCAAATTTTACTTTTTTCTTCAATAATAAAGTAAGCGAAAGTGCTACTTAAGATAAACAAATTTAATAAAATTTATATAAAACTTAGTCAACCCAAGAAAAGAGTGTAAATCAATAATTGATTAAGGTACATGCGATTCTAAGATTACTTTGACTTTATTTGGGTCAACATGCACTCCTCGATTAGAAGTGATATGCCCTAAATATTCTTGTTTACTTTGGCAAAAAAGAAGTTTTTCCAGGATGGACATAAAGTATGTTCTTAGTTAACAAATTAAAAACTATTTCTGAATCCTTTTCCCACCCACTTTGTTATTTCTAAAAAATGTATTTGATAAAACCAAACAATATGAAAGCTTGATAATCAAGAAAGATATTACTCATCATGCATTCAAATATAGCGAGGGCATTTGTAGGTACGAACAACATTACCATAAGCTCACAATGCTAGGTTGGACTCCTAGAAGCAATCTTGTAAAGATCTCTATGCATCATATGTGTTTGATAATAACTAGATTTAAGGTCAACTTTTCTAAAGATATAGACTTCTGTAAGTCTATCTATCACTATGCATCATATGTATTTGATGATAACCAGATTTACGGTCAACTTTTCTAAAGATTTTGTTGAGGGATCTATAGCTAATGCACATCCTATATGTTTGATTGTTTGTATTAACTAGGAATATGTCTTCTCAAAATGGAGATGAAGTAAACCATATAAGTCATTTTCTCTGTATATCCTTAATTTAATTTTCTATTTCTTTTTGGTGGAAAGGTTCATGCCTATAGGGTTCCTTATCAAGAGGACAACTGCCACGAATTAGATGTACACTATGGTCAAAGGATCCTTGACATGATGGTAGTGTCAAATGACCATCACACAAAATAAAATATATCACATAATCCTAGTAGAATATGGTTGAATCACACCTTAACATAGAGGATTAAGAAGTAATCCTCAACCATGGCTTTTGTTGCAAGTGGTTAGCCCATCACACTTCTAGATACGAGGTCATGAGTTCAATTCTCGACATTGGTATCAGAGCCTATTT
This sequence comes from Ceratopteris richardii, assembly GCA_020310875.1. Classification (NCBI taxonomy): domain Eukaryota; kingdom Viridiplantae; phylum Streptophyta; class Polypodiopsida; order Polypodiales; family Pteridaceae; genus Ceratopteris; species Ceratopteris richardii. The sequence goes on from CM035406.1 coordinate 216,685,624, forward strand.
GAGGAACTTTGGCAAGATGGAGGTAACAAACCTCCATTATGGACACTTGGGAAGTGATTGACTGCAACTGAGTCTTAAACTTGCCAATATGTAAGGAATATGGGCACTTGAGCACTGATAGGGGTTTTAATAAGTCCAAAATAGGTCCATGCACTGGAGATGCTCAAATGTGGAAAAAGGGCCCAAGTTAGATAGGAGGTCCATATGTGCACATTGAGGACAATAATTAGTCTAAAGGAGAAGTAATGTCATATAATCCTAGTAGGAGATGGTTGAACCATTCTTTGAGAGAGAGAGGATTAAGAATTAAATTAATCCTCAACCATGGCTTTTGGGGCAAGTGGTTAGCCCATCATACACCTAGCTAGGAAACTCTGAGCTCAATTCCCAACAAAGTATAAAAAGTGCATAAATGTTATCAATTATGCCATTCGTGAAACCAATACATGAATTGAGCCTTTTCTAAATGCATGTTTTTCTTGAGTATCACTAATTGATGAAAATGGTTACAAATCATTCATTGCAAACAAAGAACTAAGTTCACGGTTGAGAAAATAAATGTATGCGGACTAGGCCGTTTCAGACACCACTTCCGAATAAGTGTGATATGAAGTTCTAGATTCTTGAACTTTTTCTGAGTTGTTGGCATTGTGTCATTTTATGCCTTCAATGTGAGGAGGATCTTGCGCGCTAAGGAGGCAAGACTTCTAGTTATTCCAAACATTAAAGTTTTTCTTACTAGGATGCAGTGTCCATCAGTGTCCATAGTCTGCTCTCCCATCTCAGTTAATGTCCCTGAATTTAATCCATTGTCTTAAGGTGCTTCCACAAGTGAAACTATTTATTCCACAAGTTCCTTCCTCTTTGGAGATTTAAAGTTAATTTCCTTGATTATTTTTCTCAAAAATGAGATCAAGGAAATTTGGAGATTTAAAGTTAATTTCCTTGATTATTTTTCCTCTTTGGAGATTTAAAGTTAATTTCCTTGATTATTTTTTCTCAAAAATGAGTGTCCATAGTCTGCTCTCCCATCTCAGTTAATGTCCCTGAATTTAATCCATTGTCTTAAGGTGCTTCCACAAGTGAAACTATTTATTCCACAAGTTCCTTCCTCTTTGGAGATTTAAAGTTAATTTCCTTGATTATTTTTCTCAAAAATGAGATCGAATCGTTCTATCTAATACCACTAGACCACTTTCACTCTTCATTGATCTTGAAGTTAGTTTCATCTTGTTCCAACATATTCAAGAAAAGAAAACCATGTTCGAGTCTTTACAAGCAAAAACAAATGGGAAGAGCGATAGAAAGACTAAATGTTGACCCTTCCAACTAGGTAGACCCACAAATGTAAGTGCACCTTTGTTTTTGAAGATAAATTTAGTTGAAAAGATTTCTATGTTTCTTCAAAATTTAGTTAATCATTTGGCTACCAACGTCTTGGACAAACCTACAACATCAAGAATACTAAGCCCGCTCGAGTCTATTTTGCCCACACAAATAACCCATTTGATCTTGGCCACACCTTTCCTATTGAGGCCACCTTTGTCAAGACAATATTTCCAAATTCTATCTAGTTCAACTATGTGTTTTTCTTTGCGTCTCAGCATGATAAAAAAACATATAATTTAGGCTATGAAGAAACTGTTGATCACAATACCCACCCCACAAAGTTGACTTGCATTCGTGTCTTGTAACAAAACGAGCTCGGAAACATCCCAATCCCACCACTATCCCATTGTAACATCAAATCACATTGGACTTCCAAAGAGAAAAAAAATTGACCAGGAGGGATCAGGTGACCCTCATGGACCACTTGAAATTGAAAAGGGCGTCTAATAACGGCCTTGTTAATGGTTTTTTTTTTTTATGTAAAGGAAGTTCGGCTTTAGCCTACTCTCCCGGACTAGAATTAAATAAAGAAAAGTACAAGAGAAGGGGACTAGTGTCGACGGGACCCCCCAAATCCCACAAAGCGGGGGAAGCTTTTACAGAGCTTAGATGGCATTACAAAGAAGGTTAATCACCCTCTCATCACCCTCATGAGGGGCCCACTTGGGTTTAAGCTTGTTATTGATCAAAAGGAGTACTTGATGATGCCTGAAGGGGGGGGATTTCTTACAGTTCACAATCCTTTTGCCAAGGAGGAACAACGATTTCTCAATTGACCACTCTTTGGGGGAGTCACCGAAGTTGAAAGCACATCTTTCCCGCCATATTTTCCATAGGACTGTTAAACGCTGTTTATTCTTCTAACTGTCAGAAGTGCGTTTAAGCGATTCTTAGGTTCTTGGGAGTGGAAGGGGTCTGTTAGACAGAGGCCCTGTACTTAGTTCCCAAACTAACTGTTTACACACAGCAATATACTAATGCTCTATCAAGAATCTGCTGTACTTAGACATTACAATTCATAGTCTTAACTCAACCACGTGTACCGAATACGCTAAGATGCTATGTTGCATCTACACATAAACTTACTGAACATATCAGAACAAGAGTATTCGTTCAACCTTCACAGAATGGATACCACACTCCGTCCAATATCCGAAGACACAGAGAATCCCAGTGTTCAGATACACTGTATTGAAGATTCAGTACGCAACCCAGGAAATCTTTACTGTAGCTTAAACTTTTCCATATGGAACCTGAACCTAGATACTACAGACAACTTAAGACAACCCGAATACCAGAAGAGTTACCACAACTACACAGACTTCGCCACATATTTGCAGAACATTTCAGAAAAGAAACAACCCGAACGCGAACTAGCTGGGACTCACAACCGCAATGGATACCAATAGACAACAGACAAGGCGAAACACAGATACACACAGAATACTCAGAAAGTCGACAAGATACTCTGAATTAATCAACTCGACACACAGTAACGCTATAGACAAATCACCCAGACAGACAGTCTGGTGATCTCTCGAACGTCTATGAAGTTTAAAAAAACAGAACAAATGTCGACGGCAGACAAGACAAGAGACGAACATAAAACTCAGAATACTTGAAATTATGCAAACAACACTACAGTAACGCCCCGCTCAGTCACCCAGACAGACAGTCTGGTGATCCATCACAGAAAAACGTCACTGACGCGTCTTTCTTTGATTTATATAACTTTTACAAACTGTCTGTAACAACTTTTCGCTCGTGCGAATAAGATTCAGTTATACATTTCCAATCCGGGGGCCGCTAACACTCTGGCACGCACGGTGGACTCGAACCCGCAGGTTTACAAAACTATTGCTATAATGCCTTCTAAGTACATATTTATAGCTAATCTAAAGGTGCGGGCGATCTTTTTCTTTAGAGTTTCTAATAATTGTTTTAGGGTGTCCGGTTCTACTAGTTGTGCATCTATTCTTACCGAACTTAGAGCTATGGCTTCGGTGAGCAAAATTTCTGCTTGGGTCTGCAGAAAGGCTTCCTGTAAATAAAATTCGTTTGCAAGCGCCGCATCTCTGGATACCTTCATATCTGCAACTTGTTGCTCCATTTTGTTTACTCTTTCCTTCTGATTTTCCAGTTGATTCTCCCTTCTTTCAATTTCTTGAATCTGAAAATTTACAGTTCTGGAGTATGACTCCTTTTCGTGTCGGAGATCTGATATTAATTTCTGTGTTTGAGCTTCCTTGGTCAAATAATGTTTGAGCATGTTGTTGACATCTGATAAATTTTCTTTTGTTCTTTGAAGTTCTTCTTCTGTTAGCCTAGCTTGCCTCTGCTGTTCTTGGTTTTGCTGCACCACTTCATTGAGTTGCACTCTGGTCTCTTCCAATAGATTACCTAATGCTACTCTGGCATCTTCTTTATCCTTTAGATCCATCTTCAACTGACTGATTTCGCCCTGTGCTTCGCTTAGTAGCTTGTCCTTTTGGTTGAGATCTGCCAGTGCGACATCTCTTTGATCGGCAATTTTCTGTTGTTCTGCAAGTTGAGCTTGGAGATGGGTAATTTGTGAGTGCAGCTGATGGTTTTCGACTTTGACCGCATCTATCTCTTCTTGTAGGGGTGTGATGTCTGCTTCTAGGACGTCCACCTTGTGTTGTAGCTCATTCCGGATGTTATCTGTGACTTCTCTCATTTGGATTGGTAATTGTTGTGATAGGTTAATGAGCAATTGACCCATGTTTGCCAATTCAGAGATTACGGGAATCGAAGGGAGTGGGAGATGTTGGCGAGGTGGAGATGAGGACGTGGTGAGGAGTTGTTGGGAGTTGGGTGGGGAGTAGTTTGGGGATGAGGAAGAGGAGTCAGCGGGTTCGTCAAGGTGAATGGGTTGGATGGGGATAATGGTTTCGATTGGCGGCTTCGGTGGGGGAGTGAGAAGAACAGAATTGGACTATGTTACCTTATCTCTGGTGTGTTGTGCAGTTTCTTCGGCTGTGGAGTCAACTGCCTTAAGCAGCTCTTCGAGAACTTCTTTAGCAATTTGTTCCTCATTTGCTTGCTGTTCCCCCTCAGATTGTTGCTGGGATGCTTCTTCTGTAGAGCTTGTGTCGGCTTCAGTATGATTCTCCTGTTCTTGTTGCTCCTAGGAAGATGATTGCACGGAGGATTCATGCTGCATCGATGTGGCGGTGTCGTGGAATGTTTCTTCGTCATGTTTTGCTTCTTCTTTGTCGTCATCTTTGTTTCCTTCGACTGATCCCTGTGCTTCACTCTCAGAAGAAGTGATTCTGATTCTCTTTCTGCGGAAGAGTTGGTTTAGCTCCTCTTCATCTTCTTCATCATCGTCCCATAATTGTACAGATTCTTCATGTCGCAGAACAGGCCCACGGGGTGGTGGTTGTGCTGCAAGTATTGCCGAAAAAAGGAAGGACAGGATGTGCGGCAATCTGGACCTTGGCATGCCTCCCTTGTTCACCTGTTTAATTATGGATACGCACTCTCGGTGAATGCGGTGGAAGAAGAATGATGCGAAGTTGACTGGTTCTTGAGCAGCTAAATCTATGGCGGAGTAGAAGGGACGGGATATTCCATAGGTGCGTTTTCTGTAGGTTGAGAATAGCTACTAAGAATTGGAGGGCTGATCTTTCAGGTTCCGATCGACACAGGGTCGCGTACTCGTTTGATGAATACCTAGGAAATAATTCTATCATTCTTGCGATTGGCAGACTCGGACCATTTTCCCGACCTTGCCGAGGGAGTCTAAACGCTTCTGCAAAAGCTTGGAAGGTGATAAGTTTATGGGATGGGAGGGAGGTGATCGGCCAACTCTGCTCGGTGGCAGGTGTGTTGGTGATGGCAGAGATGATCTGGGCAAAGAATGGGTGGGATTCCACTGAATGCCAAGGCAGTTCAGCGAAATTGGATAGCCCACGAATGCGCAGGAACTCTCCTACGTCGGCAGGGAGTCCATCACGGAAGGCGGCATAGTTAGCCAAAGCTTCCATGGCACACACAGAGACAGTAAGCACAAGCACATAGAGCACAGGGTACGCACAATAACACAAATCACACAAACACAATAGCGATTTTTGGCGAAACAGAAAAGGTTAAGTAGATGCATTGCAGGGGAGAGCAATCAAGAGTGACTAATCATTGCGGGGTATTGAGATGATAATTCTTAACTTCAGTGTGCATGCGTGAGTAGCTGGCAAGGGTAGGGCGGTTGTGGACATAATTAGGTATCAAAACGCGGATATTTACAGACTTATTTGATTAAGCACGCCAAAAAAGAAAAGAAAAGAAAATAAAAGAAAAGAGAATGCTAAAAGACGCGGCTAACCGCGAAACGTTTCAGTGTGGGTTAGATGTGTGTTGATACGGCCGCAGCTTCGAACCGTTGATGACTTTCGGAAGAGGAATTCCGGTCAACGTAGTCAACCGAAAAGTTGCTGGGCCCACTTGTTCAAAAATCGGGTAGGGACCAAACCATCGTAACTTGAATTTGCCAGCAGAGCGATTCGACTTTGCATTGTAAAAGAGTACAAGTTGTCCCACCGAGAAAATTGGAGTCTTTAGATATCGATCATGTGTTCGAGCTTGTCTTAGCTGTACTTCCTGCATAGTCAAAAAATTGTGCCATCGATGCTCGTCTAATTCTCTGAGTGTATCCAACCGAAATGACAGTGATTCTTCAGGTAGTAGTTTTTGAGCTATTGCTACTCGTAAACTTGGCATAACTATCTCCATCGGTGCTATTGCTTCTAATCCATAAGCTAGTTTGAAAGGGGTTAATCCTGTTGTTACCTTGTATGTAGTCCGATATGCCCATAATACTGCAGGTAGCAGTTGATCCCATCTTTTCGGTGTTTCCAAAATGAGTTTTCGAAGCATATTCAACAAAGTCTTGTTTGTACTCTCAGCCAAACCATTTGCACGAGGATAATATGGTGAACTAAATTTATGTGTGACGTGAAACGAATGTGTGAGTACTTTCATTAAATTGTTGACAAAATGAGTGCCTTGATCTGTAACAAGTTCCAGCGGTAAGCCAAAACGTGGAAAGACATCCTTCAGTAGACACTTAGCTACCGCAACAGCTGTGGCAGACCGTAAAGCCCAGGCTTCTGCCCATCTGGTAGCATAATCAGTACATGTCAAAATATAACGATTATTACTAAGGATTGCTGGTGGTGTAATAGGGCCAATGAAATCTAGACCCCACTTCTGAAAAGGATCTAATGGCAAGACAGGTTGTAGAGGGAAAAGGTGACGTTGCAGGGGCTGTCCAGATCTCTGACAACTATCACATTGTTTGAAAAACTGTGATACATCCCTGTACATAGTAGGCCACTAGAGACCACTTTGCAGAATTTTTCGGTGTGTTAAGTCTGCAGCAAAATGGCCACCGGAAGGAATTGAGTGAGCCAAATTAATGACTGAGTTAACTTCATGTGGTGGAATACAATGAAGTAAAACTCCAGTGTGATCTATATAGTATAATTCCCCAGCAATCAACCGAAATCGGCGACTGAAAACTGAAATTTTCCTTCGTATTGCAGGAGAAGTTTGAGTAGGAAGGTATCCATCAGTGAGGAAGGTCAAGATCTGATCATAATATGTAGATGGCATAGGTGGGTCTGTAATTTCATCATTAGTTAGTTCAGAGACATAAATTTCCGGTGTTGTGTCATCTATACCGACCGGAGCTTCACCGGAATCTAAGCGAGAGAGAAAATCTGCTAAGGCATGTGAACTGCCTAGCCGATGGATAACTTCGTAGTCAAACTCTTGTAAAAGCAGAACCCATCGTGCTAATCGACCACCTAGATGATGTTGCCGAACTAGATAGACAAGTGCAGCATGATCTACATGAAAAGTAAATCTACGGCCCAGCAAATAATGTCTGAATTTCTTGACAGAATATACTAGACCTAGACATTCTCTCTCTGTTACAGAGTAATTCTTTTCAGCAGGGGCTAATCTTCGACTTGCATAGTACACTGGTCTGAACCACTTATCGGTTTGTTGCATTAGAACGCTTCCTATTGCTATATCTGAAGCATCAACAAATACATGAAATGGGCGATCCTAGTCAGGAGGCTGTAAGATTGGAACCTATGTTAGTAATCCCTTTAGACGATCAAAAGCAGTTTGAGAGTCCGAGGTCCAGTCAAATTGTCGAGGGGTCTTGGTTATCAATCGGTTCAGTGGTATTGCCAAATGAGCAAGCCACCGTAAGTGCCGACCATGCCATCTTACTTGGCCCATGAAGCACATTACTTCCTTAGGTGTAGTGGGTACAGGTGCTTCTAACACAGCTGTGATTTTATCTGGATCCACCTGTATGCCCTGTGCAGATACAATGTGACCAAGTAACTTTCCAAGGGTTCAAACAAAGTCTGTATTCTCTGCACTTTTCAAAGCAACACCGTAAATGGAACAAGTGTGCTATCATCTTACCGAAAATCGAAAAATCATCAAGATATACTTGCATAAAAGAGGTAAGGTAAGGAGAAAATATTTCCTGCATACAGCTTTGGAACGTACTTGGGGCATTTCTTAATCCAAACCACATAACAATACATGCAAAAACACCCCAGTTGGTAATGAAGGCGGTCTTTGGTATATCCTGTTCAGCCATTCTAACTTGATTATACCCACTGTACCCATCTAAGAATGAATACATTTCATGTCCTGCTACTCTATCAAGCATTGTGTCAAGAAAAGGGAGCGGAAATGGATCAAGCACTGTAGCTGCGTTCAGTTTCCGATAATCTACACATATTCGTAACTGCTTATTCTTTTTAGGGACAATAACAATTGGTGAGATCCATTCAGCATGCTCTACTGGTACAATAAATCCGACTTTGAGTAGCCTATCAAGTTCTGCCTTTACCTGTGATGCATAGTTTGGATTCATCCCGTAGCTTGGTTGCTTAAGTGGTTTTGCTTCCGGCTTCAGCATGACCCTGTGTTGATAGATGCGCGGGTCCAAACCCTTCATATCTTTGTAATCCCATGCAAATACATCAGAAAATTCTCGAAGTAGTTGGATTAAATCTGCTTGAAATAATTCCGGTAAGCTCTCCTTTATCTTAATAGGTCGTGGATTTTCTTCATCACCTAAATTGTAGGTGGTCAGTTGATCTTCTGGAACATAGAATTGTCGAGGCTTCTCTATATCCTCATTTGGCTTAAAAAGTTGTTGTAGATCAGCGTCATCTATGGTAGCCTTATCTTCTTTCATATCTTTTTCTGTTACAGTCATCACCGTACAAACTGTAGGATTCCAATTATCTACAACAGATTGTAGATCAACAGTTCCTAGGGAGATCAAGTCAATGTTATTTTTCAGAAACTCTTCTTCTTCATCATCTGACAACCCATCTAGCATATGGACTGGTTCCGCAAAATACGGTCTAGCATGCAACTCGCAAGGTTGTATAGCATCTAATTTTACAATGTATTTACGATTATTATCTTTGAAAGTGAGTTCCTGTGCAGACCAATCTTGTATCACCTTAGCGTGCTTCAGCCAAGGTCGGCCAAAAAGGAGATTATAATCAAGGGTGGATTCCGGTAATTCTAGTATGACAAAGGTCATTTTAAATGTTGTACCTTGTAAAGTTATTGGTACACGTACAAGTCCTAGGGGATGGACTCTTGATTGGTCGGCCATTCTGACAAAAAACTGAATTGGTTTGATTTTGGTCCACCCTAACTTTTTACACAATGCAGTAGTAGCAATGTTGACACCAGATCCTCCATCAATTAGTACCTGTGTGATTTTATGATTTTTATACCATACCATAATTAAAGGAACTGAATGATCGATCGTAGAATCAGGTTCCGGTTGCACTGTTGCTGTTGCTGGAATGCAAGAAGGCACAGGACTGAACTGTTGTTGGAATTGTTGTCGAACTCCCGGTACTAGTGCAAGTAATTGGCCCAGAGGAAGAGTGATGGATGCTTTAGATAAAATTTCCCAGGCCTTTTGTGATTGGATTGTATTTTCCACATATTCTGAAGATGATGCACCTGCTGAAGATGATGTGCCTGCTACTGAATTGGAATCCTGTTGTTGTGTTCCTTCCTCGATTAACGGAGTCTGGGTCACTGGAATAGGATCTGGGAAGACTGGAAGTTCTGCGGTGGTCCATTGACTAGCTTTATCATACATCCTTTGTTGTTCACATATGCCTGGTTCAAATATTTATGCTGCTGGTTGTAGTTGTTTACCGGATCGGGTCTGAATTACTGCAGCGTGCGTTTCTACTGGTGTGATTTGTACCATATTAGCCATTGGGTTTTGACGTTCTTTCTTCCTCTGATCATACTCAGCTGCATCCTTACAAAAACATCTTCTAATGTGACCAAATTCACCATAAAAATGATAGCGCGGTGGTGGCAAATTGGGATTTTTTGGTGCTGGTTCGGCCTGCCAGCGGTTTGCATTGTAGTTATTATTTCTCTGTCCTCTGTAATTTCGATATCCTTGTTGCCCGTTGTTTCTCATTTGCGGAGGTACATAGTGATTGGCTGGCTGCCTTGGTTCCTGTATAATTGCATTGACAGTTGTTGGTCCCTGTACTTTGGCATTATATGCGCAGTTTTCGGTGGTGTGTCCGGTAGTGTTGCAGATAGTGCAATACATCTGTCTGGTCAGGTCTTCGGCGATATTTCTATTTCCTTTTAACCACTCCAGATCTTCTGTAAATCCTCCAACCTTGTTTTCCAGCTGCAAAGCCATTGCAATCACTGCATCTAGCGTCATAGCTCCTACACAGTGTATGATCATAATCTATTTAAGTTGCGGAGTCAATCCATTGATAAACCATTGAGTAATAACGTCATCCGGTAGGTTTGCATGCGCTGGTGGTAACTTCCTCAAATGAGTCCTGAATAGAGTGGCGTATTCCTGTACTGTTTGATTTATCTTCTGTCTATTGTTTTGCAGGTAGTCAAAAATTTCGGCTGGATTCTTCTTTAGCCTGAATCTCTGCAAAAAAGCATCCCTTACTGCTTCATAGGTGCCGAAATGGTTAATATCATATTCTGTAAGCCATCTAGCTGCTTCATTAACCAATGTCGATTGGAAAACAATAGCCTTATACGCCGGATCAGGTGGATGGTTGAGCACTGCGTAACTTATCTCAAATGTGCATACATGAGCATCCGGGTCATCTCCTGGGAATCCACCAAATTTGGTGTACGTGACTCCTGTTGGATTTGGCCTTGGTGGGCATAGTTGTTGTTGTTGCTACTGTTGTTGTTGTTGCTACTGTTGTTGTTGTTGCTTCTGTTGTTGTTGCCCGTTCATGGCTCTGATGGTTGTATTGTGACTATCTTCTGTATCCCGGGGCTGAATATCTGAACTATCGAAATTTGTATCGTCGGCCTGTGCACTTTCCGGTTCGATAATCTTGTTTAGTATGTTTCGAATCTTGATTTCGAACAAGCTACCTTCCTTCTTGATGTCGAATGTAGGGAAACTTACTCCCAATAGCGGTGACTGGGCTGAAGATTCACCGAGGAATGGTAAACCGTCGCCGAAAAACTACGATTTTTCAATAACTGTTACCGAAATATCACCGTAATGTGTCCAATCTTCACCAAAACAAGGTGCTTTTTCTCCTTCACTAATTTCCTTGGCTAAAGTGTTTCTAGTCGTAAACAAATTTGAATCTTTACCCAATGTTGTTAAACTAACTTCAGGCTGCATCCTGGTAGATTCTGGAGTTACTATATCTTTGACAGACTGTGCCAAAATAGTACCGGAATTTACCAGAGGTGTAACACGTTCCACCGGAATATGACGGGAATCACTACTAACGTTCTTTACTTTCTTGACAACTGAGTTAGACCTGGTTGTACTTCTACCTCTCGGAGTCGTTCTTAGTAAATTAAGTACCCCAGGCTGGCGGTTCTTTGGATACATTTCACCGGATTGAGTAACCGGCATGTATCATCTTTTGTACGAATCGCGTACTATTACTGTTGATTAAAAATTTATTGTCACGTTTTCACAACAGGTTTGCAACAATCTGATATGTTGCCACCTTCCCACAGACGGCGCCAGTGTTAAACGCTGTTTATTCTTCTAACTGTCAGAAGTGTGTTTAAGCGATTCTTGGGTTCTTGGGAGTGGAAGGGGTCTGTTAGACAGAGGCCCTGTACTTAGTTCCTAAACTAACTGCTTACACACAGCAATATACTAATGCTGAGAGCTCTATCAAGAATCTGTTGTACTTAGACATTACAGTTCACAGTCTTAACTCAACCACGTGTACCGAATATGCTAAGATGCTATGTTGCATCTACACATAAACTTACTGAACATATCAGAACAAGAGTATTCGTTCAACCTTCACAGAATGGATACCACACTCTGTCCAATATCCGAAGACACAGAGAATCCCAGTGTTCAGATACACCGTACTGAAGATTCAGTACGCAACCCAGGAAATCTTTACTGTAGCTTAAACTTTGCCGTATGGAACCTAAACCTAGATACTACAAACAGCTTAAGACAACCCGAATACCAAAAGAGTTACCATGACTGCACAGACTTCGCCACATATTTGCAGAACATTTCAGAAAAGAAACAACCCGATACGCGAACTAGTTGGGACTCACAACCGCAATGGATACCAACAGACAACAGACAAGGCGAAACACAGATACACACAGAATACTCAGAAAGTCGACAAGATACTCTGAATTAATCAACTCGACACAGAGTAACGCTACAGACAAATCACCCAGACAGACAGTCTGGTGATCTCTCGAACGTCTATGAAGTTTAAAAAAACAGAACAAATGTCGACGGCAGACAAGACAAGAGACGAACATAAAACTCAGAATACTTGAAATTATGCAAACAACACTACAGTAACGCCCCGCTCTGTCACCCAGACAGATAGTCTGGTGATCCATCACGGAAAAACGTCACTGGCGCGTCTTTCTTTGATTTATATAACTTTTACAAACTGTTTGTAACAACTTTTCGCTCGTGCGAACAAGATTCAGTTATACATTTCCAATCCGGCAGCCGCTAACAGGAGCTCCCCTCTGATGGCATTCCAGAGAGTCGCGGAGCAGCCGATCGCTTCTCCCAACAGGGCTTGCTGCCAACTGAGATGTTTTTGAAGTCTAATTTTCTTCCCAACCGTCTGTCAGAGTCTGTTGGAGTTGGGGTAGGTAAAGAAGATGTGTGAAACATCTTCGATAGACCGGTAGCAGCGTTTGCAACAAGGAGGAGTCCCACAAAATTTGCTAGCCTTAAGGTTGGTCCAGATTCCATGATGAAGAATTTGCCATAAGAGGACAGACTTTTTGATTTCTATGAGGGGGTGCCAGATAGCCATGAACTTCATGTCCCACTGAACTCGCATCCATGACAGGCACCACTTCTTGTTGAGGTTAACTTGATAGTCAATCGTTCCTTTGATGTTCAGGATTTTTGATAGGCTATTCCCATTGTTCCATTTGAGACCAAGCGAGCTCGACGTGTTGTGTCCCATGAGAAGGCGAACTTTGTGTCGGTCCCATGCGAGACATCTGCTTTGCAAAGTGTTCCATTCTTCGTACAAAATGTTGACACAAGGGTCGATATCCTCGAAGTTGATCCAGCGGTTGGTGTCTTGTTTCCAGAGATGTTTCCATTTTTTGAAGCCTTTGTTCCATAACTTCTTGGCATTTTGAATGTTCCAAGATTCCACACTCCGCATGCCATGGATCGGAAACCAGATAGAGTCATTTTGTCTGATACCGGCTGCCCACTTCCAGTCTTCACTAACTCTTGTGTAGCTTTTGACTTTATTCCAACTCTTCCATAGGGAGCACACGAGATTAGAGCCTTTCGTGAAGACGGGGATCCGGGAAACAGCATGGATGAAACAAAAAGTATTCAAATAGGGCCAAAAGGAGGTGATATTGGGATGGATCGTACGAGAACAAAGCATTTGTGTCAATAGTGAATATTATCATGAGCATCTGTTCCTAGCATTGAGGCAGGTTAGGTAATTGGATTAGGCGAATATGAGCATTTTTCTTAACCAAGAAAGTTGGGACATTGGCAGCAATAGCAAATAAAAGCAACGCAAGGAGATAACCTTGCATGATCAAGCATTTTAATGTTGATAGAGCTAGCCATTCATGTAGGGTCTTTCAACGATTCCAAAAGGAAGTCCCACGCGAGTCCATCATAAGCTCTATCGGCCAATTTTGGGAAAGATAACAACATGAAAGAATTCCTTCACAAAAAAGTCCTTCCGAAATATCAATAATGACCTCAAGGATGGACCAGCCCTTATGAACCCTTTTGTGTCCTCATTAATGCATGAGAGAAGGTGGAAATCAATAAATTGGCAAGAGGAGGACAAGTGGCTTATGAATCCTCAAGAAGGCAGCTAAGACCTAGAGTCGGTGAGGCGACGGAAGGAAGGGAGCAACGTCTGCGCGGCTAGGGCGGACCCTTGAAAAGTCCTAGCTTCGGTGATGGTGAGCTCTTCGTCTGCGTGGATATGGCGGACCATTGAAAAGTAAAGGATTTGGGCTTCTTGTCTGCGCGGCTCCGGAGGGATCTTCGTCCGCGCGGCTATGGCGGACCACGGAAAATTCTTTTGAACCCTAATCGGCGCTTGTTCTTCGAGTGTGCTGGTTCCGGGCCCGCGATCGTCTCCCCGGGTGATCCCTGGGTGGAGACTCGATCGGCGATACCTGTTGAACCTAGGCGGCGATCGCGATACTTGCTTGGGGTGACCCTCCGCGATACCTGCGATCGCGGTGAACCTCCGCTCTTCATGCTCGGGACTTTTGTGTTGACCGTCGCGATACTTCAACGGCTCAACTCCCGGCGATACCTCATCCTCCACCGGCGATACTCAATCTCTGCTCCGGCGATACTCGGGCGTGCTCGGCCGGCGATACGCAATCTGTGACGACCGACGGCTCAAGATGGTAGAGGCTGCGATCGCGGTGAACCTCCGCTCTTCATGCTCGTGTGTTGACCGTCGCGATACTTCATCCTCGACCGGCGATACCTCATCCTCGACCGGCGATACTCAATCTCTGCTCCGGCGATACTCGGGCGTGCTCGGCTGGCGATACGCGATCTGTTACGACCGACGGCTCAAGATTCGATCCCGACGATACTCGACCTGTGACGCCCGGCGATACTTGGTCGTGGTGGCCCTACCGACCACTGCCTGGGACCCCGCCGCCTGTCGCGTCGGGAAGTGTAGCAGCCGCCTCGGTGTTCCCCAGGCCGTCTTCCAGTCTTGTGGCCGCTTTAAGCGCCTCTGGTTGCGCGCTTTCTGCCGATCGTTATCCGCCGGGAGTCAGGCGACACTTGACTTCTTCGTCGTGTATCGCCGGGAGCCAGGCGATACTTGGCAGTTAGGGGGCACGTGCGATCGTTTGCCTCCGGGAGAGGAGGTTCTTCGCTCCAGTGCCTTGGGCTAAAAAGAGGAAATTAGAAAAATATAAAAAGAGAAAAAAAAAAAAGAAAAAAAAAAAGAGAAAAAAAAAAGAAAAAAGAGAAGAAGAAAAAGAAAAAGAAAAGAAAAAGAATGAAAGTTTATTAGAAAAAAGAAGAAAAAAAAGGAAAAAAGAAAAGAAGAGAAAGAAAAAAGAGAAAAAAGAGAAAAAAAAAGAAAAAAGAAAAGTCTCAAAAAAGTAGATGTGTGCCACCCTCTTCTGTGGGTTTGTGGCCTTTTAGTTCTTCCCTGAAAAGCGGTGTTTTTGGATGCGATGTGATCGGTGGGGGGAGTCTCCTTTGTCTGTGGTCAGCTTCCTCTATGTTGGGGGGTCTCGCCGCTGGGCTTTGAAAAATCTAAGGGGTGCAAGTTCCTTCGGCCATGGATGTGGCTTCGTCTTCTCTCGTGAAAAGTAATCGGGCCCCCCCCCCTGGGGAGACCGGCACTCTGGTCGCTCTGCTGGAGGGGGGGTCATGTGCCGCCCCCGGGGCATCCGAAAGTGTTGAATCCCCCATCGTGTCCCTCAGTAGACCCGCAGTTCTGTCTGCCCAGGAGGACCTCAAGAAAGTTTGCCTCGTCGGCCAAGTGTTTGGCCCTAGGCCCCCGCTCGAAATCGTGCGACAATGGCTTCGAAAAGAGTGGTTCCCTCGGGGGCTAATTGTCAGCAAATGCCAGTTCTTACCAGCAAACCACATGCTGCTAGTCTTTGAAAATGAAGAGATGGCGTTCCAAGCCCTAAGCGTTGGCACCTGGCAGCTCGGTCGGTCGACCCTGTGCTTATTCAGATGGTCCCCGGACTTTACCCCCGACAAATCGAAATCACTTCGGTACCCTCTTTGGGTTGAGCTCCCTAATCTCCCATACTTCTTGTACAACTTCGTGTGGGACATAGTCTCCCCCATCGGCAAGCCATTGGCTTCTCGAGAAGACACTGGTGGTCTCATCTATGAGGGTGCAAGACACTCGTTCAATGCTAGATGGCACCCACAAATCTGCGTCGAGGCCGACCTCAGTTCGCCACTTCCATCTACGATCAAAGTGGACATGGGAGAAGGCGATGTCTGGGAGCAGGATATCACTTACAAAAACCTCCCCAACGCGTGCTTTCGTTGCGGCCAACAAGGTCACAGGATCAAAGACTGCCCTCTCAGGCAAAAAAACAAGCGATTTCAAGAAGCCTCCAAAACTGCTCAAGACAACTTTGACGATTTGACCCACTTGACCAAGAAAGGGGAAGACAAGGGCCTCCTCAATCCACAAGCTGATGCCGATGGCTTTACTGAAGTTAGAAGAAGAAGGAAAAGAAGCCCGAGGGCCAACGGTGAGAGGAACAACCCGCCATTTACCTCACACAGCAATTTGTATTGCAATCTTGGAAAGGAGATCAACGAACTTGACTATCTAGGTGGGAAACCACTCGAGGTAGATACCGACGACAATGCCCTAGAGATCCCTGACAACAAAGAAACCCCCCAGGAGGGTTATACTACAAGCAAAGAGGATGGATTCACCACTAGCAATGAGGACAACATGGATAGTGAAAGTTCCATCATTGGATCGACGATCCCGGAAACGGTGCCGAGCACGGGGCCCAGTTCCCCCCAGCAAGGAGTATCACGCAAAGGAAAGCAGCCTATGGAGCTGCCTTGGAAAAGCCCCCACAAGAACCGATTTCTAAGTCGGGATCAGATCCCAGCGAAAAAGAAAGAGGAAGCCAAGAGAAGAAAGGACAAAGCTCCCTCCCGCAAAGAGGGATAAACACAAAATGATCGTCATCTCGCTAAATGCTAGAGGGCTAACCGACCCCTCAAGAGCGACCATCATTGGTCAATGGCTGCGCGACATTAGTTTAAACCCAGACATTATATGTATTCAAGAGATTAAAATTGACGGAGAAGACCTACAGAAACGCCTCAGACAGGTCTCCTCAGCCCATGTGTGGATCCCTACGAAGCACCAGAGGGGGTCTGGAGGAACGGCTATCGGCGTTAAACACCTCTGGCTTGAAAAGTTAGAGAACTCCTTTGAAGATGTAAGTCACCGTTGGATTGCGGCTTCCTTTGGTGCTCCTCTTTCTGTTACTATGGTTTCCTTGTACGCTCCTAACGGGGATCTGGAGCGACTGAACACTTGGGCCTCACTTGACTCACTTCCCCACAACGTGCTTATTTGTGGAGACTTCAACATGGTGGAGGACCCTAGGGACAGATGGATGGGCAAGGGTAGGATCATAGACAGTTGGGAGAAGGAAACGTGGGACATGACCAAACTCCACTTGGACTTGGTTGAATTCAAAGACTTGAATGGCTTCTCTTGGTCGAATCTCCAGGCGGGCGAGGACCTGAGGAAAGCTAGGCTCGATAGATGCTACATCTCTCAGGGCTTTACTCATCAGTGGGGCCACCCTACCATCACGCAACGCACTGACCTCACCATCTCTGACCACTACCCGATCGTTATCACTTTTCAACCTTCAAACAAGATCCGCAAGGCCCCGTGGTTCCATGCCAACGCGTCCTCCTTCTCTCTCCCCTCCGTCCACCAAGAGATTGCGGATGTGTGGAAGGTGGCGTTCGCTTCTGGCTTGGCCCCAGCCAAGTGTTGGAGAAGGGCGGTCGACAAGTCTCGGAAGATCATGATTAGAACTAAGAAAATGATCGAGACTGTGAGACGGGCTCGTAGGGAAGCTCTTTACCACAGACTCTGGCGGCTCGAGGAGGAAGTGAACAAAGGAAAACTCCAAGCCCAGAAAGGTCTCCGAAAAGTCAGAGCAGTGTTGAGATACGAGGAAGAAATACAAAGGAAAAACTTGCAATTCTTCTTCAAGGAGTGGTGGGCCGGCAAAGCCGACAAACCCACTAAGGAGATGTGCCGTATCCTTAAAAGGAAACACAACAGAGAGTCGATCCCCCTACTGCTTGATCCACATGGCAATGTATGCATTTCGGAAGAAGATAATTTTGGCGTCATCGAAGGGCACTTCACGAGACTCCTGGGAACCTCGAACCCCCTCTCCCACCATAGAAGGGACTGCATGGCTGCCATTTCTTGGGTTTCCCCCCGGAGAATTCCACCCAACCTTCACTCCCTGCTCCATGCCCCTATCTCGGAATCAGAAATCATCGAGGTTATTGATGCCCTCCCCCGCGGTAAAAGCCCGGGACCCGACGGACTCACTAACGAGTTCTTTAAATCCTTCAAGCTGGTGGTTGCCACCCCTCTTCGGATGGTCTGGCAAGAAGCGCTAAAGTTTGGTGCTCTTCCTTCTTGTCTAAATAATGGAATTATCAAGTTGATTCACAAGAAGGGGGAAAAGAACAGAATCGAGAACTGGCGGCCGATTACGATGCTCCAAACAGGATATAAGATCATCGCCAAAGTCATTGCCAACAGGCTTTCGTGCCACCTGAGATCTTGGCTTAGTGAGGACCAAAAAGGTTTCATCAAAGGCAGGTCCATCCTGGAAACCATTATGGACATTTGGGAAGGTATGCAATATGCAAAGGAGTCCAACCAAGACGTGGTTTTCCTCAAGATCGACTTTGACAAAGCCTACGATAGGCTTGAATGGGACTACATTCTGTAGTCGCTCCAAGACCTCGGATGTAGTCGGGAATTCACCAGGATGATCGCGACCCTTCTCGGAAACGCAACGACACAAATTAACGTAAACGGCAAACTTTCGAAGGCGATCCACCTTAAAAGATCTATTAGACAAGGGTGCCCTCTGGCCCCTCTCCTCTTTGCCATCGCCACTGAGGGGCTGAGCAGACTGGTGGCACATCATGTGGAGGCTGGCAATATCAAAGGCCTCCGACTGCCTCACGGCCACAGCCAAATCATCATGAGACTTTTTGCCGATGATATGAACGCGTTCGTTCACAATGATAACACCAGTCTGGAGACGTTCTGGAGGTGCCTTGATACCTTTTGTGAGGCCTCTGGATCCAAAATCAACCATAATAAGACCGCCTTTAGGGCTATTGTGGGACAACAACCTGGCCTCCTCATTGATCATGGTTGCCAAATCATTCCGTAGGGCCAAATCTTTCGGCTGCTTGGCATCCCCTTGGGGTTTGACGTCCCTATGGAGCAGCGTTGGAACTGGGTGCTGGCCAAACTTGAAAACAAGCTCAACTACTGGAGAGGCATGCAAATCAATCTCGCTGGACGCGCTATGGTCATCAACACGTTCCTCCTCTCGTCTACCATCTATTTCCTTTCTTGTTGGAGACCGAATGAGCAAGGCCTGTCCAAGCTGAATAGCATCTGCAGGAACTTTCTTTGGACGGGTGATCATAACAGAAGGGGGGTGCCTAAGATCAAATGGGCCATCTGCACCAGCCACAGAGATAGCGGGGGGCTTGGTATCCTGGACATTGGGTGTATGGCCAACAAACTGGCTGCCAAATGGATGATTAAGGCTTGGTGCAACAGGGAGGCCTCGTGGGCCAAGCTGATCTTCAGAAACAAGAATGAGTTGGCTCTCATGGGGTTCCCAAGCTGGAAGAATCTCGACATCATGACCCTGCTATTCTCCCCGATCCCTGTCTTCCCGAAAGGCTCCAATCTAGTGTGCTCCCTTTGGAAGGGCTGGAACAAAGTCAAAAGCTTCACAAGAATTAGTGAGGACTGGAAGTGGGCGGCCGGAATCAGACAAAACGACTCTATCTGGTTCCCGGTACATGGCATCCGGAGTGTGGAGTCGTGGAACATTCGGAATGGCACAAAGGATTCAAAAAATGGAAACACCTCTGGAAACATGACTCCAATGGCTGGATCAATTTCGAGGACATTGATCCTTCCAAAAACATCTCCTACGAAGAATGGAACACTTTGCAAAGCAGATGCCTCGCATGGGATCGGAACAAGATTCGCCTTCTCATGGGACACGATGCTCCGAACTCGCTTGGTCTCAAATGGCACAATGGAAATAACATACTCAAAATCCCGAACATCAAAGAAACGACTGACCACTAGATCAGTCTCAACAAGAAGTGGTGCCTGGCTTGGACGCGACTTCGATGGGACATGAAATTCATGAGTATTTGGCACCCCCTGATCGAGATTAAGAAGTCTGTCCTCCTTTGGCAAATTCTGCATCGTGGAATTTGGACTAACCACAAGGCTAGCAAAATTTGCGGGGTCCCTCCTTGGTGCAAACGCTGTCACCGGGCTATTGAAGATGTCCCACACATCTTCCTCTCCTGCCCCAGCTCCCTCAAAATATGGCAGATGGTGGGAAAGAAACTCAGACTTCTGAAACAGCTTAGCTGGAAACAAGTCCTTTTGGGAGAAGCGATCGGCTGCTCCGCGACACTCTGGAACGCCATCAGAGGGGAAGTCTTGTGGAAAATCTGGCGGGAGAGGTGTGCTCTCAACTTCGGCGATACCCCCAAGGAATGGTCGATTGAGAAATCACTATTCCTCCTTGGCAAAAGGATTGTTAACTGTAAGAAATCCCCCCCCTTCAGGCACCATAAAGTCCTCATTTTGATCAACAACAAGCTCAAACCCAAGTGGGCCCCGCATGAGGGCGATGAGAGGGTGATCAACCTTCTATGTAATGCAACCTAGAACTCATACAGGTTTCCCCTGCTTTGTGGGATTTGGGGGGTCCCATGGGCGCTAGTCCCCTTCTTTTGTACCTTTGTTTCTTAATTTAATTCAAGTCCGGGAGAGTAGGCTATTGCCGAACTTCCTTTATATTAAAAAAAAAAAAAATAAATTGGCAAGAGGCGTGCTATGGTTGTTAACACATTTATGCTTTCTACAACTATTTACTTTATCTCGTGTTGGAGACCTAAGGAAAAAGACTTGGCCAAAGTGGAAAGAATCTGCAGAATCTTTCTTTGGACTGGGGACTCCAATAGGAGGGGGATTCCCAAAATCAAATGGAAAACTTGCATTAGCCCAAAAGACTCAGGGCGCTTGGGAATTTTGGATATCGCTGGGCTGGCTGACAAGCTAGCGCCAAAGTGGCTTATCAAGGCTTGGAGAAATAGTGAGTCCTCTTGGGCTAAATTGATCTTCAGAAACATGGAAGACCTTACCTTAGTTGGCCATCTTGGTTGGAAAGTCATAGGGATTCTCACGCTTTTGTTCTCCCCTCACCTCGTGTCCCCTAAAGGCTCTAGCCTCGTGTGTTCTTTATGGAAGAGTTGGAACAAGGCCAAACAATTCATCACAATCAGTGAGGAGTGGAAGTGGGGGGCTAGGATAAGACAAAATGACTCTATCTAGTTCCCGATCAGCGGCATTAGGGGGGTTGAAGTCTTGGAACCTCCAAACTGCAAAGCGGCTATGGAACAAGGGGTTCAAACAGTGGAAACAACTCACGAAACAAGAGACCTGCCAGTGGATTAGGTTCGAGGACTTGGACCCGAGACTTAGAGTTACCCGAGAGGAATGGACTCTTCTTCAAGGCAGGTGTTTAGCATGGGACCGCTCAACTATCCGCCTTCTCTACAGTCAGGATCTTCCTTGCCTGGAGGGCCTCAAATGGAGCAATAGGAAGAAACCATCCGGAATCCCCAACTTCAAAGAGAACGTAGATGTTCATCACGCTCTTAACAAGAGATGGTGCCTTTCTTGGACCAAACTTCGATGGGAACTAAAGTTCATGTCTATTTGGCACCCCCTCATTGAGATCAAAAAGTCCATTCTCATGTGGTAGATCTTGCACAAAGGCATCTGGTCCAATGCAAGGGCTAACAAAATCTGTGGTGTGCCACCTTGGTGCAAGCGTTGTCATCGATGCATAGAAGATTTAGCTCACCTGTTCTTCGATTATCACAAGTCTTGTGTCATCTGGCATCACGTGACCTGGGTTTTGAGACTCATGAACCAAATCAATTGGCAACAGGTGTTGTTGGGTGAGGCGGTCGGCTGCTCATCGAGGCTGTGGAATGCCATCAGGGGTGAGACTCTTTGGAAGATATGGAGGGAGATATGTGCCATCAATTTTGTCCAAACTCCTAAGGAATGGTCAATCAAGAAATCCTTGTTTCTTCTAGGTAAAAGAGTCTCCCGAGATAAGACATCTCCACCTTTTAGATACCATTGTATTTATCTCCTCGAAAACAACAAGTTGAAACCCAAATGGGTCCCACATAAGGGTGATGATAGATTTATCCGCCTCATTTGTAATGCCCTCTAGCTTGACATACTCCTCCCCTGCATTGTGGGATTTGGGGGGTCCCATGGGCACTAGTCCCATTCACTTGTAACTTTTCTTCTTTATTTTAATTAAAGTCGAGGAGAATAGGCTAAAGCCGAACTTCCTTTAAAAAAAAAAAAAAAATTGGCAAGAGACTTAGTGAAGTTGTTGTACCCTATTTGGAACATCGTATTCGGCCTCGAGGTCTAGATCCTATTTTTAAAGTCTTTTTTTTGTGAATCATCTTAATAGAACCAACGTTGAGACAATTAGGCAATGTGACACATGACCTCCTCCCACATAAGTGAAAAGAGGTCACCAAAAAGTCTTTGAATGACTTGATGAACTCGTTGCTGATACCATCGAGATTTGCACTTTCACAATCTGGAAGAGAATCAATGGCTTCTAAAATCTCCATGTTGATGGGAGGAGCATCAAAAAGCAACAACATATCTTGCAATATTTTTTTTGGATTTGACTCTACCGATGTTGACAATACATTCCTACCTATGAGAAGATAGTGGCATGGACACCCCATGATCGTCTACACTCCACACCAATACAATCAATGATTTACGGGATTAATTCCTTTTCTTGATTTTTCTTAGTGAGTCTGCACGTTTCTTTAGTTAGTTTGGCCACTATTCCCACCCGCCACTCTTTCAAGTAGATCTCAAGATTCTTTCCTTTCAATTTTCTCTTGGTATCTTCGCATGCTTCAGATCTTTTGGAGCCTAAGTATTTTCTTAACTTCCATCATCCAACATTTGTTAGAAAAATGTGGGCCCTAAAGGTGTGCTTCCAGGTCGGCTGATCTCCTATCTCACCAAGGGGAGAGAGGAGATCGCAAGATTAGCATGTAACCAGAGAGTTTTCGTATGTTTAGTGTTCCTCTTGAAGGTAAGAATCATCGTATAGTGATCTGAAACAACAAGGTCCACATCCAAAGTGAGGGATGGAGTATCCATGATATTGTAAGTCATAGAGGTTGTATTCCTCAAATCCTCTCCAACTTGGAGATTTTGCTCAAAGAAGCGAGACTTACCTTTGACCTCCACGAGATGATGGTGGAGCTTGAGCTCATCTCAAACGTCATTTTCAACACCATGGACAACTTTTCCTCTTTTTCCCCATCTATCGGATCGAGCTTGTGCCATATTAAAATACCTCCACATAATAATATATGAGGAAAGAGTGTACAAAAATTTCCAAGTAACTTGTCTATCTATGTGCAACCTGAGCACATGTAGTGACACAATGTTGATATTCAGGGGGTGCTTGAAGAGGTAGCAATCCGTGGATGATTCGGGTCAAAAATTGGTTCAATCTCGAAGATAAGATAGTCTGATTGATTGATCCCGTTTTCCGAATTACAGAAAATATTTATATGTGAGACCAATCGAGATGGAATCTTCTCAACAATACCTTTGGGCCTTGTTTTCTTCTATATCTCACTTTTGTG
Organism: Ceratopteris richardii; assembly: GCA_020310875.1. Classification (NCBI taxonomy): domain Eukaryota; kingdom Viridiplantae; phylum Streptophyta; class Polypodiopsida; order Polypodiales; family Pteridaceae; genus Ceratopteris; species Ceratopteris richardii. The sequence continues at coordinate 216,709,118 of CM035406.1, forward strand.
AAGGCTTCTGAGTTGGTGAGAGAATTGTGTTTTTTGGACGCAAAGAACTGTGTTTTTTGGACTTTGTGGATTGTGTTAGTATGAAACAAAAGACTTGCCTTGAGCTGGGTTACAATTCTTAAATATGAAACAACTATTGCATGCCTCAATGACATGATGGGAGCTCGGACCCATGCAATAATCATGCCAATCGAAATGATCTACCCATTCTGTTTCCATACAATAAAAGATGTTCAATCGCAGATGCATAGTTTTCAAACACGTTATGATGGACGATCCTCTTGATGGCCCGCACAGAAGAAGTCACCGTTTCTATTCCCTTTGCTAGATGACAGTTTTGGCGTTATTTGCAGTATTCCTTGCTTGTGGGTTTTGCTTTTCGGAAAAAAAATCTCATTCGCTTTACGTTTTTCGTTCCCCATAAGGCCTACACAACTAGTTTGAAACCTTGCGTCCTGTTAAAAGAGAAAAAAATTGTATTTGTATATTTTGATGTGAAACACACTCCCACGCAAACATATACATAAAAACGATTCTGAAAAAGGAGGATTAATATGCCCACACATTTAGAACGATACATACACGAAGAAGTCCCCACATGAAGCCCGAACTTGGATCCAACATTACCCACAAAACCCAAAAAAAAAGGGAACATTGCTCTAAAAGAGGATAATCTTCAAAGCTTGAAAAGCCTTGATTCTTTCAATTCCCTAACTAGTTTCTTGAACTACCGAGATGAAATTAGAAAACCCATCCTTCTACCATGAATGTGTTGCTCTAGCTTTTATCCAATAGGAAGCTCATCTATCATTTCTCATACATCTTTTCCCATTGACTTTTGTTTTTATATAATACTTCACTAGTTATATATCTCGATTTTGTTTTGTGCTTCATGCTATAAGATAATATAGATACGAAGACAATCGGGATAATGCTTCACTACTAGTTACGAACACGACCTGGATAGTGAGAGCTCCATCATTGGATATACACTCCCAAAAGAAATCTTAAATTCAATCCCACAAAAGGTGAATCATAAGGGAAAACAACCATTGGAAATGCCATGGAAGAGCCACCTTAAGGGTAAGATACGTGGTCAAGACCCCTCATCTTTGAGGAAAAAAGACAAACCCAAGAAGAAAAAAGACAAGGTCCCTCTTTGCAAAGAGGGTAACCATCGATAACAATTATCATATCATTCAACACCAGGGGTTGATTGACCCCTCAAGAGCAGCTATTATTTGCCAATGGTTTCAGAATAATAGCCTAAACCTGGGTTTCACCTGTATTCAACAAATTAAAATCGATGGAGAGGAGCTTCAAAACCGACTCAAATGCATATCTTCGACGCATGTCTGGGTTACCACTTCACACCCGAGAAGAGTTCGTGGTGCATCTATTGGAATAAATAACTTTTCTTCCAGTTCACTATGGTTCCCATGTATGCCCCAAATAGGGAGTCAGAGAGGATTGACACCTGGGTCTCTTTAGACTTGCTTTCCCAAAACATGATGCTTTGTGGAGACTTCGACATGGTGGAAGACCCTTCGGATGGGTGGGACAACAAGTGGTGTACCATTGATGGTTAGGAGAAAGATATCTGGGACAAAATCAAGCTCCACCTGGACCTAGTGGAGATTAAAGATATGAATGGCTTCTCTTAGTGGAACCTCCAATCTAGGGAAGACTTAAGGAAATCAAACCTTGATAGAAGCTATATTGTGTCAGAACGTTATCCATTAGTGGGGTCAACCTGCCATCTCTCAACACATTGACATTGCCATATCAGACCACTACCATTTTATTCTCACTTTCAAACTGATTGCCAAACTCACAAAAGCGCCTTGGTTTCATGCTTGCGTGATGTATTCCTCCCTTCCCTCTGTCCATCAAAAATTACCTTCGCTTGGAATTGCGTGTTTGCCAATGGCGCTTCACCGGCCAAATGTTGGAGGGGTGTGGTGGCCAAGACTTGTCAAATTCTGGTCGGGATTCACAAGATGCTTTGCAATATTTAGTGGAGGTAGAGAGAGAAGCTCTATCAGAGGCTCTAGCATCTTGAGGAGGAAGTGAACAAAGGGAACTACTAATACCAAATGGAACTATGAAAAATCAGTGGCATGCTAAGATACTAGGAAGAAATTCAAAGGAAAACCCTACAAGTATACTTTAAAGATTGGTGGGTGGGTAAGGCCAAAAAACCAACTAAAGAGATGTGTGGCATCCACAAGAGGAAGCAAAAAAGAGACTCTATTCCCTTCTTGATAGGTAGTAGTGGGGTCAAATGCAAAATGAAAGAAGAAAAGAGTGCTATTATTATCCACCGCTTTACTCAGCTCCTCGGGGTTTTCAATGCCTCTTTCTCCCCATAGGCAAGATTGCATGGGGACCATCTCGAGGAGACTCCCTCGAGAATACTGCACATTTTGAAGTCTCTCCTTGACATGCCCATTTTAGCTAATGAGATTCTTGAAGTTATCGATACACTCCCCAATGGGAAAAGCTCAGGTCTTGAGGGCCTCACAAATGAGTTTTTCAAATCCTTCAGATAGGTGGTGGCCTCTCCATTTTGCTTGGTCTCGCAAGAGGCATTGACCTTCGGTGCGCTTCTCGAATGCTTAAACAATGGTGTCATCAAGCTTATCCATAAAAAAGGTAACAAGACCAAGATTGAAAACAAGTGCCTGATCACTATGCTTCAAGTAGGGTTCCCAACATAATTTCTTACCACTTGAAGAGGTGGCTTAGTGAGGATTAAAAAGGATTCATCAAGGGTAGATCAATACTGGAAGCTATCATTGATATTTGGTAAGGTCTCAATTTTGTTGAAGAGTTCGAGTAAGATGTGGTATTCCTTTAAATCGACTTTGATAAAACCTACGATAGGCTAATATGGGACTTTGTTCTCGAATCTCTCAAAGACCTCCACTCTACTTAGAAATCCACTAAAAAGATTACTACATTATTGGAGAATGCATTGACACAAATAGGTATCAACAAACAGTTATCAAAGGCTATCATATTAAAATGCTCTACTATGCAAGGGTGCCCACTAGTCTGTCTACTTTTCGCTATTTCCACGGAGGGGCTCAGGCATCTTGTGCAACATCACATGGCAATGTAACATATTAAAGGTCTCTCTTTACCTCTCAACCATGGCCAGATTATCCTGAGGGTATTTGCAGATGACGCGGATGCATTTCTACATACTAGTTTGACTAGCATTGAAACCTTTTGGGGGTTCCTTTACACATTCTTTCAAGCATCTCATTTCCAAAGAAAATAACTCAAAAATGGCTTTGAAGGCCAGCATCGGACTTCAATCCCAACTATTGGTTTACCATGGTTGCAAAATTATCCCTAAGGGTATGTTCTTCTACCTACTTGGTCTTCCCATGGGCTTTGGTGTCTCAATGGAGTAGCGATGGAATTGAGTCCTTTCCAAACTAGACAACATTTTAGCATATTGGAAGGGCATGCAGATCAACCTCGTTGGGTATGCCATGGTAATTAATACCTTTCTCATTTCCTCAACCATTGACTTTCTCTCTTGCTCGAGAAAAAAGGATCAAGAGCTTAGCAAATTGGAAAGAATGTATAGAAACTTTCTTTGGACGAGCGACCACAACAAAATGGGGGTTCGCAAAATTAAATGGTCTACCTACATCAGCCAAAAGGATTGTGGGGATCAAGGAATTATGGATATCGAAGGCATGTCTGACAAGTTGGCAGTAAAGTGGATCATTAGGGCTCAGTACAATTGTGAGACCTCTTGTGTCAAGCTCATTTTTTTGGAGCAAGAACGTGATTACACTGGTGGGCCTCCGTGGTTGGAAGGACTTGGGCCTCCTTGCCCTTTTATTCTCCCAGATTCTGGTTTCCCCAAAAGGCTAGAATCTTGTGTGCTACCTATGGAAGAGTTGGAACAAGTTCATTCAATTTATGAGAATCAGAGAAGATTGGAAATGGGTTGCCAATATCAAACAAAATTACTAAATCTTGTTTCTGATCATGGGCATCATGGGTGTGGCTTCTTGGAACCTCTAGAATGCCAAGAGGCTTTGGAACAAGGGTTTTAGACATTGAAAACACATTTAGAAAAACAAAATTGGCCAGTGGATCAGCTTTGATGACATAGACCTTGAAATAAGAGTGAAATACCGAGAATGGACTCTCCTTCAGAGCAAATGCATCACTTAGGAACGATAAAAAACCGGACTCCTCATCGGGTCGGATAATACAAGATTATGACCACCACGTGCTAGAGAGATGACTCTCTTCATGACCAAATGCCTCTATATATAGCTCTCTCCAAGGGACTGCTTTCTTGGGCAGGTGCATATTAACCATCCAAGTGTCAACCATGTAACTACATGTATGCCAAATGTCCCAATTAACTATAGTTAACTCAAGTGGATGCTTCTAGAAGGCTGTAGATGTAACATAATCCTAGTAGGAGATGGTTGAACCACGCTCTAAGAGAGAGGATTAGGAAGTAATCCTCAACCATGGCTTTTGGGGCAAGTGGTTAGCCCATCACATTCCTAACCAAGAGGTTGTGAGTTCAATTCCTTACATTGGTATCAGAGCCTAGGAAGTAGGCTTGGGCAAGGTGGAATGATCCAATGGTCTCTAAAAAAGGCGCTTGGGCATCCTCTATGTGAAAGGGTAGGAATTGTGGAAGGCGCGCACGTCGGTTTCAAGGATGGACCTTACAATGATTGGGATGTATCTCTCAATCCGTAGGTCAGATTGAGGCGTGTAATATACCGTTGGAAAGCTCTCGGAACGAACTTTCCAATGAGCTAACTTGGAAGTGTGAATTTCTTGGAAATCCTTGGGTGGCACTTGATTGAGTGTTCAAGATACCAAGCATGGGTGAGAACAAGGTTCAAGACTGAGGTTGAGAACAAGGGCTCGAGACACCAAGGTTGCGAACAAGAAGGTTCAAGACACCAAGGTTGAGAGCAAGGGTTCAAGAGACCAAGGTTGTGAACAAGGTTCAAGAAACTGTGCGAGGTTGAGGGACATCAATTCAAGGGCACCTAGGGAGTTCAAGGGACTGATCACCGAGGCTAGAGGGATACAAGAGTAGATCATTGAGGACAATGATCGACCAAGGGGGGAAGAATGTAACATAATCCTAGTAGGAGATGGTTGAACCACGCTCTAAGAGAGAGGATTAGGAAGTAATCCTCAACCATGGCTTTTGGGGCAAGTGGTTAGCCCATCACATTCCTAACCAAGAGGTTGTGAGTTCAATTCCTTACAGTAGATCTCTTTGGGCAAAATACTCTCCCCATGTACCCCATGGGGATTGAACCGAAGAACTCCTACTTCACACCCATCAGACTTACCCAATAGGCTAAGTGGATTACTTAGTTACAAGAGTAAATGACCTTCTAGTAAGTCTAGACTTGAGATCTTTGATCATACACATGAGTGACCAAATGGTGTCGGATTTCAGATTCATCTGAACCGATCAGACCTTTAGATCATAGAATTACTAATTACATTCTTCCCCTCTTGGAAAGTATTTTAGTCCTCGAAAATATAGCTATATAACTACTATAGGCAACCCATGAGCATCATGCTCTAAAACCTCAAAGGAGATGGTCATGTTCTGAAACTAGAAGAACATGTCTCATCTTTGTGGTGGCATTCGTTCCTAAATGATTCAAAGCACTGTCTCACTTTGCACTTTGATAAACTCTTGCAAAGTATTGAATGAATAATAATGTTGGATCAAACAACATCCCTAGCCAATTCAATATGTTTACTAGGTGCAATCTAGGCACAAACATGTGAACTTGGTGGATTCAAATTACTAGTCCATTTCTGGGTATGGTTGGTGCATGGACTTAGTAACAAAGGCTGGATTCTTATCCCTCATAAGACTTTGAGAATTCTTGATTCACTTTGAATTTGGTTTGGAGAACTTGAAGTTTGGTTGTCCCAAACATCTAACTTGGATGTTTGTACAATGGTTTACTTTCAATCATTGGATTTCCCTTGGAAGGATCCAATCAAGTAAAGAGTCCTCCCCCCTCTAGTGCATTGTTTCCTTAATGAAAAAAAGCAGAGTATGAAAACAAGAAAAAAAGTAGAGCAAATATAAGGATCTTAAAACACAAAAATAATAAAATATGATTGTGGTTTCATTCAATGTTTAATCCCTCCCAAGCAGCCACGATTTGCCAACAGTCTTGGGAGAAGAGCATTAACCTCAACTTTTTTTAAAGGAAGTTCGATAGAGCCTACTCTTCCAAACTTTAATTAATACAAATTACAGTTCTACAATTGAATGGACCTAGCACCTATGGGATCCTCTGTATCCCAGAAAGCACGAGCTGCTAATAGATTACTAGAGAATTTTACAAAGAAGGTTTATAACACTCTCATCACCCTCATGTGCATATGCATGTGCATGTGTATGTGTGTGTATATGTATGTATGTGCATGCACATGTGTAAGTGTGTATGCGTATGTATGCGTATGTATGTGTATGTGCATCTGCATGTGTATGTGTGTGTATATGTATGTATGTGCATGTGCATGTGTAAGTGTATACGTGTATGTATGTGTATGTGCATGTGCATGTGCATGTGCATGTGGATGTGTGTGTATATGTATGTATGTGCATGTGCATGTGTAAGTGTATATGTATATGTATGTGTATGTGCATGTGCATATGTATGTGTTTTTATATGTATGTATGTGCATGTATATATGTAAGTGTATGTGTATATGTGTGTATGTGCATGTATATGTGTATATGTATGTATGTATGTGCATGTGTGCGTGTATGTGCATGTGTGCGTGTATGTGCATATGTGCGTACATATGTGCACATATATACACACACACACACACACACACACATATATATATATATATATGTGTGTGTGTGTGTGTGTGTGTATGCGCATGTGTATATGTATGAAACATGCATGTGCATGTGGATGCATTTCCATTTGCATCCATGTGTATATGCATGCATTTGAATGTGCATGCATGTAGATGTACATATACATGTATTTAAGTATATGTTAATGTGTGTATGTGTATGTATATATGCAATAATGCATACATGCAAGTCATTTTTATGTGGTTGTAGAAATGTTTGTGCATATCCATGTGTATGTGTGTGTATGTGTAAGTGTATGTGTACATGTATGTGTGTGCGTCTGCATGTGTATATGTGTATATGTGTGAATATGCATCTTCATGTATTAGTGTATATGTGCATATCAACAAGTGTGAGGATGCTAACTAATGAAAATAACAAAATTCAAATGATATACAAAGAATGGAAATCGTACTTACAATAGTTAGCCATATTTTTGCTTGGTTAAATTATTGAATAACTTGCAGTAGAGAGAGAGAGAGAGATAGAGAGAGAGCCCAAAGAGAGAAAGAGGTAGAAAGAGAGAAATAGAGAGAGAGACAATAAGATAAAGATTAGACAAAACAACAATTCAAGAAGTGATTGTTTCAACTCATAAGCACAACCCAATTGTGAATGTTGGAGAGCTCTTCGATCAGATGCATGTAGATGCCAATCGAAGAGCCTCCAATGTTTTTATTTTTTTTGTCAAAAACACATCATGTAACCGATGTTAAAGCATCGTAAATGCCTCTCCAAGTAGCATCGCATACGGGACAATAATTAGCATGGCTTATGCAATGCTTTTTTTAATCGTCGCTTTAGCAATGCTCCACGTTACTATCGCATTTTTCATCGCACCACACGTTGATAAAAATGTCGATTTCTTCGTCATTTAACTGATATTCCGTGCTCGATGCTTGTTGCAATGTTTTATGAAATTTTATAGCGCTGAAATTGTGTCATGTCAATCGTCACTATGCGCTCATATTCCTTGTAGTGTGTGCTCTAGGTTTCTTCTACTTCCTTCCATTGTTTGTGTGCTTTCAGAGACCTCAATCTTGAACAAGAATTCTGACTACTAGGTCTTGATTAACAAGAACTAGTGCTTAAGTTGTTCTTGAATCCATTGGATTTTAAAATTCAAGGATCTTTGGCATAGGCTTATTGAAAACAAAAAATGATCCTTATGTGGAAAATTTACCATGGGGAAATTTGGCCAAATGTTAAATCAAGTAAAATTGCATTGTACGCATGTGGTATAAGTGCTCTATGAGTGGAAGAGAAGACTTAGGCCACCTTATGTTTCCCTACCTTGAAAGTCTTGATACATGATAGTGCCTCAGTATGATCTTGTTGCAACCTCATCAAGATAACTTGGAATGGGTAGTACTTGGTGAAGTGATCAGCCGCTTGTCTGCTCTATTGAAGGTTGTGAGGAGTGAAGTGCTTTGGAATATTTGGAAGAAAATATGTGCATTTAAACCTGGAAAACGTTCTAAGTAATGGTCGATTGGAAGTTCCCTTGCTTTTGTAGATCGAAGGATATATGATTGTAAGAAATCTTCCCCATTTAGGCACAACAGGGTGTTTATCTTAGAAAACAAGAAGTTAAACTATAAGCGCATTTCCATGAAGGGGACGAAGTGTTTATCTTAGAAAACAAGAAGTTAAACTATAAGTGCATTTCCCATGAAGGGGGCGAAAAGGCTATAAATCTTCTTTGTAATTTTCTCTAAGCCGTATTGTAACTTTTCCCTTTTTAAAATTTAATGCGGTAGTTTATAAAGATCTCTAGAATTTTGGACCCTACTAATTCCAAAGCTTGAATGTGAAACCACATTTAGGAATGTCTTAGATAATGTGGTAGCGCTTGCATCGATTGAATCTTTTTCCATAATCTAGTGCCCATTGGACTAGTCTTTTCAAATTGTGCAGATCCCCATAGCTTAAAAGCACACCATGGCATGGATCATACTAGTCAAAGGCGTGCTTACACACCCCCTTTATTTGTGGAGACTAGATTTCTAAGCCTTTGGCACATGGATTGGTAAACAAAATATATTGAACATTCTTTTTTTCATCACATTGAAGAAACTGTTCCTCTCTAAATTATATATGGTTCCAAATAGTTGCATACCTGTTGCATTTACTTAAGGTATTGGCACTCAATAATCATTTCAATCTTCCACCTTCATTGGGATAGCCGAGCTCCAGAAGCACCTAATCATTGCTAGTTCAAGGTAAGCTGAAGAATTCCTAATGTTTATTGCACTTCCCCTATTTCAAACCAACATAAGGGACCCTGAGTCTTCCTTATATTAGTGATTCTATTATCTTGAGGGGGAAGGTGGGGACCATGAGGAGGGAAGGCGAGAGTATATGAAACACGTCATTGTTCCTTAAGGATTGGAGTTCTCTTCACAATGAGTGTGATTTTGGCCCTAACAATAGGGGTTCTCTTCATAATGAATATCATTTATTTTTTGTGTTGTTATCCATGATTCCGATTATTTTCCACTTGTATACGGAGAAGCAAATCTTCATAAAACGTAATGTAGGTGATTTTGATAGGGTGTGAGCATAATGGCCTCGTCTTCTTGTTTGAAGTTTTACCACTAGGATCAACCCCTTATTGGGTAGAAATAAAGCACTTCCGTGGGTATAATTAAAACAAGTTAAAAAGAAGTGCAAGCAAACATGCATAATTCTTTTTCCTCTAAATCACTACTGAAATCTTCAAAGTTCTATTTTCATAAGGAATGGTTCCCTATTTGTCACATTAACAGAAGAAAAAAAAGTTAGTTCAAGTTTATGAATCATTTCTTATTGGCAATCGAAAAAGAAGGGATCACTTTTGAATCTCTTTAGGTTAGCTCTTGAGATACCAAGAAGTCTACACACCACAACATTACTCACAAAGTGTTGAACTTCTTTACAAAGCTTTAGGCCACAATGAACAACCAATATGGCATTCCATACATGTTGATGAAAAATATATGAGCATAACCACCACTTTTTTCATGCATGATTGCATCCTCAAATTTTTCATGAAGCCGATCTTAGAAAGTACATTATTAGGAAGGCTTCTATCAGCCTCAAACCCAATAAGACCATAAACTAAGATTTGGTGTGGAAAAACTCACTAAGGTTATGACAATCAACCCATAAAAGAGTTTGTGCTCAAAAAACCCTAATCTTGCATGAGCGTGAAATGAGTAAATCTTAAATGAAAATTTCGAAATAAGAGAAAATCTTATAGGAATCTTACAATTTTTATCTTGAGAGTTAGCATAACTATCGTGATTCCTATTGTAGTAGATCCCTTGCCGTGAATTCTTATTCTAGCACCCATTTGCATACTGCCCTAGCTTCCCACATATGGAGCACCCATTACCGTTTTCCGGTTATATTCCATTCTTCCATTTGGCATCTTCTTGAAGTCCACTTACTGTGTGCACTACTAATTCATCATCACCCATAGCATACCCAATGGAGCCAAGTACATCTAACAGCTCCATCTTCAAAATCTAGACATTTATACTATGGGTTGATGTCTTTCTGAGACTATTCAGCTCGTTCTTAAGTTGAAATATCCTACCTTTAGTTTCGGTTGAGTGTAATCTATTCACACGTTCCCATACCTTTGAGGCTAATTTCTTTTCGTTGAATCTTTATGGGTCTCATGGGATGTTTAAAATGCTTCGATTTTTAGGTACTCACTAATCCCAAAAGGCCTTACCCCATCTGGAAGTTGCTCACTCTAAATATCCAAGGTTTTTTAGTTTCCTTTCTCAAGCTTCTTTTTATGTCTGTTCGTATTCAGCCATCCTTTTTTTCTGTGGTTCTCAATATCCCTCATGGTGCAATCTAATGAGTATAGGTTGCTCATATTATCTTCCAATTTAATTCATGAGTTGCAATTGCTCCCTTCTATTGTAGACTTGATTTGCTTTGACATCTTTAACTTCTACTCTTTGCTTTGTAGAAACTCCTTCCTTTAGTTCAAGATTTCCATCAATGATTGAGGGTCCTATTTGGTATTCTTGAATGTAAAGTATGTGTTTGGATAACACTGATGGAGTATTCCTAGTCCTATTTGCACCCCGAAGCTAATGGCGGCCACCCAATATCATTTTCTAGGCTATACAGTCATTGGAAATCCCTTTTTCTAATGTGGTATGAAACATACCAAATTGATACTCGTAGCTCACACAAACATCAACTACATGATAAATATTATCAAGAATAATGACTAGACATGTATCATCAATAGATACTTGATTCTACACAAACCTCTTAGATCTGAGACTATAGACTTAAACCAAGCTTAAATGGTAAATTAATAAATCTAATAACCATTAAATTCTTCCAGTATTAATGATAACGGTTGATAAATAACGTTCAACAAAAAAGATGCTTGAATTGATGATCACCTAGAGAGCTGTAGGATAAATGATATTTTCACAATATTTATAGTAATGTAGCAACGGTTTTATAGTAATCTAGCAACGGATAAGCTTAGTTGAGAGAGACATTCCTATTAAATAGAGACACTTTAAATGTAGTGTCTTTCTTCAATCATCTACGAGATTGTGTCCTTGATATTTTTAATTTGGTGAGATGTTATTGGTTGGATCTCATAAAACGTCCTTTCGTTTCTCTTCAATAGTTTTTTTAGTTGAAATTAGTTTGATATGACAATCTATGCATCCTTTGACTTTTTAACATCCGTCATATCGTGGAAAATGAATCCAATTTATTTATTAGATCTTTGACCTCTTTTTTCAACAAATGTGACCCATGCTAAGATTTGGTGAGATACACAATGTGCGTCATTTCCATCCACAATGTTAAGATGGGGTTTTCAGAGGTCCCATTTAATCTTCTCTACATCTTGAATGACACAACAATCTCTATTCCATTCATTTTCTATATCATCCACCATATCGAGGACTCGTGTGATGATGATAAGAGGAAACATAACCATAGTAAATAGCCAAGCTTCCCCTGCTTTGTGGGATTTGGGGGGTCCCGTGGGCACTAGCCCCCTTCTTTTGTACCTTTGTTTCTTAATTTAATTCAAGTCCGGGAGAGTAGGCGATTGCCGAACTTCCTTTATATGAAAAAAAAACACTCGATGAAGGAGTAGGTGCATAAATAAAAGCGAAGGAAAAGGTTTAGTGTTACTCAAGAAAAATTGCAACCCATTTATTCTTTGAGTACTTCTAAACCACTAAAGGAACGCCCACCTCATGAAAATGTAGATATATGACGCTCCAAGACGTATAGATTGAGATTTCAAGACCCATACATGCAAGTTGGACTACGTCTATTCATAAGCTCATATTTATCCACCCTCACTTATTGAAGGTAGATGAAATTTAGGATTGAATATTATTTGTAAGTGGTTCTAGTCAAATGGTTGAGAAGATTATATTGATCTTCTTAGTTTTCTTTGAGCATGAGAATAGGGCCATTTCATCTCTTTCTCACCATATTTTTATCTTATTTCTTTTTTTCTTCTTTTTCTTTGGTATCTTTGGAAAAAATGTCTTAAAGTGTTATGAAATGTTCGAGACCAAAATTCTAATCAAATGGTTGCGAAGATTATAATGATCTTCGTAGTTCTCTTTGAGCATGAGAATAGGGCCATTTCATCTTTTTCTCACCATAGTTTTATCTTATTTCTTTTTTTTTCTTCTTTTTCTCTGGTATCTTTGAAAAAACTGTCTTAAAGTATTATGAAATGTTCGAGACCAAAATCATATTTGTAGCATTTTGTACAACCCAAGTGTGAGAAAGTTCGGACATCGCCATAGCCGTGCGAGCAGGTGCTCTCTCAGACATCGCCAGTGATTTGATCATGTACAGTCTCAGTCTGGGGGCGCTAAGCAGGTGCTCTCTCGGACATCGCCATAGCCGTGCGAGCAGGTGCTCTCTCAGACATCGCCAGTTTGGGGGCGCTAAGCAGGTGCTCTCTCGGACATCGCCATAGCCGTGCGAGCAGGCGCTACTGTGTCTGCGTCCGCCATCGCTCCCCCGTCTGTCCCGATAGGCCAACGGGGCTCTTCGGTGTCGCGATAGTTCACCCGCCGGAACCGTCTGTCGCGATAAGCCAACGGTGTGTCGCGATAGTTCACCCGTCGCCACGTGTCACGCTACCCCAGGGGATCGGGACCCGTCTGTCGCGATAGGCCAACGGGCCTCGTTGGTGTGTCGCGATAGCTCACCCACCGGAACCGTCTGTCGCGATAAGCCAGCGGTGTGTCGCGATAGCTCACCCGCCGCCACGTGTCAAGTTGCCCCAGGGGATTCGGCGTGTCGCGATATCTCTCCTTTTATTTCTTCGTGGTGGCCTTCACACGGTTCGAAAGACAGAGTATCGGCGGCGCCCCCTTCTTTTATTGTAAAATTGGAAAAAAGGAGAGAAAAGGAATTAAGGTGAAGAAAGAAGCGGGCTCGCGGACTTTGATGGGACTGTGAGAGTGTACGACCCTTTGAAAGGTATCACGTAAAACTTTGTTCCCAGTTTTGAGTGTTGCACCTGTGGGATTTCGATTCCATAAAAAAAAAGGGGGGGGGAGGAAAAATTAAAAGAGAAAAAAAAGAAAGAAGAGAGGAGTTATCCTTTAATGTGGGATGATGAGATGATCATGGTCTTTTCAAGATGGGTTCGAAGCCGATTTTCCAGAATGAGATCTTCACTTTTTTTAACGCAAGACTCCTCCCTCGTTTGAATTATTAAAAGAAGTCCCTTAAAAAACAAGAGGTAGCCCTACGAAAAAGAGAGAAAAAAAGAAAAAAAAAAAGGGGAAAAAAAAGGAAAAAAAAAAAGAAGAAAAAGAAAAAGAAGAAAAAAGAAAAAGAAAAAAGAGAATAGAAAAAAAAAAAGAAGAGAGCTACTTTTATTGTGGGATTTTTGGGCTTTGCTAGTTGATTCTCTCCTCAGAGTTTTAGTAAAAGTTCATACATATATAATCCCAAGTGGGCCCCACATGAGGGTGATGAGAGGGTAATTAACCTTCTTTGTAATGTCATCTTTGTAATGTCATCTAAGCTCCTTTTGGCTATGGATGTGGCTTCATCCTCTCTCGTGAAAAGTAATCGGGCCCCTCCCCCTGGGGAGACCGATATCCTGGCCGCTCTGCTGGAGGGGGGGTCGTGTGCCGCCCCTGGGGCATCCGAAAGTGTTGAATCCCCAATTGTTTCCCTCAGTAGACCCGCAGTTCTGTCAGCTCAGGAGGAGCTCAAGAAAGTTTGCCTCGTCGGCCAAGTGTTTGGCCCTAGGCCCCCGCTCGAAACTGTGCGACAATGGCTTCGAAAAGAGTGGTTCCCTCGAGGGCTAATTGTTAGCAAATGTCAGTTCTTACCAGCGAACCACATGCTGCTAGTCTTTGAAAATGAAGAGATGGCGTTCCAAGCCCTAAGCGTTGGCACCTGGCAGTTCGGTCGGGCGACCCTATGCCTTTTCAGATGGTCCCCGGACTTTACTCCCGACAAATCGAAATCGCTTCGGTACCCTCTTTGGGTTGAGCTCCCTAACCTTCCTTACTTCTTGTACAACTTCGTGTGGGACATTGTCTCTCCTATCGGCAAGCCGCTGGCTTCACGCGAAGACATTGGTGGTCTCATCTATGAAGGTACAAGACACTCGTTCAATGCTAGGTGGCACCCCCAAATCTGTGTCGAGGCCGACCTCAGTTCGCCGCTTCCATCAATGATCAAAGTGGACATGGGCGAAGGAGAAGTATGGGAGCAGGACATCAGCTACAAAAACCTTCCCAACGCGTGCTTTCGTTGTGGCCAACAAGGTCACAGGATTAAAGATTGCCCTTTCAGGCAAAAAAGCAAGCGAATTCAAGAAGCCTCCAAAACTGCTCAAGACAACATTGGCGATATGACCCACTCGACCAAGGAAGGGGAAGGCAAGGGCCCCCTTAACCCACAAGCTGACGCTGATGGCTTTATTGAAGTTAGAAGAAGAAGGAAAAGAAGCCCGAGGGCCAATGGTGAGAGAAACAACCTGCCACTTACCCCCTATAGCAATTTGTATTGCAATCTAGGAAAGGAGATCAATGAGCTTGACTACCCAGGCGGGAAGCTACTTGAGGTAGACACCTACGACAAAGCCCTAGAGATCCCTGACAATAAAGAAACCCCCCAGGAGGGCTACACCACAAGTAAAGAAGATGGTTTCACCACTAGTAACGAAGACAACATGGATAGTGAAAGTTCCATCATTGGATCGACGATCCCGGAAACGGTGCCGAGCACGGGGCCCAAGTCTCCCCAGCAAGGGGCATCCCGCAAAGGAAAACAGCCTATGGAGTTACCCTGGAAAAGCCCCCACAAGAACCGATTTCTAAGTCGGGATCAGATCCCAGCGAAAAAGAAAGATGAAGCCAAGAGAAGAAAGGACAAAGCTCCCTCCCGCAAAGAGGGATCAACACAAAAATGATTGTCATCTCGCTAAATGCTAGAGGGCTAACCGACCCCTCAAGAGCGACCATCATTGGTCAATGGCTTCGCGACATTAGCTTAAACCCAGACTTTATATGTATTCAAGAGATTAAAATTGACGGAGAAGACCTCCAGAAACGGCTCAGACAGGTCTCCTCGACCCATGTGTGGTTCCCAACGAAGCACCAGCGGGGGTCTGGAGGAACGGTTATCGGTGTTAAACAACTCTGGTTTGAAAAGATCGAGAATTCCATTGAAGATGTAAGTCACCGTTGGATTGTTGTTTCTTTTGGTGCTCCTCTTTGTGTTACTATGGTTTCTCTGTACGCCCCTAACGGGGATTTGGAGAGACTGAACACTTGGACCTCCTTAGACTCGCTTCCCCACAACGTGCTTATATGTGGTGACTTCAACATGGTGGAGGACCCTACGGACAGATGGATGGGCAAGGGCAGGGTCATCGACAGTCGGGAGAAAGAAACGTGGGACATGACCAAACTTCACTTGGATTTGGTTGAATTCAAAGACTCGAGGGCCTTTTCTTGGTCGAATCTCCAAGCGGGTGAGGACCTGAGAAAAGCTAGACTCGACAGATGCTACATCTCTCAGAGTTTTACTCATCAGTGGGGCCACCCTACCATCACGCAACGCACTGACCTCACTATCTCTGATCACTACCCGATCGTTATCACTTTTCAACCTTCCGACAAGATCCGCAAGGCTCCGTGGTTCCATGCCAACGCAACCACCTTCTCTCTCCCCTCCGTCCATCAAGAAATTGCCGATGTGTGGAAGGTGGCGTTCGCCTCCGGCTTGGCCCCAGCCAAGTGCTGGAGAAGTGCGGTCGACAAGTCTCGTAAGATCATGATCAGAACTAAGAAGATGCTCGAGACCGTGCGGCGGGCTCGTAGGGAAGCTCTTTACCACAGACTATGGCGGCTCGAGGAGGAAGTGAACAAAGGAAAACACCAATCCCAGAAAGTTCTCCGAAAAATCAGAGCGGTGTTAAGATACGAGGAAGAAATACAAAGAAAAAACTTGCAAATTTTCTTCAAGGAGTGGTGGGCTGGCAAAGCCGACAAACCCACCAAAGAGATGTGCCGTATCCTTAAAAGGAAACACAACCGAGATTCGATCCCCCTACTGCTAGATCCACACGGCAATGTATGCAATTCGGAAGAAGATAATTTTGGCATCATCGAAGGGCACTTCACGAGACTCCTGGGAACCTCGAACCCCCTCTCCCACCATAGAAGGGACTGTATGGCTGCCATTTCTAGGGTTTCCCCCCGGAGGATACCACCCAACCTCCATTCCCTACTTCATGCCCCTATCTCTGAATCAGAAGTCATTGAGGTCATTGATGCCCTCCCTCTCGGTAAAAGCCCGGGACCCGACGGACTCACCAACGAGTTCTTTAAATCCTTCAAGCTGGTGGTTGCCACCCCTCTTCGGATGGTTTGGCAAGAAGCGCTAAAGTTTGGTGCTCTTCCTTCTTGTCTAAATAATGGAATTATCAAGTTGATACACAAGAAGGGGGAAAAAAACAGAATCGAGAACTGGCGGCCTATTACGATGCTCCAAACAGGATACAAGATCATCGCCAAAGTCATTGCCAACAGAATCTCGTGCCACCTGAGATCTTGGCTTAGTGAGGACCAAAAAGGCTTCATCAAAGGCAGGTCTATCCTGGAAACCATTATGGATATTTGGGAAGGTATTCAATTTGCAAATGAGTCTAATCAAGATGTGGTTTTCCTCAAGATCGACTTTGACAAAGCCTACGACAGGCTAGAATGGGACTATATTCTGCAGTCGCTTCAAGATCTCGGATGTAGTCAGAAATTCACCAAGATGATCGCGACCCTTCTTGGAAACGCAACGACCCAAATTAACGTGAACGGCAAACTTTCGAAGGCGATCCATCTTAGAAGATCTATTAGACAAGGGTGCCCTCTGGCCCCCCTTCTTTTTGCCATCGCCACGGAGGGGCTGAGCAGACTTGTAGCGCATCATGTGGAGGCTGGCAATATCAAAGGCCTCCGGCTGCCTCACGACCACAGTCAAATCATCATGAGACTATTTGCCGATGATATGAACGCGTTCGTTCACAATGATAATACCAGCCTGGAGACTTTCTGGAGGTGTCTTGCTACCTTTTGTGATGCCTCTGGATCCAAAATCAACCACTCTAAGACCGCCTTTAGGGCTATTGTGGGACATCATCCTGGCCTTCTCATTGATCATGGCTGTCAAATCATTTCGCAGGGCCAAATCTTTCGACTTCTTGGAATCCCATTGGGGTTTGGCGTCTCTATGGAGCAGCGATGGAACTGGGTGTTGGCCAAACTCGAAAACAAGCTTAACTATTGGAAAGGTATGCAAATCAATCTCGCTGGGCGTGCGATGGTTATCAACACGTTCCTCCTCTCTTCTACCATCTATTTCCTTTCTTGCTGGAGACCGAATGAGCAAGGCCTGTCCAAACTGAATAGTATTTGTAGAAACTTTCTTTGGACGGGCGATCACAACAGAAGGGGGGTGCCTAAAATCAAATGGGCCATCTGCACTAGCCCCAGAGATTGCGGGGGGCTTAGTATCCTGGACATTGGGTGTATGGCTAACAAACTGGCAGCCAAATGGATGATTAAGGCTTGGTGCAATAGGGAGGCCTCGTGGGCCAAGCTGATCTTCAGAAACAAGAATGAGTTGGCTCTCATGGGGTTCCCAAACTGGAAGAATCTTGACATCATGACCCTGTTATTCTCCCCGATCCCTGTCTTCTCGAAAGGCTCCAATCTCGTGTGCTCCCTTTGGAAGGGCTGGAATAAAGTCAAAAGCTTCACAAGAATTAGTGAGGACTGGAAGTGGGCGGCCGGAATCAGACAAAACGACTCTATCTGGTTCCCGATACATGGCATCCGGAGTGTGGAGTCGTGGAACATTCAAAATGCCAAGAGATTATGGAACAAAGGATTCAAAAAATGGAAACACCTCTGGAAACATGACACCAACAGCTGGATCAACTTCGAGGATATTGACCCTTGCAAAAACATCTCCTACGAAGAATGGAACACTTTGCAAAGCAGATGCCTCGCATGGGATCGTCACAAGACTCGCCTTCTCATGGGACACGATACACCGAACTCGCTTGGTCTCAAATGGCACAATGGAAATAGCCTACTCAAAATCCCGAACATCAAAGAAACGGCTGACCACCAGATCAGCCTCAACAAGAAGTGGTGCCTGTCTTGGACGCGGCTTCGGTGGGACATGAAATTCATGGGCATCTGGCACCCCCTTATCGAGATTAAGAATTCTGCATCGGGGAATTTGGACCAACCATAAGGCCAGCAAACTCTGTGGGATCCCTCCTTGGTGCAAACGCTGCCACCGGGCTATCGAAGATGTCCCACACATCTTCCTTACCTGCCCCAACTCCTACAGAATCTGGCAGACGTTTGGAATGAAAATCAGACTTCAAAAACAGCTTAGTTGGAAACAAGTCCTTTTGGGAGAAGCGATCGGCTGCTCTGCGACACTCTAGAACGCCATCAGAGGGGAAGTCTTGTGGAAAATTTGGCGGGAGAGGTGTGCTCTCAACTTCGGCGATCCCCCCAGGGAGTGGTCGATTGAGAAATCACTATTCCTCCTTGGCAAAAGGATTGTTAACAGTAAGAAATCCCCCCCCTTCAGGCACCATCAAGTCTTCATTTTGATCAACAACAAGCTCAAACCCAAGTGGGCCCCGCATGAGGGCGATGAGAGGGTGATTAACCTTCTCTGTAATGCAACCTAGGATTCATTCAAGCTTCCCCTGCTTTGTGGGATTTGGGGGGTCCCGTGGGCACTAGTCCCCTTCTATTGTACCTTTGTTTCTTAATTTAATTCAAGTCCGGGAGAGTAGGCTATTGCCGAACTTCCTTTATATTAAAAAAAAAAATCATATTTGTAGTGATTCTATAATAAATCATGGAGAAACTTATCATGGAGAAACTTTCATCAAGGATTTTAGAGCTGAGGTCCCTCAATGTATTCAAAACCATAGATCCGAAGAGATTGAAGAAGGCCAAACACTTACTTTTCTTGGAATTCACATGCTTTTAAATTTAGTTCAGGTAACATAAAGGAAATGGAACTTTAATAAGATTAAGGAGAATTTAAGTACTAGTACAAGTTAGCATAAGAACACACAGTATCACTTAAGCAAGTCGGAAAATAGAAGGAGATCGCAACAAAATATGGGAATGGATTAGAGTTACTTTTCAATAATATTTGAATGAGATTGGGACGATTGAATGTATTATTCCAAAGTGTAGAGATAATATTGGTAGAACTATCCACTAACTTTGTTCTCTGTATATATATATATATATATATATATATATATATATATATATATATATATATATATATATATATATATATATATATATATATATATATATATATATATATATATATATATGAGCCCACAAAAATCATATTGGTCAAAGTCAACTACAATCAAAGTCAAACAGTCAAAGTCAAACTTATCAAAGTCAACAGATTCAAGGTCAAAGTCAACATGGGAAAAGTCAAAGAGTTCAAAGTTTGGGTGTCAAGATGCACAGGTTGTGCACAAGTGATTGTTCACAAAGGTTATATGTTGCAGAAAGTTGGTTGCAAGTTGTAGAGGTTCTTTCTGTAATTTCTCTAAGGCTCAAAGTGTTTTTAAAGTGTTTGGAAGGTTCAGGTGAACCCTCTCATAGGTTAACATTTGAAGAATTAAAAGGAAAAATGTGAAGGTATGTGAAGCGGCAATGTATGCAGAAGTGAAAGTATAGCCCCCCAATTAAAATTTTTGTTTTAGTCTAAAGTCACTACACGACAAAACAGGGATTCGCTGGCTGCCCACTTTTGGAGACAATCTTGGGACATCAAAGTGAGCACCAAGATACTCTAACAGTTAGGAGTGTATGTGAACGGACACTCAAATCAAGGCAAGGCATTATTCTTTGAGGACTAAGCAAGGTGAGGATAGTCTAGACAAAAGGAAGTGCAAGAAATAGATAGTGAGTGTGCGACGTAGAGAAGTGGTGCAAGGTGTGCATGAAGAGTGACTTAGAAGTGTGCAGAGAAGTGCTAAGCCATACAACAAAAGGTCCCAAGGTCCCATTGAAGTTGTGCGCGCACCGACAGAATGTGTCCATCCCTCCCCCTATTGGAAGCTTGAGTGCAAGGTGTGCACAAGTGCAAGCTTGGAGAAGGTGGAGGTCTGGTGCAGTGAAGGTCGGTAGCAACATGAACGTTGGGTATTGTGTACTTTGTGATTATGCACTCTTTGGGATTTTGCACAAAAAGCATTTGGATTGTTTTGTACATCACCATTATACTTTTCTCCTTATAATCAATCTACATAAGATTCGAGTGTCTATATCTTTCTTCTTATCTTTCTCCCTTCTCCTACAAACACTCAAATCCCTTTCTACACAAGAATCCCTCAAAAAAATTTGGCACTCCCGATGGGACACAAGGAGATTTGAGCATAGGAGAAGAAAATTGCAAAGTGTAGAAGAATTCAAGGGTATCGATAGTACTGTACTCACTCAAGAGGTAATCTTTCTTCCGTTCAAATTCTCTTAAAAACTAAGAGGAGTATGAACACCTCATGACTGCAACCTGGTCTCAAAGCTTGAGGCTCACGTGCAAAGCAACAAGAAGGAAGGTTATTTGAATATCAACTATCTCATCATCATCCACATCATCAGTAAAGAATATGGTAGCCCAGGTAGATTTGGAAGCTTTACTTTCTAGAATGAATATCAAATTTCCATCATTCAGAGGGCTACCAGAGGAAGAGCTAGATGAGCACATTAGGATGTTCTTAAGCTTATGTAAAACAACGGGTTTGATGGGTAGAGAAGACACATTTTTTATTATTTTCCCCGCAACTTCTTGGAAGACCATGATATAGGCTTGTCACCTGCACTTAATTTTTGATTTACCTCCATAGGAGTGCTTGCTACCTTGGCATCCTACAAATGAAACTTCTTTAACATGTCCTGTACATACTTTCTTTGAGTAATGTAAATTCCAGAGTTAGTATAGACTAACTCAAGTCCAAGAAAATACTTTAGTGACCCTACATCACTGATTTTGAACTCCTACGTCATTTGATTCTTGATCTGCTTGATGCCATTAGCATCATTACCTGTAAATATGATATCATCAACATACACACATAGATATATCATCTCTGAATTACTTCTCTTAACAAACAGAGAAGTATCTAATCTACTCATGATGCATCCTCGATCCTGAAGGTATGTAGTCAACCTATGGTTCCATGCCCTAGGTGCCTGCTTCAATCCATAAAGAGCTTTGTTCAGTTTACACACATGATTTACCTTGCTTGGGTCCTCATATCCAAGAGGTTGAGACATGTACACCTCTTCTGAAATCCAACCATTTAGAAATGCATTTTTTACATCCAATTGGTACATGTTCCAATTCTTCGATGTAGCCACACTTACCAATACCCTGATCGTTGGCATTTTTTCCACAGGTGAGAAGGTTTTTTCATAATAAACTCCTTGGATTTGTGCAAAACCCTTAGCCACAAGTCTAGATTTGTACCCCCTTATTGATCCATCAGAATTTCTCTTGATCTTGTAGATTCATCTAGAACCAATTACCTTCATAGACTCCTTTTTTGGCACTAGCTCCCAAGTGTCATTCTCCTTGAGTGCTTCAATTTCTTCATCCATAGCTTCCTTCCATTGTGTCTTGGTCTTTGCCTCTTCATATGATGATGGCTCTTCAAGAGACAGATCTTTGGCAAGATAAATAGAATGCTTAGTAACTAAAGAAGTGGCATACCCATATCTGATTGGCTTCTTACTCTCCCTTTGTGATCTTCTGATTGCTTTGTTGGATGATTCAGGTATATCCTCCAACTTCTTCATCTTGACTTTGCCTTTGGATTTCCATGCCTTGAATTCCTCTAGGTTGATGATATCCTCATCATCTAATTTGATGTCTTCAATCTCGTTTGGCTCTCCTTTGTGAGGCTTGGAAATTCCTCTTCCAAGTCATAAGGCAACTTTACTTTCTTTCATTCACTTTCAAACCAAGAATCATTCTCATCAAAAACAACATCTCTACTAACCATAAATCCTTTCTGATTCAAGTCATACCCTATGAAGATGCACTTCTCTGCCTTAGGGTCTAGCTTACCTCTAATTTGAGAAGGCATATGCACATGCTTCATATGGGGTAATCCCATCAAGAGATTTTGATGGCAACTTGTTAACAAGATAAGTGGCAGTAGATACACTTTCTTCCCACAAATAATTAGGTAATTTTTTCTCATTTAGCATTGACCTCGCTGTTTCAACAATTAGTCTATTTCTCCTCTCTACCACCCCATTCTGCTCAGGGGTATACCTATTTGTGATTTCCCTTTTGATTCCTCTATCCCACAAGAATGCATCAAACTCATTTGAGAAGTAATCACCTCCTCCATTTGACCTTAGTCTCTTTAGGATTTTTCATGTTTTGTTTTCAACAAGTGCAAGATACTTCTTAAAGCAATTGAATACTTCATCTTTGTGCTTCATAAAATATAAGATAGTCCACCTACTGAAATCATCAATGAAAGATACATAATACCTTCATCCAGAAATGGACGGATCCTTACTTGGTCCCCATACATCTGTATGGACAAGCTCTAAGTAGTCCTCATGCATGTAGCCTTTCTTTGAGAAGGGTAACGTGTGACATTTTCCAAACTAACAAGCACCACATTTATAGATCATGTGTTGTTTGGATACATTTGGTATCCCAAGCACACATTGATCTCTACATATTTGCTTTAAGGGTCTCTCACCAATATGCCCTAATCTCTTATGCCAAATTTCAAGCTCTGACTTTGTTTGATCTTTGTAGCTATAAAGTGCAATATTCCTTGTATCTTCAAGTTCAACAGTAAATAGTCTACGTTTATTTTCTCCTTTGGCAATTCTCTTGAATCCATGTTGGGGATCCTACAAAAATGCTCCATATTTGTTCAAACTGACTTGCAACCCTTTTCCACAATCTTTCCAACACCCATCAAATTTTTGGTAATTGTAGGTACATATAGAACCCTGCTCAACAGATTTCTATTTCCTACCTTGACCACTAAGTGCTTGGTGTCATCACCTGTTTGTACCTGATGTTTTCCCTTAGGCTCCTCAAGGTCAGAGAGAAGAGCTACATTGCCTACCACATGGTTTGAACATCGTGAGTCAATGTAGAACAGATGGCCATCATTCACACCTTGCTTTGAAGTCATATTCATAATTAAAAGAGAATCCTCTTGTTCCTCTGTATAATTTTTGTAGTTTTTCCTTGATTTGTAACCTCATTGGTAGTTGTTATTGTAGTTGTTGTTGTAGTTATTATTCTAGCCTTGATGATGGTTGAATCTTCCTCTTGATTGTCTATATCCACTTCTTTGGGAACCTCTACCTCTTTGATTCATGAAGTTCCTGTAACACTCATCTATCGTGTGATTTGACAAGCCACAAATATTACATGGGGAAGAGTTGAAAGGTCTCTCCCTACGTTGCTTACCTCCTCTGCCCCTACCTCTTGAGTTTCTACCTCTCCTTGCATATTTGGCTTGAGAGGTTGTACCTTCATCCTCAATTTTCTTGCTTTTCCCTTTCTCTTTAGACTTGCCTTTATCTGTGTATAGGGCAAAAGAGCTATTAACTCTTGATGAATCTCCATTTTTGTTGAGCTTGGCTTCATGGGTAAAGAGTTGCCCCATGAGTGTGGTAAGACCTGGAATCTGCATGTCCATGTACAAGTCCTAGCTGTTGTGAAGCTCTCCCATTTTCCATCTGCCTTAATACCATTGATCACTTCTCACAATTTGCTCCTCTTCAATTTCCTCTCCTATGCTTGCAAATTGGTCAGCCACATCCTTGACTTTGGTCACATACTCTGAGATGCCTTGCTTGTTTTGCTTTCTTTGAGTGGTGAACTCAATCCACAATTGGTTCTTCCTAGCCCTTGTGTTGGAAGAAAAATATGAAGACAATGTTTCCCAAGTTTCTTGGGATGTCTTACAGTTCCTAATGTGTGGAAGAAGAAAATCAGAGATTGAGTTAAGTAAGTATGACCTTGCTAATGCATCTTTGGCACACCATGAATTGAGTCTTTCATGCTCCTCTCTTGTAGGCTATCCTTTGCTTCTGAAAATGGGCATCTCCTCATCTCTTGAGATGTATCCATAGAGACTCCTTCCTTAAAAGTATGTCTTCATCCTCGAGGACCATGTTTGGTAGTTGTTCCTCTCCAATTTATCAATGAAAGAAGGAAAACCATCTCGTATTTTACCTTAGCTTTGCTCTGATACCACTATTGGGAAATGGATGGATACTCCAAGAAATGAGTTGGTACTACTAATCCCTACTTAGTACCAGCCCTCTTTCACTTAACAGTTGCATTGTAGGCCCATTTAGCTTTCCAATGACACCAAATAAGTGCCTATATACTTTGGAAATGATCCATGTAATGATTGATCCAAAATAGATAGCTTTACAATTCATAATTCATAAAAAACTTTCTATTTTGATTCACACACCTGCTGCTTGTTAAGCTCGGTGCTCCAAGTACACTAGGAATTAGACAAATTCCTTATGGATATATAAGATTCGCTTAAAGAACTAATGATTCCAAGTGGAATCACTTAAAATGATTGACTATACATAGAGCAATCAATTTAGCAAGTATAGCATTACCCCCGATTTTTTAGGACCTCTGTAGAGATTGACCAGTGACCATTTTGATGCGTTTTTCGTCCAATCCTCTAAATGGAATGTCTTCAAAATTTTTCAAAATGTATTAGACTTAGAGCTGATTCCAACAAGCCATAGAACATTGAAAATGTTGGAGTAATGACTAAGATATGAGCAAGACAAGAACATTGTTCTGAGTGATAATGACAGCGAGATCAAAAGATATAAGCAATGATCTATTGTATTTTATGACAATGTTGTACATGATCATTGACATGATAACCAATTCCCTATGATAGTGAGAAGTGTAGGCTATGAATGAGCCACACACTCTCTACAATATGATCAACTAAAGGCTCAGAAATGGAGTGATCTCTCTATGCGATTTCACATTCATCTTTTATAGATGTTTCATTCAAAATTTGAATTTCAATTCAAGATTGGCTTTCTCTAGAAAAGTGACCCCCTAATGTAGGAGATATTCTCTCCAAATGAAGTCATAGCTTTTCATTCTAATTCCACGAGTTTGGAGAATTATAAGATTCTTTCAAGTCAATAGACTTTTACAAAGGATTAAAGATAAAATCCATAAGCAATGGTTCTCATGGATCTTCAATTATTTGCTCATAAGGTCTTCTCATCCCTAGCCAAGTGTGTAGGATTGGGATTTGTACCAAAAATATCATCTCATAGAACAAATCAAAGTTAACATGATTTAGAGGCTCAACCCTGAGAGGTTCGAACTTAAGTTCGAGCATGTTTGGGTTCGAGCCTCAAAATCATATCAAGATTAGGATTGTTGGGTCACATGATATGATGAAGAGACTAGAACCTAAGAGCCTCGAACTTAAGTTCGAGCCCCATATTATGTGATGCAACAATCCCAAATTTGATATAATTTAGTGTTAGTATATGATCAATGTCTACCCCTCATGATTGTGTGCACATTTCATAAGGCCCCCATTATGAGGAGAAGCCAAGCGTGCATTACCCAATTGATGGGAATCCCAACTTGCATGTTGGATGAAGGTCATATTGGACCATGTAAGGTATTGTAAGGAAAGGGAGTTACCAGGGTCCCCAATTGTGGGGTCCGGGGCAGCGGGTAGCAGCCCGCTAGGGGGTCCAAGGGGGCCAGTGGTAAAGGGAATATTCCTTGTTGAGTCAGAAATCATTTATATTTGTTAGGTTGGTTCAACCGGCCTAAGCCGTGTATGGAAATTATGCAGGCGGTGGCCGCCCATGCTCTACCGCCCATGTATAGCTGTCCATGGAAGGCCACCCATGATCCTATATATACATAACTTCTACACTACCTAAGACATCGAATTGAGCCAACATACCTCTACCTTGTATCTCCCTATCTAGAGTTGTCTAGATCACCATTGAAGCTCTACCTTGAGAGCGCACGGGTGGACAACACCATCATCTTTGTACTTGCTATTAGTAGAAAATTGTTGAGATTCTCCTATATCTGTTATCTTCTCTCCTACTGCTCCTGTGTTATATTGTGTAACTGTTGTCTTACATGGTATCATAGCCGTAAGGTTCGAATAGCTTGAGAAGTATCACTATTTTAGCCTACTAGAAGACTAGAATATCAGTAGATTATTCGAGTGATTACATGATGGCTTCATCATTGAACACTGTTCTTGGTGCTTCAGCTAATGTTAATGCTGCACCTATTCGAATTCGCCCACCTTCATTCACTGAAGGGAAGCCAGAATCATTCTGATTCTGAAAAGGTTGAAAATTTTATCAAACCGATAAAACATGTTCAAGATCAATTGGCTGCAGTTGGTGTTGTTATAACACTAGAAGAGCTAGCTCAAAAATGTGTACGATGGATTAGTAATAGCCCTTAACACTCAGGTAAGGCCAAATCCCCTCACATTTGAAGAGTTTTGTGCTCTGCTTTTAGAAGAAGAGATGCAACTGAAGAATCGGCAAACTACAAGTGATGTTGCATTCTCAGCAAATGAAAAAGGTAAAGGCTCTTCTGATGGATCAAAGAAGAAGCCAAAGAAGAAAAAGTTCAAAGGAATTTGCTTCTATTGTGAAAAGAAAGGCCATGCCATCAAGGATTGTAGAAAAAAGCAAGCTGATGAGTGGAATGGGACTATAAAATCATCGTGGAAGAAGAAAGAGTCTGCAAACAACAGAGAGCTAGAACTATGGGTAGCTATTGAAGAGGTATGCTCATTTGCTCAAGCTCGTGTTGATGAACAATGGATTTTAGATAGTGGAGCTTCTCGCCATATGACCAGTAAAAAGGATTGGTATAGTTCCATAGTGCCTCTGCGGGAATCCATCAATGTAGTGGTGGGAAATGACTCCAAGTGTCCAGCGGAAGGAACTAGAACCATCTCTTTTATCACTTCTCCAGGTGTTGAGAAAAATTTATCCGATGTTCTTTATGTACCTACACTTAAAAGAAATTTGTTGTCAGTTTCTACAATAACAGATCGTGGACTCGAAGTTCACTTCAATAAGAGTGGTGTAGAAATCATGGATTCATCAGGTAATGTAGTAGGTAAAGACATGAGACGTGATAACTTGTATGAGTTAAGTGCCTTAACTACTACGAAAGATAAAGATGTAAACATGTTATGGAACCAATGATCTGGGCATCTCAGATTTGCAGTTTTGAAGGAGATGCAAAGAACAGGGATGGTTGCTCATTTGCCCGCATTTTCAGAGTTGTAGGAACCTTGTGAAGCTTGTATGATGGGCAAGCAACAATGAAACACATTTCCAAGAGAAACCAGCAATCGATCTCAAGCTCCTCGAGAGTTGGTACATGCTGATTTCTGCGATAAAATGTCTACAACTGTTTTAGGAGGATCTTTCTACTTTTTGGTGTTAGTCGACGATTATAGTAGAAAGATGTGGGTTTATTTCATTTGAGAGAAGGCTGATGCTTTTGAAAAATTTAAAACGTGGCATAAGTATGTGGAAATTGAATCAGGAAGGGAACTGAAGAAATTTAGAACAGATAGAGGAGGTGAATTCTTATCAATAGAATTCAATAATTACTGTAAGGAGCATGGTGTGAAAATACAACTTACCACAGAAGGTTCAACTTAAGTTCGATCCTCATATTATGATACAATAGACTAAAAACTCAGAGGTTCGAGTCTCATATCATGTGAAAAAACATATCAAACTTGATATTGTTTAGAGGCTTAACCCTGAGAGATTCAAACTTAAGTTCAAGCCTCTCAAGTTTGAGCCTCATATCGTGTGAGGCAACAATCCCAAACTTGATATGATTTAGACGTTCGTTCGAGCCTCATATCATGTGACTCAATATACTGACACTCATATGATTCAAACCTTAGATCTTAAGTTCGAGACTTATATTTTGTACAATAGACTCAAAATGTAGAGGCTCGAACTTAAGTTCGAGCCTCATATCATGTGACAGAATAGAGTGAAACTTGATATGATTTAGGGCCTCAAAATTCTCTTTCTTTTGGAAAAGTTGAGAAGCTTGAACTTAAGTTTGAGCCTAATTTATGTGACTTAAACATTATTGACTAAGACTTGATATGATTGAAAAGCTTGAACTTAAGTTCGAGCATCATATTATGTGACACAGCAGACTTAAAACTCAAAGGTTCGAGCCTCAAACGTGATATGATTTTAGGCTCTAGCTAGAGAGGCTCAAACTTAAGTTCAAGTCTCATATCATGTGATGCAACAGACTCAAACTTGATATGATTTAGAGGCTTGAACCTAAGAGGTTCGAACTTAAGTTCGAGCTTTGTAGTGACAATCCCAAACTTGACATGATTTTAAAGATCGAACTTATGTTCGAGCCTCTTCTTTTGCATCTAAAGAGTGTTTGACTTAACATTCTCGAACTTAAGTTCAAGCGTCTTTTGTTTCGCTTAACATTCTCGAAAAGCCGAGAGGCTCGAACTTAAGTTTGAGTGTAATATCATGTTGACTCAACAAATTGAGACTTGATATGATTCAGAAGCTAGAACTTAAGTTTGAGCCTGTTGACGCAATATCAAAATTCAGAGATATCATGTGAGCCAACAATCCCAAACTTGATATGATTGTAACACTTGAACCTGAGAGGCTGGAAATTAAGTTTGAGCCTCATATTATGTGATCCAACATATCAAAATTCAGAGGCTCAAACTTAAGTTCCAGCCTCATATCATGTGAGGCAACAGTCCAAAATTTGATATGATTCTAAGGCTCGAGCCTAAGAGCTCAAACCTAACAGGCTCGAACTAAAGATCAAAAACTTAAGTTTGAGCTTCATATTATGTGATCCAACAATCATAAACTTTATATGATTTAAAGGCTCGAACCAGAGAGGCTTCAACTTAAGTTCCAGATTTATATCATGTGACCCAACAATCCCAAGCTTGATATATGATTTAGATACTGGAGAAGCTGAGAGGCACTAACTTAAGTTTGAGCTTCATAACATGTGACTCAAGAGACTAACAGTTGATATGATTCAAAGGCTCCAACTTAAGTTCGAGCCTAATATTATATGACACGATAGACTCAAAATTTAGAGGCTCGAACTTAAGTTTGAGCTTTATATCATGTGACACAACAAACTCAAATTTGATATAGTTTAGAGGCTTGATCCTGAGAGGTTCAAAATTAAGTTCGAGCCTTGTATCATGTGACAATCCAAAACGTGATATGATTCTAAGGCTCGAACTTAAGCTCGAGCATGTTCTTTTGCATTTGAGAAAGTGTTCAACTTAACATTCTTGAATTTAAGTTTGAGCGTCTTTTGTTCAAATTTTAAAATAGATTTGAGTTGAAAATACCCTTTTTTGTGGAAAAATTGAGTCTCTCAAACTTATGTCATGTGACTCAACAGACAAGATTCAAAAGCTCGAACTTAAATTCGAGTGTGATATTATGTGACACAACAGACTCAAAATTAAGAGGCTCGAACTTAAGTTTGAGCCTCATACAACATAGTCAAACTTGATATGATTTAAATGCTCAAACTGGATATTATGTGACACAATAGACTTAAAATTCAAAGGCTCAAACTTAAGTTCGAGCCTCATATCATGTGACACAATATACTCAAACTTAATATAATTTA